>OY728130.1:1507014718-1507614718 GCA_963277665.1 Viscum album | reverse complement strand
GGGTTTTTCTTCATTAGATCTACACCGTTCATGGAAATTTCTGAGGTCGGCGTTTGGGTATATCGTTCGTTGGCGTATAAGGTAGGTGGCTATGTTTTTTTCCAACTGACGTGTGTCTTGTGCATTTTTGTGCCATGAACCCATGTTGGGGTGTCATGTGGCTAAGTCCATTGCTATGTTAAACACCAAGAATTGATTAGGTATTTAATTGTAATATTAAAAATGCTGATTGGGATCGTAGTTTGGATCCGAAACCACCCCATGGGTGTGTTCCACTATTTAGCCGTTTGGCCAGGATACCCGAGGGTATGCCTTAAAATTAGTATTTGTTGAATTTCCTCGAGCGGAATTGTTTGTTTACTGGATATTTACATGTTGGGCATGGTCCGGTTACTTGTTTAGCCTAAGGGCAGTGTTGTGATTAGCCTATGGGTGTTGTCCTACCTAGACTATGGGCAACTTCTTTCGTGCCTGTGGGAAGCTGATTCTGTTCCTGTGGGCGACATTTCTTATGCCTGTGGGAAAATACCGTGTGCCTATGGGCAGATTCTTGAGCTGGATACTCTTTACCTAAGGGTAGAAGTTTACATGTCCGAGGACATTAGTTGGTTATTTAGAATATTCACTGTGGTGGTAATTTAAATTTAATGGATTTAATGGATAATAAAATGGAATTATAACTGGTAATTAGTTACTTTTCAGTAATGATTACTTTATTTAATTTTACTATTGCACTGTTAATGCATGATTACACACAGTTGGGCACGGGCGTTTGGTGGGTGCCTACTAGGAATTATTTCCCACACCCTGTTTGGGTCATGCTTTTCGGCCCAAACAGATTAGCTTTCTACATGTGTGGATATGGGAAAGTGTCCCTATATCGGTACATGATTGCTGCTGAGGAGTAGGAGGGCATGGGAACGAGCTTAGGCTCACGATGCCGCCACTAGCTGTTTTGCTTTATTTTGCTGCAGTTGTACTATGTATTGTATTGTACTGCTATGTAACATGTTCTGGTTGTTTTCTTAGAATTGGAGACATGTTGCATCATTTCTATACATACTGAAGTTTTTTATTTCAGTCGTGTATGGTTTACTACTTCCGCTGTTTTTGTATGTTTATTTATATTCTGCTGCGCTTCACTTTGACAAATGAGGGCATAGTTTCCCCACTATCAGACCTGGGCCCTCGTTACTAGTCGAAAGCCTCTGGCGTTTGGGTAAACACGCTTGAGTTCACGTAGCGAACCGGGTTCGGGGCACCCGTTGAGTGGTACCCGGAACCAGGACATTACAAAGTGGTATCAAAGGGGTTATTTTCTTTAACTTACTATTTGGAGACATAGTTTGGGATTGGACGAATGGTAGTTGGTAATAAGCTGTGCCCGATCGTAGCTAACTCGTGTACAGGGAAAAGCCAGTCTACCTTGTTTTTTGCAATTTTTCTGATTTTTCAAATTTTACAGTTGGTATGTTTTCACCATTAGGTGATGCACTTGAGATTGTGCTGTTATAATTTATTTATGGGTTCTATTTAGTTGCAACCTGATGAGATAAGGGTATTCCATCTCATGCATCATATAGGCACATGCTAGATATCACATTCCATTTATAGTTTCCATGCCATTTAGGTGCATTAGAAAATTGCATGTTGTTGTGATAGTTTTTGTGATAGAAAATCATGTTGTTTTGATAGCTACACTGATAAAATACCTACTATTTGATAGGGTGATTTTTTTTGTGAGTTGTTCATAGAATGGACACCAAAATTTGGTTTTTGGGAAGTATGGGCCCCCATTGACTAGAATTTGGTGGATCATTGACTGTTTATTAGTAGTAACACAAATAAGATGTCAATCATTGATTCGTGGGGAGTATGGGCCCTCACAGGTCAGAATTTGACACTTAGGTGTTGTTTTTCAGTGTTTTTAGGGTTCTAGAGAAGTTTCAGAGGCATACTGTCCGGAAACCCAGTATACACGCCAGGTAGTATTTTTACACACGCCGTGTATGACCTTCTGTTCGGGAAGAAAAATAATCTTTTTGAGTACACACCGTGTACTCTGAGTACACGCCATGTAGTCTCTTCCCGTGTCACAAACCGTGTGGGAGACGACACGGGTTAGGGAAGGATTGGGTAAAACACGTCGTGTGCATGATGTACACGCCACGTAGTTTTGACCCAGAGTCCAGCCGTGTAACTAACAAAATGGGTTTGTGAACTCCTTTACAGAACACGCCGTGTCAACACTGAACACGCCGTGTAGTGTGACCTGGGGACTCGTCCGTGTAACTAACAACACGGGTCGATGTCACCATTCCTTGAACACGCCGTGTACCTTTGGGGACACGCTGTGTAGTCTTGTCTGAGGACAAACTGTGTCGACTTAGTCGTATGGACGGGAAACGGGGTTGATGACACACCATGTGCTGGTGTAACACGCCATGTAGTGTCAAGCCGAGTAGTCATCCGTGTCATAGACTACATGAGTAGTTGGAAAATAACACCATACACGACGTGTAGATAATATACACGCCGTGTAGTTTTGTTCAAACGGGAGCCGTGTGGCTTAGCCGTGCAGAAGGACCCTGGAAGGGGAAGGGAATTCAAGTACACGCCGTGTAGTCAGTATACACGCTATGTAGTCTTGTTTTTAAAATTTTTAAATACCTTTTTCTTCTTGTTCACTTTTTCGTTCCTTCATTTCAGCCTTAATAATCTTGAATCTAAGGCATGTTTTGGACCTTATAGTGTCATGCCGCCTAGATGACCGCGTATTGTTCTCCAGGAGAGCGACAATGAGAATACTCCATAGATGGTGGGCCATGGGCTACCAGTTGATTCTCCAGCAGAGCCAGATGCAGCACCAGCTGTTATACCAGACATAGGCGCAAAGACGCAGTTCCGTGAAGGCTTTATGCGCTTTATGAAAACCTTTCAGGGAGCACCACCGACTGCCACATCTATGGCTGAGCTTACACGTATCTTCCAGCAGTAGCATCTGCCTACGTTCTCAGGGGATGGCGTACCATAGGCTGCAGAGTCTTGGGTTGGGTCGATGCAGACTATTTTCAAGCATCTTGAGATTCCTCCAGGCTAGAGGGTCAAGCTCGCGACTTACATGCTGCGTGATTCCGCCAAGAGGTGGTGGGATGTTACCACCCAGTCAGAGCATCACAGGGACGTGGAATGGGAGGATTTTCAGGCAGTCTTCTATGAATTCTTCTTTCCCGAGATGCTGAGGGCAGATAGAGCTCGAGAGTTCATGAATCTGAAGTAGGGCGCTATGTCAGTGATCGACAATTCTGCTTGTTTTACGGAGCTTCAGCGCTTTTCACCCGTGCTGGTGGGTGATGAGATGTTGAGAGCCAGACGTTTTGAGGATGGTCTTCGGTATGACATCCGAGCGCTGGTGAATGTTTTCAGGTTTCCTACTGTACATGCTATTGTGAACCAGGCATTGATCATAGAGAGGAACCTTTGAGAATATAGTGGTATGTGCCAGGGTGGTTCAGCACCAGTTACTGGTACTATCTCTGCTGGCAAGAGGAAGAGACATGCTAACTTCTCTCAGGGCCGCATTACCAGTCAGAAGAATGCTTCAGGTGGCCCGGTTATGTGCTACCAGTGTGGTAGAGAGGGGCACAAGAGGCCACAGTGTCCATGAGACCCAGTAGAGTGCCGAGCTTGCGGAAGGATGGGTCATATGCAGTGTTTTTGAAGGGAATTTCCACCGATGGCTAGTGAGAGGGGTTCTGTTTAGACTCCGCGAGCGAGAGCGGGACCGGTGGCTTCTTACCAGTCAGGGAATTGGAATACATCAGGGCGTATAGGCAGAGATTATGGTCATGTATGAGGTAGCCAGACACAAGGATCTATGAGGCAGTAGGGCGGGACATCCCAGGGTAGCCAGGCTGTATTGTAGGGCCGTGGCACTGGGCATGCATATGCAGTGCAACAGATCCAACAAGAGTAGGATCTCGTAACTTCTATAGTCAGATGAACTATTCTAGTAGCTTCTGTTCTCCCTTTAGTACTGTTTGATATGGGTGCTACACATAGTTTCATATCTATACCCATTGTGAAGAGCCTTGGGCTCTGTGTTTCTACTTTTTCTGATATCATGACTCTAGACATTCCGTTGGGGACTAGAATGACTGGTGTGCATGAGTGCAAGGAGTGCCCCCTTGAGGTTGGTGGGTGTGACTTTATTTGGGACCTCTATGTCTAAGAGATGATTGCTTATGACGTCATTCTCTGGATGGACTGGTTGGTTCCCTTTTGGGCCTTTGTAGACTTCTATTGCCGCATGGTGCGTTTGACGTCACCAGAGGGCAGAGAGTTTTTATACAAGGGCGAATGGGATGTTCAGGAAAGTCGAGCCGGACTAGAGTATCGTGGGCGAGGTGGAGTCACAACCCAGATTGCAAGCTTATATCTGGATGACTAGGGGACTTGTTAGGCGGATTTCCCTCCTGTTTTTGATCATTTTAGGGATGTCTTCCCGGAAGACTTTTTGGGTCTACCTCCAGAGAGAGAGGTGGATTTCTCTATTGAGCTTGTTCCAGGAGTAGCACAGGTGTCCATTCCTCCATATAGTGTGGCTACACCTTAGTTGCAGGAGCTCGAGAGGCAGTTGGAGGAGTTGCAGGAAAAGGGTTTTATCCGACCCAGTACTTCTCTTTGGGGTTCTTCGGTCCTTTTTGAGAAGAAGGCGGACGGTACCCTCAGACTTTGCGTGGATTATCGGAAGCTGAACCAGTTGATGGTTAAGAACTGATATCCCTTACCGAGGATTGATGATCTTTTTGATCAGCTTCGTGGAGAACGAGTGTTCTCGAAGATTGACCTAAGATCAGGATATCATCATCTACGTGTGAGACCATCTGATATACCTCTCACGGCTTTCAAAAGTAGGTATGGTCTATATGAGTATATGGTTATGCCGTTCGGACTCACGAATGTGCCATCGGTTTTCATGGCTCTGATGAATAGTGTGTTCCATCTGTATCTTGATTCGTTTGTGGTAGTATTCATGGAAGACATCTTGGTGTACTCTCACACTCGAAACGACCATGCCACCCATCTTGAGATTGTATTGAGCACACTGAGGGAGCATCGTCTATATTCTAAGCTCTCAACGTGCCACTTTTGGATGGACCAGATTTACTTCCTGGGACATATCATCTCTGAGGAAAGAGTTTCTGTAGACCCAGAGAAGGTGAGAGTGGTAGTTTCCTAGGAGCAGCCTAAGAATTTGTTTGAGATATGGAGTTTCTTAGGGCTGGCTGGTTACTACATGCGTTTTATACAGGACTTCTCCCGCTTAGCAACGCCATTGACGGGCTTGACTAAGAAGGGTGTGAAGTTCATTTGGACGGAAGCTTGTGAGGCAGCCTTTCAGGACCTGAATGGAAGGTTGACATCAGCACCGATCATGATACTTCCAGAGACGAGGAATAACTATACAGTTTACTATGATGCATCTGGTATTGGGCTGGGAGTAGTGTTGATGCAAGGCGATCGAGTAGTTGCGTACGGGTCTCGGCAGTTGAGGCCACATGAGAGGAATTACCTGACGCATGATCTCGAGTTGGCAACAGTTGTTCATGCGTTGCGCTGTTGGAGACATTATCTATTGGGAGAGCATTTTGTGGTTTTCACCGACCACAAAAATCTGAATTATATCTCTACTCAGCGTGAGTTGAATCTGAGGCAACTAAGGTGGGTCGAGTACCAACCGTCCTTCGATTTTGATCTTTCCTATACACCTGGTAAAGGTAATGCAATAGCTAATTCACTGAGCAGAAAGAATCAGATACAGGCAGCGCAGGAGGCCAGTGGTGAGTGGCAGCTCATGGATTTGTTCTCTGAGATGCATCTGGAGGTGCATGACAGTTAGGGGAAGACTTATCTTTCCTCTTTAGCTATGACTTCTACCCTCCTAGATGGAGTGAGGATGAGACAACTATCGGATTCAGAAGGCCTAGTTCAACGGGAGTCAGTGGCAAGTGAGGACCCTCCTCCGGGTTGGAAGATAGGCGATGATGAGGTTTTGTGTTTCCATGGACGAGTATGGGTTCCAGGGGATATACATGAGGATCTGATGTGGGAGTTTCATGCTTCCGCTTGGGCAGTTCATCCCGGGGTTACCAAGATGTACCACAACTTAAGATGTCAGTACTAGTGGCCGAGTATGAAGAGAGATGTAGCTGGTTTTTTTACGAGGTGTTCCACCTATCAGCAGGTGAAGGTGGAGCATCAGAGACCATCTGGGCTATTACAGCAGTTAACCCTTCTGAAGTGGAAATGGGATGATGTCGCGATGGATTTCGTGATTGGTTTGCCGAGGTCACCTTGAGGAAATGATGCCGTGTGGGTTGTTGTGGATAGACTCACGAAGGTAGCTCAATTTTTGCTGATCAAGGAGACCTTCAGTGTTGACGTGCTCAGAAGGCTGTATATCCGAGAGATCGTACGTATTTATGGGGTCCCTCATTCTATCATTTCAGATAGGGATGCCCGCTTTACGTCTCATTTCTGGAAGAGTTTTCAGAGGGCGTTGGGTACACAAGTGCTTCTGGGAACATCCTACCACCCTCAAATCGATGGCCAGTCAGAGCGTACGATACAGGTGCTAGAGGACATGCTTCGTGCATGCGTCCTAGACTTTGGGGGATCTTGGGAGAAGCATATAACCTTAGTCGAGTTTGCCTATAATAATAGATTTCAGGTGACTATTGAGATGGCACCATACAAGGCTTTATACGGAAGGCCATGCCGATCACCTTTGTGCTGGTTAGAGGTAGGTGAGGCAGCTTTGCTGGGACCACGTCTCATGCAGGAGACTTCTGAGCAGGTCCAGTTGATTCAGAAGCTGTTGTCTACCGCGCGGTCTCATCAGAAATCTTATGCTGATCGTCGCAGATGACCTTTGGAGTTCGTGGTCGGGGATCCAGTTTTCTTGCATGTTTCGCCGACACTGGGACACAAGCGGATTAGGAGATAGGGTAAACTTTCACCACGGTATGTGGGACCATTTGAGATTCTAGAGTCGGGATGGTTTCTTATCAGTTGTGGTTACCGTAACTATACCGATCCATGCACGACGTCTTCCACATATCCTAGTTGTGTCTCTATCATTCAGACCCATCTCACGTCTTTCAGCCCGAGAAGGCTGAGCTAGATGCAGATGCATCCTTTGAGGAGAATCCGATTCATATCGTTGACAGGAGCACGAAGGTTCTCCAAGGCCAGTCAGTTCCTCTCGTATGGGTGCTATGGCAACATGGCCGAGTGCAGGACAAAACCTGGGAGTGGGAGACCGACGTACGTGCTCAGTGGCCGGAGTTTTTCACAGCTATATTTTCACCACCCTTGGAAGGGAAATTCAGGGACGAATTGCTATAAGGGGGGAAGTTTTTAAGATCCTGGTTCATCAATTGAGGTAGAAGCTTCTTATTTTCTCTTTTCCTTAAGTTTTTTTAATAAAATATAGAAAATGGGGAAAATCCTAAATTTTGGAACTACACTTCCTGTACTTTTTCCACACGTCGTGTACTTCTGGACGTGTTGGAATGAGTACATAGGGCGTGTAGCCATGTCGGCGAAAAAGGGTGTAGGAACTGACTACATGCCGTGTAGTGGTCCTTTACACGTCATGTAGTCAGTCGGCATGCCGAAATAGTAAGGTGGTGGAGCAGCCGCCAGGTGGGCGGCAGTACATGCCGTGTATTCAAGAGTACATGCCGTGTACTCTTTTCAGCATGCGAACAGTGCCGCGCTGGTGAGAATCCGCCAGAGGAACAGTTTAAAATTTGGGAAGTACACGCCGTGTACTCCGAAGTACACACTGTGTACTTTGTTTTTCCAGCTTAAAAAAGGCAGTAGCCTCCTCATTGCTAGAGGAGGCATTTGAGCTGTTTTGGAGCCAAAAGAGGAGGCCGAACCTTTTATGATCCTCCGAGTGTTCGTCTAGAATCTGATTCCGCCTCGGACGATCTCGTTGGAACTGTGCGGGTAAGACCTTTCTTCTCCTCAATCCGTTCATACCAATTCTTTCTTGAGGGAAAGTTATTTACATTTGAATGGGTTTTGTTCTTCTTCATATCTACGCCGTTCTAGGGTGTTTCTGAAGTCGGCGTTTTTGGTATATCATTCATTGGCATATAAGGTAGGTGGCTTGGTGTTGTTTTTCCAACTGACGTGTGTCTTGTGCATTTTTGTGCCACGAAACCATGTTGGGGTGTCATGTGGCTACGGCCGTTTCTATGTTAAACACATATAATTGATTAGGTATTTAATTGTGATATTAAAAATGCTGATTGGGATTGTTGTTTGGATCCGGAACCACCCCGTGGGTGTGTTCCACTATTTAGCCGTTTGGCCAGGATACCCGAGGGTACGCCTTAAAATTAGTATTTGTTGAATTGTATTGAGAGGAATTGTTTGTTTACTGTATATTTACATGTTGGGAATGGCTGGGTTACCTGTTTTGCCTGAGGGCAGTGTTGTGATTAGCCTGTAGGCGTTGTCCTACCTAGCCTGTGGGCAACTTCTTTCGTGCCTGTGGGCAGCTGATTCTGTGCCTGTGGGTGACATTTCTTATGCCTGTGGGCAAATACCGTGTGCCTATGTGAAAATTCTTGTGGTGGATACTCTTTACCTGGGGGTAGAAGTTTACATATCCAAGGACATTAGCTGGTTATTTAGAATATTCACTATGGTGGTATTTTAAATTTAATGGATTAGGTGGATAATATAATGGAAATGTAACTGGTAATTAGTTACTTTTGAGTACTTCTAACATTATTGCATTTTACTATTGCACTGTTGTTGCAGGCTTACACATAGATGGGCACGTGCCTTTGGTGGGTGCCTACTGGGAATTATTTCTCACACCCTATTTGGGTCACGCTTTTCGGCCCAAACAGATTACGTTTCTGTAGGTGTGGATAGGGGAAAGAGTCCCTATATAGGTACATGATTTCTGTTGAGGAGTAGGAGGGCATGGGACCAGGCTTAGGCTCGCGATGTCACCGTCGGCTGTTTTTGTTTGTTTTGCTGCACCTGTACTCTGTATTGTATTGTACTACTATGTAACATGTTTTGGTTGTGTTATTAGAATTGGAGACATGTTGCATCATATATATACATCCTTCTGTTGTTTATTTCAGTCGTGTATGGTTCACTGCTTCCGCTATTGTTGTATGTTTATTTATATTCCACTGTGCTTCACTTTGAATAATGAGGGCATAGTTTCCCCACTATCAGACATGGGCCCTCGCTGCTAATCGGCAACCTCTGACGTTTGGGGAAACACGCTTGAGGTCACGTGGCGAACAGGGTTCGGGGAACCCGTTGAGTGGCACCTAGAACTGGGACGTTACAATTGATATAGAATACCTATATAAGTCCAATGTAATTCATTTGAGTTTTTTTATAATAATTTAAGATATATAAAAATTTTATTGAACTTTCCACCATCTTTTACCCACCTCCTAGAGAGAATTTGAAAATTCACATAAAACATCATTTTACCACTTTTGTGAGTGGAATTTAAAAAATTTGAGAGACATAGTTGATATCAGTAAGAAAAATTTGGTTCAATAAGATGAAAATAATTTTAGGTGAATAGTAACTTTTTACTTTTATTTACCACTGTTAAAAGTAAATAGGGTATTTAAGGGTAAAAATGATATTATTATTGACTAACACATGTTCTAATTCTATTGGATAAGTATAGTTCAATAAAAAACAACCTTATAAATAAAATATGCACCTATTTGGTCCACTTAGATTAGATTAGGAGACTTATTATTATTTTATTTAAAGAAGAGTCAAAAGAGTTAAAATCCCAGTTTAATAAATAAAACATTTTTAATATAGGGTTATACAAAATATAAATTCAACTATAAATTTCCATTAGAAATCTAAAAATATTTCTAACATAATGGTTTTTTATTTATATTTTTTATACATTAAATAGTTTAATTTATTTATGACACAGTGTTGATGGAATAATTAACTAAGTAAAGAAATATTAAAATAATTGATATTATAAATATAAAAATAAATGTAATTTGAGAATTTTTATGAATTATACCAATTTTATTGGTTAATATGACATATTAGGTTTTGTTAGATGAATTTTTTTCGAGGTAATAATGCTGTTTTGAATTTATCAAAAACTAAATACCAAATAGTGTCAAAATTGACATTAAAGAGTTTTTAAAACAAATATTATATTATTAACTGATATTATATTCCTAAAAATATAAGGCTCGACCAAAGGACTTATATAATTATAGGAGTATCAGTAATGAATCACTTGGGGTTCTCGTTGAAGTATATAGTAAGTTTATCAACCATATAATATAAAAATACAACGAGACATGGTAAATGTCAAACTATTTAACTAAGAGTTAAATCTAAAAGATAAAGTTAATATAGTGACCCAAACCTATATATAACCAATTGTTTGAGTGGTTATCGACCCATCATCACCTTTTCCTTTAAATAATCCATTTTTGAGGCATTATAAATTGAAAATGATTTTATTATAAAATAATATTTCTAGCTTTTCCTAAGGTGCCTCTCACCCCTGTTATAAAAGGGGACTCTCCCTTCTCTCTAATTCTCACCTTCAAAGCCATTTTTCTCGGCCAAACTCTACCCAATACCCTCTAAACTATCTTAAATTCATCCTAGAGGCCTTCCTTTAGTCAGAAAGCCAACATAAGGACCCCTTTTGATCAAATCAAATGGAAGAACCCGAAGAAGAGGTAAAAATTTCATCACCTCTTTCAAGTTCCTTTCTCCTTCCACTTCCTTTTTCTTTGCTATTTCCATTATAAAATAATAAATCTAGTATCTTCTATATACTGTAATGTTATTATAAATATTGTACAATCAAATTCATTATTCTATCCTTCATTTGAATGACATGTCACCATACGTGCTTACGTACGGCTTACCGTCTCCACGTCGTGGTGTAATTGTTATTCAATACATTAGTCTTTGGATGGTTATAACAATGATATATAATTGATGTTAATTATAAATATAACATGATAATGATTCTGTATATATGATATTCCATTTAATTATATATTATTTTAATATCAAATGAATGATATTCTCGCTCGTGCGTATGTACGGATTACCGTCTCCACGAACGCGATGAGATTAACTCCCCATCGTATCCATTCAAGACTAATTTTCATATGATAATTAAAAATAATGTTTATGTACTTGATATAATTCTGGATATGAATAATATACATCCCATCCATAACAAATATTACTCACATAACAAATAAGATAAAGTAAAACAAATTCGTTAACACCTGAAACCACGATAATACTAAGATATTGTTAACAAATCAATGTTAAAAGATTATATATGATATCATATTAATGTATATGATTTTTTTATAATTTAATAACAATTATTTCACCATTATAAAAGAGGTTATCCTAACCTTGACCAAGGAAAAGTAGAAGTTAAGGGGTAATTCTACAATCTCTTCATTATCCGAGGTTGTTTATACATAAGTATCTACTGGGACCTCTTTTTCATCCACATCCATGTTTCTTAAAAATGTATTCCAAATATTTCTTTCTATTTACTAGACTATGGGTTAAATTCGTTTATACCCTTGTTTGAATTTTTATAGAATGATTTTAAGGGAATATTTCCTTCGTTTTCCAAACAAAGCACCTTTTGACCTTTTCGACAAAATTAAGGTAAAAATGTTTTTTAACTTATAAGACGGGTGTGGATATATTACGCCATTATAACAATGTCGAAGCTTCCCTTACAAGATTATAAGAATATTTTCAAATATAAATGTTTTCTTTTGTAATTATGTGACTTTTTAATGATTTCAAAATAGAAAGAGATACTTCTCTAAAAAGCTTTTTTCTTTCATCTTTGTCAACATCCTTTGATATATTTTAATATTGTTTGAAGTTGATAAAAACTTCCATATTGTATTGAATGTTTTGTGATATGTTTGATTGTGGATGTGTTATTTCATACCATTCATGGTGTATGAATAACGTGTTGATATTTTATATTCAACTTTTAATAGGAATGTTTAAGTTATGTTTACAACTTTTCTTGAGTGGTTTTCGAACCATACCCACCTTAGCCTTTAAATAATCCATTTTGGATCCATTATAAACCGAAAATGATTTTATTATAAAATAATTGTTCTATATTTTCCTAAGGTGCCCCTCACCTCTCTTATAAAAGGGAACTCCCCCTTCTCTCTAATTTACACCTTCAAAGCCATTTGGATTAGACAAACTCTGCCCAAATACCCTCTCATCTATCTTCCTTTCAGCCTATATGCATTAATTTAGTCAGAAATCCATCCTAAGGAGCCCTTTTGATCAAATCAAAATAAATAACCTGAAGAAGAGGTAAATATTTCATCACCTCTTTCAAGTTCCTTTCTTCTTGCACTTCAATTTACTTTGTTGTTTCCATTCTAAAATAATAACTGAAGTATTTTCTATATACTATGATGTTATTATAAATATGGTACAACCAAATTCATTATTCTATCCATCCCTTGAATGAAATGTCACCATACGTGCGTTCGTATGGCTTACCGTCTCCACATCATGGTGTAATTGTTATTCAATACATTATTATTTGGATGGGTATAATAATAATGTGTAATTGATGTAAATATTAAATATAACATGATAATGATTCTTTATATATGATATACCATCCATTTATATATTATTTTAATATCAAAGGAATGATATTGTGGCTCGTGACGTACGGATTACCATCTCCACAAATCCAGTGAGATTCATTCCCCATCGTATCCATTCAAGACTAATTTTCATTTTATGATTAAAAATAATGTTTATATACTTGATAAAATTCTTAATATGAATAAGATACATCATATACATAACAAATATGACTCACATAAAAAATAATATAAAGGAAAATGAATTCTTTAACACCTGAAACAATGATAATACTAAGATATTATTGATAAAGAATTGTTAAAAAATCATATATGATATCATATTAATGTATATGATTATTTTATAATTTAATAACAATTATTTCACCATTATACAGGAGGTTAAACTACCCTTGACCAAGGAAAAGTACAAGGTAAGGGTTAGTTTCACAATCTCTTTATTATCCATGGTTGCTTTTACATAAGTATCTACTGGGACCTCTTTATCATCCATATCCATGTTTCTTCAAAAATGTATTCCAAAACATTTTTACTATTTTATAGAATATGGGTTAAAGTCATTTATACCCTTGTTTGAATTTTATAAGATGTTTATAAAGGAATCTTTCTGTTGTTCTCCAAACAAGGTACTTTATGACCTTTTCGACAAAATTATGGTAAGAATGTTTTTTAACTTACACAGCGGGTGCTGCTATTTTCCACCGTTATAACATCTTCAAAGATTCCCTTACAAGATTATAAGAATATTTTCAAATATAAATGTTTTCTTCTATAACTACTTGACTTTTAAATGATTTCAAAATAGAAAGAGATATATCTCTAAAAAGGTTTTTATTTCATCTATGTTATCATCCTTTGATGGATTTTAAGTTTGTTTGTAGTTGATTTCTTATGATACAAAACTTCCATATTGTATTTAAGGTTTTTTGATATGTTTGACTATGGATGTGTTATTTCATACCATTCATGGTTTCTGGATAATTTATTGACATTTAGTATACCAGTTTTAATATGAATGTTTATTTTATGTTTAAACCTTTTCATATGAGGAATTAATTGGACTTAGTAAGTGATGGGTGGATCCCCCTATAGCTCCTCGATGCATCGATAGGTCTCTTGAGTCAAACTAGTGTCTTGGAACAAGGCCTTGACAAAATCTCTTTTGTAGTCTTGGCACAAGGCCTTAACTATGTGGTTATGAAAGTCTGGCATTATGCATTCCATCATTATGAAAGTGGCTATTTATATTGCTTGTGATTATTCAACTAGTAGAATATCCATGTGAGTAAGTAAATAGAATTTTTTGATTTTATCATTTCCATATTATTCTGAAGTTCAAGTGTAAAAGGCTTTTGTTTTAGTATTATACGTAGCCTTAAATGTTTATGATTATTTATGAAAGTTTCCTCTATATTGTTATCCTTACTGGGAATCTGAGCTCACCCATTTCTTTGTTTTATTTTTCCCAAGATGCGTAGAAGTATTTTATGACTGACCTACATGGATAGTTTGAGGGGATTTGAGTGTGGTCTATGAAAACAATGTTGTTGTAGTTTTTTAATTTTATGATGTAATGAAATCCTTATGAATGTATCTAGTACTTTCAATTCTACTAAACTAATCGGTCTTTCGAGACATGATTTTTTGTGATCATGAAAATGATACATAATAATGAACCAACCATGGGAATATAGGGTCGGGGCGTTACATTTGGTATCAGAGAAGTTTAGTAAAAAACTTGGAATCTTGATTTAGAAAAACTCTGATTAGAGCACATTACCCTAATATAGACTTTGAGGATCAGTATAGAAGATCTTCCTATAATTTAGGTGTTGTAGAGATTTTTTGAGTTTTCTAAGAAATACATCCTTATCTAGATACAAGGAGGTAGAGGCGGCTCTGGAATAGATGTACCAAGGGGTAAAACCCAAAAACACCACTCTGTGCTAGACTCGAACGGGAACTGGTGCATGACAACGGGCCTTGCTGCACTCTTGGTTACGACACTCCTGGGGGATATGCTTGGGATAATTCTAATTTTATTTACAAACCATTACAAATGGTTTATGAGTATATATTTCCTCAAAGAAATTTTTTATATTATGGATTATATCCATAAACTATCCAATTTATGTTAAGTGTTTTACAAGTTTGGAATTATATATTTTGATTCACAAACTAATCTAGTTTATTCCATTGTTTAGAAATGGAACCTAGTGGAAGGAATGGAAACCATATCATTGCATGCACTCCATGTTGGGATTTCCCTCATATTGAAGATAATTATAGTGAATCTAGTTATACAACTATTGCTGATTAGATTATCACCATACTGGGACAACTCACTCAGGTTATGAATAATAACATTACCCGTATGGAGCACCCTGGTCCACAACATGGAGGATAAATGTTAGATAACTTCATGATGCAACAACAACCAAAATTCAATTGGGGTACAAATCAATTAGTAGCTGAGCAATGGATAAGTTCTTTAGAGAAAATATTCCATGCCTTGGGGAGTAGTAAAAGGGAAAAAGTTGTCATGGTAGTTTACCGCCTCACTGGAGATGCTGATCAATGGTGGTCATTGATTCAAAGGAAAATGATGAAGTATCAAATATGGAATGGAGGGAGTTTAAAGAGATTTTATTATAATAATACTTTCATTTTGACGATCGAGTAGATATGGAAAAGAAAATTTTGAGTCTGAGGAAAAAAGAGGATGAGAATGTCATGATGTATGAAGCTAACTTTTCAAGGTTAGCGAGGCATGCTGCAGATTATATACATAACCCAAGAAGTATGATTGATAATTTATTTGATGGGTTAAAAACATTTCTCCATCGAGAATTAGTCTCACAATCCTTCTCATCGTACGAAGATATTGTCTGATGTGCTATCAAGACAAAAAAAAATTCTCTAAGTCTTATGAATTTAAAGAAATGAAAGAGAAGAAGAGATCTGCTGAACACTCTGGAAATGAAAATAAGAGGAAGATGGGAAATGTTGAATATTAATCATGCAGTAAATGTGGGAATAAACACCCTGGTACTTGCCTGAAAGGGAATGGGAGTCTGTTACTAGTGTGGTGAAAAAGGACACCAAGCTCGTGATTGCAAGGGAAAGAAAGAGGCTGTCAATATTGAATGATAAAATTGTAGAGAAATGGGTAATTATGCGAATTAATGTCCTAACAATCAGGGGAACTTACCTTAGAAAAGACCAAGGGATCAAGACCAAGCTTATGCTATCAATACTGCTGAGGTAGAAGCCCCGAAAGATGTGGTGGAAGGTAATTTAATGCTTTCCTCAAGTTTAGAAAATGCTTTATTTGATTCCGGATCATCACATTGTTTCATATCTTCCTAATTTTCTATTAAAATTAGATATTTCCAATTTTATTTAACAAGGGAGTTTTCAGTCAAAATTCGTAAGGTAAGTATCATCACAACAATGTTTTGTGAATCAGTTCCCATTATGGAATATAAATTCTCTTTATCTGCTGATCTCATCGTTATACCCATGATTTAATTTGATATAATCTTCGGTATGGATTGTATTTCTGACCATAATGAAAAAAATTATTTTAAGAAGAAGGAGGTTACCATTTTTGATAATGATGATAAAGAAAACCTTATCTTTAGAGAAGAATCATCACCACCTGATTCTTATCTCGATCCACCCCCAGTATCTCAACTAAATTCAATTATTGGGGAGGAAGAGAATTAAATAACTATGTTTGAGGAAAGTAATGTTAAAATAGAGGATTTACCTATTGATATAGAATATGTTGATGTGTTTCCAGAAGAATTACCTGTACATCCTCCAGAATGAGAAATTGAGTTTTCCATTGATTTAATTCCTAGATCAAGGCCTATATCGAAGACTCCTTATAGAATGGCCACTGTGGATTTTGTGGAACTAAAGAAACAAATATAGAAATTGAGTAATAAGGGATTTATTCACCCTTGTGTTTCTCCATTGGGAGCCCCTGTCCTTTTTTAAGAAGAAAGAATGATCTATGAGGTTGTGCATTGACTACAGAGAGATCAATGCTATAACAATAAAAAAAGTATCCCCTACCTCGCATTGATGATTTATTTGATCAACAGTATGGTGCTCAATACTTTTCAAATATTGAACTTCGATCTGGATACCATCAGTTGTGCATGAAGAAGGAAGAGATTATGAAGACTACATTTCAAACCAGATACGTGCATTATGAGTTTACAGTAATGCCTTTTGGATTGACTAATGCACCCAATATTTTCATAGATCTAATGAATTGAGTTTTCAATGAATATCTCGATGATTGTTTAGTGGTATTTATTGATGATATATTGGTATACTCTAAAAGCTACAATTATAATGAAAATCACTTGCGCATTATCCTGAAGACTCTTAAAAGACATGAATTATAAGGGAAGTTTAGAAAGTGTGAATTTTGGCTTTAGGAGATTTATTTTCATGGCCATATTGTCTCTAAGGATGGAATATCCATTGATCCTTCAAAGAACATGGCAATACAACAGTGGCCAACACCGTTGAGTATAACTGAGGTACACAGTTTTATTGGTTTAGCAGGTTATTATTGACATTTCGTCTAGAATTTTTCCCGGTTGCGAAAACCATTAACAAAGCTCACATGAAAAAGGGTTAAATTCGTTTGGAAAAAGGTGTGTGAAGAATGTTTTAAATAATTGAAGAGAACATTAGTCAATGATCTTATATTGACTATACCATTGAGGAATGATGGATTTGTTTTTTATAGTGATTCTTCAAAGAATGGACATGGTTGTGTCCTTATGCAGAATGATAGGGTTATTGCCTATGCATCACGACAGTTAAAAATTCACGAGAAAAACTATACTACTTGTGATCTTGTGTTCGAAGCTGTAATCTTTTCTTTGAAGATTCAGATACACTATCTCTATGGTGAAAAAAATGTGAGATACATACTGATGACAAGAGTTTGAAGTATATTTACTCACAGAAAGAACTCTATATGAGGCAAAGGTGATGGCTTGAACTACTCAGGGATTATGATTTCACTACACACTACCACCCGAGGAAGGAAAATACGGTGGAAGATGATTTGAGCTGAAAAGATCATGGAGTTTTGAACAAGATGAGTGTTAAAAAGGATCCTATATAGATGGATCTAGTAAAGATGGATATAGGAGTAACTATGGAAAGTGAAACATCAATAATTTTTTAAATGGTGGCCAAATCATCTTTACTAGAATGGATAAAGAGTTCTAAAACCAGTGATGAAGAGTTTCATAATAAGATTAAAGCTGTGAATGATGGGAGATTGAGTGACATTGTGTATGAAGATGGAATTTTGAAATTTGGGAAGAGGCTTTGTGTTCCCAATATACCTGATCTAAAAAGATAATTGTTGGATGATGCTCATAGCTCCAATTTCTCTATACACAATGGGAGCACCAAAATGTATAGAGATTTGAAGGAACATTTATGGTGGGACAACATGAAGAGGGGGATTTCTGATTTTGTGTCAAGATGTATGGTTTGTCAACAAGTGGAAGCTGGAAGGCAACAAACTCGAGGAGTCATGAAACCATTTACCATACTTGAGTGTAAATGGGATAATATTACGATGGAATTTGTCATGGGACTTCCAAATGCTCCTAGAAGGAATGATGCAATATGGGTCATTGTTGATTGTCTTACCAAGTCAGAAAATTTTCTTACTATAGAGAAGATCTACTACTTGAACGATTGTCAAGACTATATATTAATGAAGTTCTTAGACTTCATGGAGTACCACTGTCGATTGTTTCTGATCGTGATCCACATTTTACATTCAGATTCTAGAAAAGTCTATAGAATTCCCTGGATACTGAACATCATTTGAGCACTGCCTACCACCCTCAAAGTTGGAAGAAGAGCTATGCCGATAACTGAAGGAAGGATTTGGAATTTCAAGTAGGAGATCATGTTTTCATGAAGGTATCCTCATGGAAGGGTGTTATACGTTTCATTAATAAGGTAAAATTGAGTCCTAGGTACATCATAACATTCAAAATTCTAGAACGAATTAGGTATGTAGCTTACTGGTTGGTAATGCCGCCAAGTCTCTCTAAAGTCCACGATGTGTTCCATGTATCACTGTTGAGAAAACACATACGTGACCCAATGCATGTACTCCCCTATGACGAATTAGAACTGGAACCCGATCTTTCTTATTTTGAAGAGCCTGTCAATGTTTTTGATACAAGAGAACAAGTGCTGAGAAATCAGATGACTCATCTGGTAAAAGTTCTATAGAGAAACCATAATATGGAAGAGGCAATGATGGAAGCCAAGAAACTAATGATGAAGAACCACCCGAGTCTTTTTACCCATTAATACTCTAGAAATTTTGAGAATGAAATTTTTTGAAGGAGGGGAGAATGTAACACCCCAATCTTCCACAGTACGCTTCTCTTTGAATAATACAGTAGTGTGTTTTGTATGCAACTTCGAGTTCTAACACAACACAACCAATCAAACTAGCCATTATGAATAGTAATACCCACTTTTTAAAATTTTATAAATTTTATCTTTTAAAATGATCTTCATTTTTTGATTCGTAATACCGAAATTAGCTTAGGGTGATTTTTTGGTATTTTTCTGAAACCTTTCAATTTTCAATGAATAGTAATAAACATTAAGTTATAGTTTAAAACTGAATTTTTATTTAAATAATTATTTATTTTATTTAAATTTATTTTAGGTCAAAACCGATTCATAATGCCTATATAAGTTCAATGTAATTCATTGGAGTTAAATTATAATAATTTTAGATATATAAATTTTTTTTTGAACTTTTCACCGTGTTTTATCCACCGCCGAGGAGAATTTGCAAATTCACATTAAAATTAATTTTACCGCTTCTATGAGTGGAATTTGAAAAATCCGAGAGACACAGTTGATATTAGTAAGAAAAATGTGGTTCAATAATATGAAAATAATTATTGGTGAATAGTAACTTTTTACTTTTATTTACCATGGTTAAAAGTAAATAGGGTATTTAAGGGTAAAAATGATATTATTATCATCCTAATAAATTCCATAATTCTATTGGATAATTATAGTTCAACAAAAAACAACCTTAGGAATAAAATATGAAGCTCTTTGGTCCACTTGGATTAGATTAAGACAATTATTATTATTTTATTAAATAAGAGTTAAAATCAAAGTTAAAATAAAAGTTTAATAAAATATCATTATGTAGGAAATATTTTTACCTTTCTAATGAATATTTATAGTCAAATTTATCTTATGTATAACCCTATATTAAAAATGTTTTAGTTATTAAAATTTGTTTTTAACTCTTTTAAAACCTCTTAAAATCAAATAATAATAAATTTTCTAATCTAATCCAAGTGGACCAAATAGGTTCATATTTTATTCCCGAGGTTGTTTTTGGTGAAACTATTCTTATCCAATAGAATTAGGACATGTGTTAGGGTAATAATAATATCCTTTTTACCCTTAAATACCCTATTTACTTTTAAAAATGGTAAATAAAAGTCCAAATTTACTATTCAACAATAATTATTTTCATCTTATTGAACCAAATTTTTCATACTGATATCAACTACGTCTCTCAAATTTTTAAAATTCCACTCACAGAAGCGGTAAAATAATGTTTTATGTGAATATGTAAATTCCCCTAGGAGGTGGGTAAAAGATGGTGAAAAGTTCAATAAAATTTTTATATATCTAAAATTATTATAAACTAACTCTAATAAATTACATTGAACTTATATAGTTATTATATATCTATTTTGACCTAAAATAAATTTAAATAAAATAAATAATTATTTATATAAAAATTCAGTTTTAAACTATAACTCAGTGTTTTCACTATTCATAAAAGAATGAAAGTTTTCAGAAAAACACCAAAAAATCACCTTAAGATAATTTCAATATTCCGAATCCAAAAATGAAGTCCATTTTGATAGATTAAATTTATAAAATTTCATAAATGGGTATTACTATTCCTAACAGCTAGTTTGATTGGTTGTGGTGTGTTAGAACTCGAAGTTGCGTACAACACACATTACTGTATTATTCAAAGAGAAACGTACCATGGAAGCTTGGGGTGTTACATTACTATAATGCCCTGACCCTAGATTCCCAGAGTTGGTGTATTATTACATATCATTATCATGATCACAAACGATCAAGTCTCGAAAGACGGATTAGTTTAGTAACCTTGGAAGTACTAGATACATTCATAAGGTTTAAATTACCTCATAAAATAAAAAAACTACATCAACATTGTCTCCATAGACCATACTCATATACCCTCAGACTATCCCTACAGGTCAGTCATAAGATACTTCTTCGCATCCTGGGAAAAATAAAACATAGAAAGGGGTGAGCTCAGATGCTCAGTAAGGATAACAATATAGAGGAAAATTTCATAAATAAGAATTAACATTTAGGGAAATGTATAGAACTAAAACAAAATACTCTTCAACATAAGCTTCATCGTAATATGGAAGATATAAATCAAAATAATTCCACTTACTTACTCACATGGATATTCTACTTGTCTAATAATCACATGCAATATCAATAGCCACTTTCATAAAGATGGAATGCATAATTCTAGATTTTCATAACCACATAGTCAAGGCCTTGTTCCAAGAATACAAATAATAATTTTTCAAGGCCTTGTTCCAGGACACTAGTTTTCCTCATGAGACTTACTGATGCATCGAAGAGCTATAGCAAGCTCCACCCGCCACTTACCAAGTCCAATGCATTCCACATATGAAAAGGTTTAAACATAACATAAACATTCGTATTGAAATTATCATACCAAATGTCAATACTTTATTCATAAACAATGATTGGAATAAAAATATCACATCCATAGTCAAACATATCACAAAACCTTCAATACAATATGTATGTTTTGTATCATAATAAATCAACTTCAAATAAACTTAAAATCTATCAAAGGATGTTGACATAGATGAAATCAAAACCTTTTTCAAGGAAATATATATTTCTATTTTGAAATCATCTAAGAGTCACATAATTTTAAAGAAAACATTTATTTTGAAAATATTATTATAAGATTTTAAGGGAAGCTACTATGATGTTATAACGGCAGAAAATAGCCTCACCCACCGTATAAGTAGAAAAAAATTCTTACATTAATTTTGTCGAAAAGGTTATAAAGTACCCTGTTTGGAAATAACAAAAATATTCCTTTAAAAACATATAAGGCCAAATAAGGGTAAAAATGACTTTTACCTATAGTCTATAAACTAGTAAAAATGTTTTGGAATACATTTTTAAGAAACATGGATGTGGATGATAAAGAGGTCCCGGTAGATACTTATGTAAAAACAACCTCGGATAATAAAGAGATTCTGAAATTAACCATTACCTTGTACATTTCCTTGGTCAAGGGTAGGTTAAACTCCTTTATAATGGTGAAATGATTGTTATTAAATTATAAATAAATCATATACATTAATATGATATCATATATGATCTTTTAACATTGCTTTGTTAACATTATCTTAGTATTATTGTTGGTTTGTGTGTTAACAGATTCATTTTATTTTATATTATTTTTTTGTGAGTCATATTTGTTATGGATGAGATGTATATTATTCATATCAAGAATAATATCAAGTATATAAACATTATTTTTAATCATAAAATGAAAATTAGTCTTGAATGGATACGATGGGGAATGAAGCTCATCACATTCGTGAAGACGGTAATCCGTACATACTCACGAGCGAAAATATCATTCTTTTGATATAAAAACGATATATAATTGGATGGTATATCATATATACAGAATAATTATCATGTTATATTTATTATTTACATCAATTACTCATCATTATTATACCCATTCAAATTATACTGTATTGATTAACAATTACACCACGACGTGGAGATGGTAAGTCGTACGTACGCACGTATGGAGACATGTCATTAAAAGGATAGATAGAATAATGAATTTGGTTGTACCATATTTATAATAACATCACAATATATAAAATATACTTTAGTTATTATTTTATAATGGAAACAAAAAAGAAAAAGGAAGTGGAAGAAGAAAGGAACTTGAAAGAGGGGATGAAATATTTACCTCTTCTTCGGGTTCTTCCTTTTGATTTGATCAAAATGGCTCATTAGGTTGGCTTTCTGACTAAAGGAAGTCCTCTAGGATTAAGGTAGGATATTTGAGAGGGTATTTGGGCAGATTTTGGCCAATCCAAATGTCTTTGAAGATGTGAACTAGAGAAAAGGGGTAGTACCATTTTATAAGAGAAGTAAGGGGAAACTTAGGAAAAGCTAAAAATAGTAATTTATAATAAACTTATCTTTGGTTTCTAATGGATCCAAATATGATTATGTAATGTATAATGTGGGTATGGGTCTAAAAAAACTCAAAACATAGGTTTTAGATAAGTATGGTCACTATATTAAACTTATCTTTTAGATTTAACTCTTAGTTAAATAGTTTAGTTTTTACCATGTCTCTTTGTAGTTTTATATTATATGGCTAATAAACTTACTATATACTTCCAAGAGAACCCAAAGTGGTTCATTAATGATAAAATTATCATTATATAAGTATTTTGGATGAGACTTATATTTTTAGGAATAGATTATATCAATTAATAATATAATATTAGTTTTAAAAACTCTTTTAGTTCAATTTTGACATTATTTGGTATTTTGTTTTTTCTAAATTCATAACCGCATTTTTAATTTGAAGAAAATTCATATTACCAACCATAATATGTCATATTAACCTATATAATTAGTGTAATTCATAAAAAGTCTCAAATTACATTTATTTGGATATTTATAATATCAATTATTTTAATATTTCATTAATTAGGTAATTACTGCATCATCATTGTGTCATAAATAAATTTAATTATTTAAAGTCTAAAAAATATAAATAAAACACCATTACGTTAGAAAGATTTTTATTTTTCTAAAGAATATTTATAGTGGAATTTATCTAATGTGTAACCCAATATTAAAAATGGTTTAGTTATTAAACATTGAATTTAACACTTGTAACTCTTCTTTGAATTAAATAATAATAAATGTCCTAATCTAATCCAAGTGGACCAAAGAGGTTCATATTTTATTCATAAGGTTGTTTTTTGGTCGAATTATACTTATCCAATAAAATTAGGACATGTGTTTTGGTAATAATAATATCATTTTTACCCTTAATTACCCTATTTACTATTAATCGTGGTAAATAAAAGTAAAAAGTTACTATTCACCAAAAAATTATTTTTATCTTATTGAACCAAATTTTACTCCTTGATGTTAACCATGTCTCTCAGATTTTTTAAATTCAACTCACATGAGTGGTAAAATTATGTTTTATGTAAATTTGAAAATACTCTTAGGAGGTAGGTAAAAGACGGTCAAAAGTTCAATAACATTTTCATATATCTAAAATTCTTGTAAACTGACTCCAATGAATTACACTGAACATATATAGGTATTTTGTATCTGTTTTTACCTAAAATAATTTGAAATAAAATAAATAATTATTTAAATAAAATGTCGGTTTTAAACAATGACTCTGTGTTTTTTACTATTCATCCAAAAGTGAATTTTTTCAGAAAAATTCCAAAATTTCACCCTAAGCTAATTTCGATATTCTAAAGTCCAAAATGAAGTCCATTTTGAAAGATAAAATTTTTAAAATTTCAAAAAGTGGATATTACTATTCATAACGGCTTGTTTGATTGTTTGTGGTGTGTTAGAACTCAAAGTTGCGTACAAGACATGCTACTGTATTATTCAGAGAGAAGTGTACCATGGAAGATTGTGGTGTTACATTCTCCCCTCCTTCAAATAATTTCGTCCTTGAAATTTCTAGAGTATTACTGGGGAGGAAGAGATTGAAATAACTATGGGTGAGGAAAGGAATGTTAAAATAGAGGATGTACCTATTGTGAAAGAATATGTTGATGTGCTTCCAGAATATTTTCCTGGACATCCTCCCGAATGAGAAGTTGAGTTTTCCATTGATTTAATTCATGGATCAAAGACTATATCGAAGACTCCTTATAGAATGGCTGCTGTGGAATTAGTGGAACTAAAGATACAACTAGAGGAATTGAGTAATAAGGGATTTATTCGCGCTAGTGTTTCTTAATGGGGATCCCATGTCCTTTTTGTTAAGAAATAAAGATGGATCTATGAGGCAGTGCATTGACTACAGGGAGATCGATGCTGTAAAAATAAAGAACAACTATCCCCTTCCTCACAGTATTGATTTATTCAACCAACTTCATAGAGCTCAATACTTTTCAAAGATTGACCTTCGATCTGGATAACATCAGTTGTGTGTGAAGAAGGAAGAAATTCTGAAAACAACATTTCGAACCAGATACAGGAATTACGAGTTTATAGTAATGACTTTTGGATTGACTAATGCACCCTATGTCTTCATGAATCTAATGAATAGAGTTTTCAAGGAATATATTGATTACTTTGAAGTGGTATTTATTGATGATATCTTGGTATACTCTAAAAGCTATGAAGATCATGAGAATCACTTGCGCATTATTCTAAAGACTCTTAGAAGACACAAATTATATGGGAAGCTTAGAAAGTGTGAATTCTGGATTCAAGAGATTTCTTTTCTTAGCCATATTGTCTCTAAGGATGGAATCTCTGTTGATCCTTCTAAGACCAGAGTAATCCAAGAATGGCCAACACCAACGAGTATAACTAAGTTACGCAGTTTTATTGGTTTAGTAGGTTATTATCGGTGTTTCGTCCAGAATTTTTCTTGATTGGCTAACCCATTAACCACTCTCACACATAAAGGGGTTAAATTTGATTGGACAAAAGAGTGTGAAGAATGTTTTTAAGAACTGAGGAGAAGATTAGTAAATTCTCTTATATTGAATCTACCATCGGGGAATGATGGGTTTGTTATATATAATGATGATCAAAGAAAGGACTTGGTTGTTTCCTTATGTAGAATGATAGGGTTATTGCATACGCATCACGACAGCTAAAAATTCATTATCAAAATTATCATACTCATGAATTGAGTTAGCTTCTATAATATTTTCATTGAATATATGGAGACATTATCTTTATGGTGAAAAATGTGAGATTTATACTGATCACAAGAGTTTGAAGTATATTTTCACATAGAAAGAACTCGACATGAGGCAAAGGAGATGGATTCAAATACTAAAGGATTATGATTGCATGAAACACTACCACCCAGGGAAGGAAAATAATGTGACATATTCTTTGAGTAGGAAATATCATGGAGTTTTGAACAAGATGAGAGTTGAAAAGGATCTTATATACATGGATCTAGTAAAGATGGATATGGGAATAACCATGGAAGGTGAAACAACAATAATTTTTCAAATGGTTGCCAAATGATCTTTACCAGAAAGGATAAAGAGTTCTTAGACTATTGATTAAGAGTTTCAAAAGAATATTTAAGCTATGAATGATGGGATATTGAGTGACTTTGGGTATGAAGATAGAATTTGGAAACTTGGGAAGAGACTTTGCGTTCCCAATATACCTGATCTAAAAAGAGAATTATTGGATGATTCTCATATATCCAATTTCTCTATAAACCCTGGGAGCACCAAGATGTTTAGATATTTGAAGGAACATTTTTTGGTGGGACAACATGAAGAGGAAGATTGCTGATTTTGCATCAAGATATATGGTTTTTCAACAAGTGAAAGCTGGAAGGCAACAAGCTGGAGGAGTCATGCAACATATTCCCATACCAGAGTGGAAATGGGATAATATTACGATGGACTTTGTCATGGTACTACCAAAGACTCCTAGAAGGAACGATGCAATATGGATCATATTTGATCACCTTACCAAGTCAGCACATTTTCTTCCTATAAAATAAGATTTACCACTTGAACGATTAGAAAGACTATATATTAATGAAGTTGTTATACTTTATGGAGTACCACTATTTATTGTTTCTGATCGTGATACATATGTTACATCTATATTCTAGAAAAGTCTTCAGAAAGCCCTAGATACTGATCTTCGTTTGAGCACTGCCAACCACCCCCAAACTGATGGACAATTAGAACGGACTATTAAAACCTTATAAGACATGTTGAGATCCTACTAAATTTACTTTCAAGTTATGTGGGATCAATATTTACCTCTGGTAGAATTTTCTTATAAAAATATCTTCCATTCAAGTATTCAAATGGCACGATATGAAGCGTTATACAGAAAGAGATGTCACACAACAACCTGTTGGGATGATGTTGGTGAAATAAAACTTGTAGGACTAGAACTTGTGGAGGAAACGATGGAAAATGTGAAGGTAATCCAAAACCACATCAAGGAATCTCAAAGTAGGAAGAATAGCTATGCCGATAACTGAAGGAAGGATTTGGAATTTTAGGTAAGAGATCATGTTTTCTTAAAAGTATCTCCATGGAAGGGTGTTATACATTTCGGTAAGAAGGGAAAATTGAGTCCTAGGTACATCAGACCTTTCGAAATTCTAGAACGAATTGGGGCTGTAGCTTACTATTTGGCAATGCCGCCAAGTCTCTCCAAATTTCATGATGTGTTCCACATATCACTGTTTAGAAAATACATGCCTGACCCAACACATGTACTCACCTATGATGAATTAGAACTGGAACCCTATCTATATTATTGTAAAGATCCTATCAAGGTTCTTAATACAAGAGAACAAGTTCTGAGAGACCGGACGACTAGTCTAGTAAAAGTTCTATTGAGAAACCGTAATATGGAAGAGGCAATGTGGGAACCCGAGGAACTTATGATGAAGAACCACCCGAGTCTTTTTACGCAGTGATACTCTATAAATTTCGAGGAAAAAATTATTTGAAGGAGGGGAGAATATAACAACCCTAAGCTTCCACAATACGCTTCTCTTTGGATAATACAGTAGTGTGTGTTGTACGCAACTTCGAGTTCTAATACACCACAACCAATCAAACTAGCCATTATGAATAGTAATATCCAATTTTTGAATTTTTATAAATTTTATCTTTCAAAATAGACTTAATTTTTGTTTTCTGAATATTGAAATTATCTTATGGTTAATTTTTGGTATTTTTATGAAAACATTAATTTTTTGATGAATAGTAAAAAACACTTAGTTATAGTTTAAAACCGAATTTTTATTTAAATAATTATTTAGTTTATTTAAATTTATTTTAGGTCAAAATTTATACATAAAACCTATATAAGTTCAGTGTAATTCATTGGAGTTATTTTATAATAATTTTAGATATATAAAAATTTTATTGAACTTTTCACCATCTTTTACCCACCTCCTTAGAGAATTTGCAAATTTACATAAAACATAATTTTACCACTTCTGTGCGTGGAATTTAAAAAATTTGAGAGACATAGTTGATATCAGTAAGAAAAATGTGGTTGAATAAGATGAAAATAATATTTGTTGAATAGTAAATTTTTACTTTTATTTACCAAGGTTAAATGTAAATAGGGCATTTAAGGGTAAAAATGATATTATTATTACCCTAAAAAATGTCCTAATTCTATTTGATAATAATATTTCGACCACAAAAATAATTATTAATAAAATATGAACCTCTTTGGTCCACTTGGATTAGATTTGGATGTAGGATCAAAATAAAAATGTAGATGCTCAATATACAAGAGGGGGGGGGGTTAATTGTACACTTTAAAAATCCTTTACAACCTTTAATGTTGGTTACAGATAACTATGTTTTCCTTAGACAAGGAAAATTCTAAGTTTAACAAAGTTAAACTAAGTAAATTCACAACACTTCTAATCACCAACATGGAAAACTGGAACCAAGGTTTACAATATAAGATTCTACCTTAAAGCATATAGAGTCATAAACTAATTAGAGTACAAGTGTAAGGAAATACAAGAAGATTATACTTTCCTTACAATAAAATATGCAGTGGAAAAAAACTAGTAGAAAAACTACAAGTAACAAGATATAAGTCTTTTAACCCAAAGAGAAGGGTATCCAACAACCTTGGATAAAAGTCCCTTGATTTATACTTTCAAGCAAGTCTGTCTTACCCACACCAGGGTAAGCCCTCGATATGAAGATCAAAATCTATGTCTTGTTATCCCTACAAGCCCTCAACTTCAAGGTAGTTGGAACCTCTATCTTCCTGAGCAAGGAAGCCCTCAAACTTCAAGGTAATCGGCACATCTGTTTTCCTATCCCCAGAAGTCCTCGAATGTAATCACCAACATCCGGAGTCTCACAAAGTAATTTGAACGAGCGGTTCAGTACGCACAAGGAATGAAAAGCTTCTCTCTCTATAAATCACCTTAACAGCTTGTGTTCTCTAGATTGATAAACTTGTTCATATCTCATCTATCTTTTGATCTCTTTCAAATGATCTTCTATTTATAGGAAAATTTCCAACGGTCTGATCCCTCTTCCAACGGTCATATTTTCCATGAAATTCGGAGGGACCTGTACACGTGTAACTCAACCAATGGTTAATTAAAAACAGAATAGGAGACATTGTTTTATAAAAAACCATGTATAACTGAATTCATGACATCATTTTAAAACAAAGCATATGTAAGTAAAATCTACTGAATAGTTCGGAGTGTAAGCAAATTAAAAATTTGGAGTCTAACCAAAAAGAAGTTTGGAGTTGAACTCTTTCTGATTTCGGAGTCGATCCACTTAAGATTTTGGAGTTGAACTACTTCAGAGTTCGGAGTCGAACTGCGTAAGAGTTCAGAGTCGAACTGCTTAAGAGTTCGGAGTTGAACTACTTCAGAGTTCGGAGTCGAACTGCTTAAGAGTACGGAGTTGAACTTATTCAGAGTTCGGAGTCGAACTGCTTAAGAGTTCAGAGTCGAACTACTTCAGAGTTCGGAGTCGAACTACTTAAGAGTTCGGAGTCGAACTTCTTAAGAGTTTGGAGTCGAACTGCTTAAGAGTTCGGAGTCGAAATTTTTCAGAGTTCGAAGTCGAACTGCTTAAGAGTTCGGAGTCCAGAATTCGGATTAAAACTCCATAACAGATCACATCCAGAATTCAGATCCTAAAAACAGAATGCTCCAAATCTTTTCATTATATGGCTCCGAAAATTTGGTTATGAATATGGTTTTTGAATTTATGAATAATATTTCTATGTATAAGAAAATATATGTTAAGGTAAATTTCTTAAAGAAGTAAATTTTCTTTATGAGGTAAAAATAATATTTTCTTGAGTATAAGGTGTTTGTGATTTTCAAAACAATAAGGAATGGAAAAGTCATAAAGAAAAACTTGTTGACTCAACAATCCCCCCATTTTTGGAAAGCACAAAAATACTTTCGAAAAAGCATATAAGGATTTTGAAAAATTTCATTAGACTTTGAAAATTAAAACTTATATCCCTTTTTTCATGGATAGAAGTGAATACAACTAACTCCCCCTTAGGAATTAAAACTCTAAGGATTGTATTTTGAGTTTTCGGAGTAGAGTTTTCATTATTTTAAGAATGAAAAACTTCGTAGTGGGAAACTCTCCCTTTATTTAAGGATATTTCTCTTAGAAAATTTTCCTTTCTCCTCCTTAGGAGTAGTTCTTTTTCCTTCTCCCCCTTTGTGATTTTCAAAAAGAATTGAAGGGAATGGAAAACAAAGTATGGTACATGAAACATTAGTATATAACAATATACCACCGACCAGATAACCATTTCATTAGATTTGGTGAAAAAATTTACAAGGAAAGAAAAATACAACAAAAGATCGGAGTGGGATCATTTTTCTTCCTTTTCCTTCGGAATGAGCTGCTTTAACAAGGCTTTGAGTTTCTTCAAGTCTCTTTGATCTTCCTCTCATTGCCTCTACAAGACTTTTACCTTTTCTTCTTGAGATTTTAAATCCTCTGCCTGAGCTTCCAAGGATTCTTTCTACATCTTTATTATCTCATATTGCTTTTCCATCTTCTGCTGAAACTCCATCTGGAAATCTCTTTTAGTTTTCCAATTCTGAGATACTGAGTTAAGTTTCCCATTCAGATCCATGACCTGTTGATTCCGGAAATTTTTCTCCTAGGTCAACTTCTCAGAAATCTCATTAACCTTTTTATCCTCCATTTCAAAAGCATTTTGATCTTCAGCCTGAAAATTCTCAAAGTGAACTAAATCTTCATCAACTCTCTTAGACCACTTGGTTACTTTACTGCAGGACTTCCTATGCACATCATAATCGATAAAAAAACTTTTCTGTTTAGCTTCCAACTTCACAAACTTATCCATTGCCATGGATAATGAATCTGATTTTTGATTCAGAGATTGTTGCAGCAACTGACATCTAGAATCTATTGTTGGAATAATCGGAATTGTGTCCACCAACTTTCTCAAGGATTGAACCACAAAATCATTCCCATGGGATGATGATTCCGAATCAGAAACTTTTTTTTTGAGATTCCTCTTCTTCAACTGGCATCATATTCCTTCTAGAGGTACCACCAACCTCTTTTATTATGATGACATCTTTAATAGGTGTCTCCATGAGAGTTTGATTTCCTTTATCAGTTCTCTGAATAGGTTCCTTATTAAGGGATACTTCCTCGGATTCAGAAACTTGAAGGATCTGATCTTCATCCGGTTTCTGTCTTTCTTGAACTTCCTCAAGAAAATTAATCTCATAGGATTCTTCTTCATCATATAACACATTTTATTCTTCTTCTTCTTGATGTTACTTGTTGGCTTCCTCATCTCCCTTACCTGAGGTAACTAACTTTGCAGATTCATCCTTATCTTTATAATTCTGTACTTGCTTGATCAAACTATCCAGATCTTCACTCTCCTCTTCTTCTTCTTCTTCTTCAACTTGTTCCTCTACTGCTTCAACAAATTCCTTATCAGCTTCTACTACTATTTCTTTACCCTTGTCCTTTTCCTGAGTGACATAGTGTTTCTCTGGAGTTTCTGGTAAAGAAGGTTCAACACCGAAAGTTTCCGGAACCGGAAGCCTTTAGGAAGCCAACTCTATATCTTTAAGCAATGATCACACTAGTTCAGCTTCATACATCTTCTTTCTAAATTTCATTTCCTTCGCTTGTATCTCTATCTCCTCAACATATTTTTCCTTTAACGCTTTAGACTCAGTAGGGTCCAGTCCGAATTGAGGATCCCCTTCCTTACTCATTTCATTATCTTCCCTCCACTTTTCTTCTACTTCATCTGTATACGTTTTCTGCTTCTTTGGTTGGGGGGAGCAGATTGAGTTTCCTTAGGCTGAGGAACTTCTTCATCAGTAACCACTTCCTTAGCCTTTCACTTCTTCCTTTGCTTTTTTGAAGGTTCCAGAGATTTTGTTTCTTTTTCAGCTGCTTCAAATTCTTCCACAGATAAGGGGTAGAATTCCCCAGATTCACTGGAAAAACCCATCTTCATCCTCTTAAGAGTATCATCACTGAAACGAATGAGCTTTCAATTCCGAATCTTTGATTTTTATGAAAACTTGAAGGATTATAAGCATCGGACAATCAACTTAGATAATAAGGCAGGAAACATAATAATCTGAGCTCTCAAATCTCCTTCTTTGATATTCTTGATCGTAACCAAGACATGCCTCATCAGATTTATCTTTCTTAGATTTACCAAAATATCTAAGATATAGATATCACTCTTCTTCATATTGTCTTTATCTCCTCTTCTCGAACCAGAAAACCTTGCACCCATAGTTGAAGTATTCTATTGTTTGGAGTGAGCCGAGCAATCTTAATTGTTGAATCATCCTTAATCCCAAGACACTTCAGTGCCTTCTCCTTATTAAAACTCCCTTGCACATCGAGATGTTTGTGAGAACAGAATTCAGCTTCTCCCTCATATGCTAAACCAACCAGGCTCACTGCCTTTGTGTAAGAATGTTTATAAGTCTTTCCATAAGACTTGAAAGAAAACCTTTCTCTGCCATCTTCCACTAGGAAGGAAAGAGACTCATAAAACTCTATCAAAAAATCTGTATAAACTGGATCCTGTTTATCTGACTTCTCTATGCATACATCTTCCCATCCATTTAGTCTAATATTCTTCGAAATAAGAGAATGACGCTTATAAAAATCCGGGTGAAATAACCTTTCCCTAAAAACTAACCACTTTGAGATAGGTTTCACAGTTGAAATATCTTGGGAAGTTGCTTCAACAGACATTCAGAGTGAAGTAAACTGTGGGATTCAGATCAGCTTCACAAGGTTCAGAACCGGACTTAAGAGGAGCAGCAGAGCTTCGAGACACAAAATCTTGAATAACCGATGTGGGACGAGTCTTGGGGTCCCATTTATATAGGCAAATAATTTGACCATTGGTCTTCCAAAAGCCATCTAACGGTTGAAAAAGCTCTGATCTGATATGACGGTTGAGAACAATCCCGTAAGGAAAATTTGACTCCGATCTTTTGAGGTTTTTAAAGAAAACATTCAGATTTGAGGAAAAACTAGAACCCGAACTTTTAAAACAAGGAAAATACCAGTAAGAAAAATTTGATTACAAAACTATAAGTAAGAAAATCATAACTTACGGATTAACAAGAAATATTATTCGTAATTGGTAATATTCTTAAAAAAAATTCATTACGAAAACCTTGTTATGAAAACTCAAGTCTGAAAATCTCTTTAAGAAATTTATCAGTACGGAAATTCCATTTTAGAAGTTTTTAGTATGAAGACTTCCATTCCGGCAGTTCTCATTCTGAGAATTTCAGTCCTGAAAATTTCGGTCCCGGAAATTCCCATTCCGGAAATTTTAGTTTAAAAAATTTCCATTCTGGAAGTTCAGTTCCAAAAGGTTTTTTAAAAAAAAAAATTTAGTTACACTATCAATCGAATGTACTCCCCCTATAAAGAGGAGTTTATTATTGTTAGGAGAATTGTTCAGCAAGAAGTTAATGAAGAATGATTACCATATATATATCATTCCTAACTTTTTTTAATGTATTCAAATCTATCGGAGGGTAAATATTTTGTGAAAATATCAGCAAGTTGTTCTTGCGTTCCGATAAACTGAAGAATGATATCTCCTTTAAGTGTGTGATCCCTAAGAAATTGATGCCTAATATCTATGTGATTTGCACGAGAGTTATGTGCATGATTCTTACTTAGGGAAATAGAACTTGTGTTATCACACAATATTTGAGTCTTAGTAAAAATTAGGCCATAGTCTGTGAGTGTGTGTTGCATCCACAACACTTGAGCACAACAACTTCCAGCTGCCACATATTCGGCTTTAGTAGTGGAATGTACTACAGAATGTTGCTTTTTGTAGGACTAAGAAACTAATAAATCTCCTAAGAAATGACAAGTTCCGAATGTACTTTTTTTATCCATTCTACATCCACCAAAGTCAGCATCAGAAAATATTTTTAGAACAAAATCATTTCCAGAAGTATAAAATAATCCTAGATCCATGGTTCTCTTTAGGTAGGGAAATATTATTTTCACAGCCTTTAGGTGAGATTACTTAGGATTGGATTGATATCTTGCACATAACCACAGTGAAAACATTAAGTCTGGTCGAATAGCTGTTAAGTAAAGTATACTTCCTATCATACCTATAAAAGTTGTTTGATCTACTGGTTTCCCAGCTTTATCAAGATCTAAAGAATTTGAGGTACCAAAGGGAGTAATTATACTCTTAGTGTTGTCATAACCATAATTTTTTAGAAGATATTTAATATAATTATGTTGAGATATATAAGTTCCTTCTAGATTTTGAGAAATTTGAAAACCAAGTAAAAAAGTTAACTCACCCATCATACTCATTTCATACTCAGACTTCATCAGACTTGCAAAAGAATTAGTTAAAGATTGCTGAGTTAAACCAAATATGATGTCATCAACATAAATTTGAACAATCAAAACATTTTTCTTATCTTTCTTTATAAAAAGGGTTGGATCTGCATTTTCCTTATCATAGATATTTTGAAGAAAAATCCTATTAGTCTATCATAACATGCTCGTGGGGCTTGTTTAAGACCATACAAAGCTTTGGTAAGTCTAAAAACATGATCATGATATTTTGTATCTTCAAAACCAGGTGATTTTTCAACAAAAACTTCCTCTTGAACATAACCATTAAGAAAATCATATTTCACATCCATTTGAAAAAGTTTAAAATTGAAGAATGCTGCAAAGGCAATTAGAATACGAATAGATTCAAGTCTAGCTACTAGAGCATATGTTTCTTCATAGTCTATTCCCTCTTGCTGATTATAGCCTTTAGTAACGAGTCTAGCTTTATTTCATACTATGAATCCATTTTCATCACAGTTTTTTCTAAAAACCCATTTTACTCCAATAATAGAAGTTTCCTTAGGTCTTTCAACCAAGGTCCAGACTTTATTCCTCTCAAATTCATTTAGTTCACCTTGCATGGCTGTGATCCAATCATCATCACCTAAAGCATCATCAGTGCGTTTTGTTTCTAATTGGGAAAGAAATGATAGATGTTCTACTTCATTTCTTAAGGAATTTCTAGTCCTTACAGGTTGATTTACATCACCAATGATACTATCACTGGGATGATTCTTAAGAAACACCTGATTTGGGTTTTGTAAAACCTGTTCATCAACAAAGGGTCGAAAGTCTTCTAGGGTAAATATTTCAGAAGTATCTTCTTGAACATTATCCTTATTATAAGAATCTTCTATCAAGAGTTGACAATCAGTTTTTGAAAACACATCCCAGGATGTGGGTTGGGATAGTTTAATAACAAAAGGATCAGACACATCAATCTTTACATGCACTGTTTCTTCAACAGTACAAGTATTTTTATTAAAAACTCTATAATCCTTAGAAGTTGTGGAATAACCTAAGAAAATTCCTTCATCAGATTTTGGTGAGAATTTATGTAAGTTATATTTAGTATTCAGAATGAATACTTAGCAACCAAAAACCTTGAATTAGGATAGTCTTGGTTTCCTAACATTCCATAACTCAGAAGGTGTTTTATTAAGAAAAGGTCTAATCAAAACTCGATTTATAGTATAACAAGCAGTACTTACAGCTTCATGCTAGAAATGTCTAACTGCAGAATATTCACTCCACATGGTTCTAGTTACCTCTTGAAGAATTCTATTTCTTCTCTCAACTACCCTATTTTGTTGAGGAGTTCTAGGTGCTGAAAAATTGCGAGTAATACCTTTCCTACTACAAAAAGTTTCAAAATCAGAATTTTGAAATTCTCCTCCATAATCACTATTAATAGTTTTCAATGGAAGGTTTTTATCATTTTTAACATGAGCTCTAAAGCTTTTAAAATAAGAAAAATCTTTAGACTTATTTTCTAGAAAATAAACCCAAGTAAATCTAGTTTAATCATCAACTAGAACAAACACATAGTATTTGCCTCCAATACTTCTAGTTTGTGTTGGACCAAAAATATCCATGTGAACTAACTGTAATGCATTAGTTTTGAACACATCACTTATTAATTTAAAACTAGAATTATGTTGCTTTCCATATTGATAAGGATCACAAACTTTTGAAGAATCAAATCTATGCTCCGGTAGATCCTTAACTAGTTTCTTCTTAGAGAGTTTACATAAATTTATAAGGTTACAGTGTCCTAGTATTCTATGACACAACCAGAAATGATCTTACATTGCACTTAGGCAAGGAAAATATTGGCCGCTTAGGTTTTCTAAGTTGAAAGTGTAAACATTCTCTTGCCTATTGGCTGAGAGAATAAATTCTTCCTTGTAATTGTGTACTAAGTACTTATCATTCCTAACATTCACAAGGTACCCTTCATCACATAACTGACTTATGCTAATGAGGTTGTGATTAAGACCCTTAACAAAAAGAACATTTGAAATCAAAGTTTTACCTAGAAGAACAATATTACCAATACTGAAAACTTCTCCCTGTGCATTATCTCCGAAAGTTACCTTTCCTCCTTTCGTTTTGATAATATTTTCAAAATAACTTTTGTTACCAGTCATGTTCCGGGAACATCCACTATCCATATACCATGTATTGTTTTTGGTACTTCCTCTATTTTCTTGAAAACAAGAAAAGAATTAGACTTTCGGAATCCAAACTTGCTTGGATCCGAAATTTCCAGACAACAAAGTTTTAGGAACCCACATCTTCTTAGAGAAATAAGTTTTTTGAAATCTTAGAGATTGGGTTTTGTTTAAGGAACAATTATTTTCCCAGTGACCACCACACTGAAACTTGGTACAAAATGGGGCACATTGAGGAACAAAATAATTGTTACTGAAAATTGGTTTTGATGGGTATAACCAAATCTAGATTTATTTCTTAAAGGTCATATTTTGGAATACATTTTATTAAAATTTTCCTCAACATGGGTAAAGTTTGATAAACACTTATTTAAGGAAAAGATTTCAGACTTTATTTTGATATCCAAGTGTTTATCTTCAAAATAACTAGATTTAGAACTAGAGCCAGGCTCGAAAACACTTTTCTTAGAAATTAGTTTTTCTATCTCTTTAGAAAGTTTGTTCCTCTCAGAACATGCTTCCTAAAGATTTTTCGAAATACTTATAAAATAAGTATTTTTATTATCAAGATCTTTAGAAAGATCTGATATCTCTTTCATAAGAATAGAATTCCTAGAGTTTGCATTATCATGTTTCTTATTGAGTTTAGAGTTCTCAATCTCAATAAGTTCTGCAAACCTAGAAACTTCTTCATAAGTAGGTGAAGTATTTTCTTTATCAGAAGAGGATTATTTATATGAGGAGTTATAATACTTACTATCATTAGTATTTAAAGACACATTGGTCAATGATTCAACATTTTGTACCTTATCCATAAATCATTGATTGTCAATAGGTAATTTGGATATAAGACCAAGATTCTTCTTCCCTGAAGATTCATAATCAGAAGATTCATCTGAAGTGTCACAACCACTGGAACTCCAGGTGTCATTTTCTTTAAGAACCTTCTTAGCATTGATTTTGTAATACTTCTTCCTGATCCTTTCACAATTACTTTCTTTACTTTCTTTCTTTTTGAGTAGAGGGCAATCTGGTCTAATATGTCCAGCTCTCTTGCATTAATAACAAGTAACTTCTTCATCTTTCCTTTCTTTCCTTTCCTTTTTCTTATACTTGGATTGGAAGTTTATCTGGACAGCTATATTGTTCATCCTTCGAGCAAGATTTTCAAACTCTTTTTCTAAGATTTCAATTTCACTAGAATCTGATTGAACAACCACCTTCTTAGACATGGATCTGGTTACTATCTTAGGAGTCTTGGCTTTCATATGATTTGACGTAGTAGTAAAAGCAACAGTACCATTCCCATTCTTATTTTTGATGTTGTCAGCATCTATCTTCATTCTGGTTTCATGTTAGAGAAGAGTTCCGAATAGCTCATCAAGAGAAATTTGAGTGACCTTCCTGTTCTCATCTATGGCTGTTCTATTTGATTCCCAATCATTGGGAATGATATCAATTATCTTATCTACAAGGGCTTCATCATCTAACCCTTTCTCTCCCATAGACTGTAAGCTATTAACTATAGTCATAAACCTCTGTTGAACTTTGCAGATTGGTTCACTATACGGAAAATTTAATCCATTGTATTCAGCTCTAAGCATATCTCTCATAGTCTCTATCACTTTATAAGTGCCAAAGTGTGTAACTTCTAACATCTTCCAGATACAGTTGGCTGCTTCACAAGAAGAAATTTGGATATATATATTTCTAGTCATTGAACATAGTAAATTATTGTGTACCTTATAATTGAGTTGATACTCTTTATTTTCCTGGTTAGTGAAATTTCTAACTTCTTTATCAGGAATTTTATAATCACCAGTAAGCTTAAAAAAATTGTGCACCACAGTGTTGATGACAAAAGTCTTCATTCTATCTCTCCAGTATTCATATTCATTACCATCAAATATTGGTGGTCTTGTAGGATTTGGATTGTCTATAGAACCAACATTGATTCCTTCCATACTAAAACAACTTGGGAAACCAAAGTAGTTAGTAGAAGAAGTTCGTAACCACAAGGTTTGGAATGAAAAAGTTCAGAATGAAAAAGTTTGGAATGAAAAAGTTCGGAATGAAAAAGTTCAGAATGAAAAAGTGAGGAATGAAAAAGTGAGGAATGAAAAAGTGAGGAATGAAAAAGCGAGGAATGAAAAAGTGAGCAAGAAAAACTTATATGTGAGTATGAGTATTTCAGAGACCTGCTCTGATACCAATTGTAGGATCGAAATAACAATGTAGATGCTCAATATACATGAGGGGGGGGGGGTGAATTGTACACTTTAAAAATTCCTTTACTACCTTTAAAGTTGGTTACAGATAACTATGTTTTCCTTAGACAAGGAAAATTCTAAGTTTAACAAAGTTAAACTAAGTAAATTCACAACACTTCTAATCACCAACTGGAAAACTGGAACCAAGTTTTACAATATAAGATTCTACCTTAAAGCGTATAGAATCTTAAACTAATCAGAGTACAAGTGTAAGGAAATACAAGAAGATTATACTTTCCTTACAATAAAATATGCAGCGGAAACAAACAAGTATAAAAAATACAAGTAACAAGATATAAGTCTTTTAACCCAAAGAGATGGGTATCCAATAACCTTGGATAATGGTCCCTTGATTTATACTTTCCAAAAAATCTATCATACCCACACTTGGGTAAGCCCTCGATACAAATATCGGAATCTATGTCTTGCTATCCCTGCAAGACCTCAACTTCAAGGTAGTTGGAACCTCTGTCTTCCTCAGCAAGGAAGCCCTCAAACTTCAAGGTAGTCGTCACCTCTGTCTTTCTATCCCCGGAAGTCCTCAAATGTAATCACCAACATCGGGAGTCGCACAAAGCAATCTGAATGAGTGGTTCAGTACACACAATGCATGAAAAGCTTCTCTCTCTGGAAATCACCTTAACAACGTGTGTTCTCTAGATTGATCAACTTGTTCATCTCTCATCTATCTTTTGAGATCTTTCAAATGAGCTCTTATTTTTAGGTAAATTTCCAATGGTCGGCTCCCTCTTCCAACGGTCATATTTTCCATGAAATTTGGAGGGAACTGTACACGTGTAACTCAACCAATGGTTAATTAGAAACAGAATAGACGATATCGTTTTATAACAAACCATGTATAACTGAATGCACAACATCGTTTTGAAACAAAGCATATGTAAGTAAAAGCTACTCAATAGTTTGGAGTGTAAGAAAATTAAAAATTCAGAGTCTAACTAAAAATAAGTTCAGATTTGAACTTTTTCAGAGTTCGGAGTCGAACTAGTTAAGCGTTCGGAGTCGAACTACTTCAGAGTTCGGAGTCGAACTGCTTAAGAGTTCGGAGTCGAACTGCATAAGAGTTCGGAGCCGAACTACTTCAGAGTTTGGAGTCAAACTGCTTAAGAGTTCAGAGTCGAACTTCTTCAGAGTTCAAAGTCGAACTACTTAAGAGTTAGGAGTCAAACTACTTCAGAGTTCGGAGTCGAACTGCTTAAGAGTTCGGAGTCGAACTGCTTAAGTGTTCGGAGTCGAACTTTTTCAGAGTTCGGAGTCAAACTTCTTAAGAGTTCGGAGTCCAGAATTCGGATTAAAACTCCATTACAGATCACATCCAGAATTCGGATCCTAAAAACAGAATGCTCCAAATCTTTTCATTATATGGCTCTGGAAATTTGGTTATGAATATGGTTTTTGAATTTAAGAATAATATTGTTATTTAAAAGAAAATCTAGGTTAAGGTAAATTTCCTTAAAGAAGTAAATTTTCCTTATGGGGTAAAAATAATATTTGCTTAATTATAAGGTGTTTGTGATTTTCAAAATAAGAAGAAATGGAAAAGTCACAAGGAAAACCTTATTGACTCAACATTGGAGACTTATTATTATTTTATTTAAATAAGAGTTAAAAGAGTTAAAATCAAAGTTTAATAAGTAAAAAATTTTTAATATAGGGTTATACATAAGATAAATTCGACTATAAAAATTAATTATATATCTAATAAGATTTCCTATATAATGGTATTTTATTTATATTTTTTATAAATTAAATAATTTAATTTATTTATGGCACAATGACAATGTAGTAATTACCTAATTAATGAAATATTAAAATAAATGATATTATAAATATCCAAATAAATGTAATTTGAGACTTTTTATGAATGAAACTAATTTTTTAGGTTAATATGTCATATTAGGGTTGGTTAGATGAATTTTTTTCAAAGTAATAATGCTGTTATGAATTTAGAAAAAATAGAATACAAAATAGTGTCAACATTGACATAAAAGAGTTTCTAAAACAAATGTTATATTATTAATTTATATTCTATTATTAAAAATATTAGGTTCTGAAAAAGGACTTATATAATTATAGGTGTATCATTAATGAACCACTTGGGGTTTTTTTTGGAAGTATATAGTAAGTTTATTAACCATATAATATAAGAATATAAAGAGACATGGTAAATGTCAAACTATTTAACTAAGAGTTAAATCTAAAATGTAAAGTTAATATAGTGACCCAAACCTATCCAAAATCTATTGGTTCAGTGGTTTTAGACCCATCCCCACCTTATCATTTAAATAATACAATTTGGAGCCATTATAAATCGAAAATTATTTTATTATAAAATAATATTTCTACATTTTTCTAAGGTGCCTCTCACCCCTCTTATAAAAGGGCACTCTAACTTCTCTCTAATTAACACATTAAAAGCTATTTTTCTGAGCCAAAACCTTCCCAAATACCCTCTAAACTATATTAATTTTGTCATAGAGGCCTTAATTTAGTCATAAAGCCAACCTAAGGATCCCTTTTGATCAAATCAAAAGGAGGAACCCGAAGAAGAGGTAAATATTTCATCACCACTTTCATGTTCCTTTCTTCTTCCACTTCCTCTTTATTTGTTGTTTCCATTATAAAATAATAACTCCAGTATCTTCTATATACTGTGATGTTATTATAAATATGGTACAACCATGTTCATTATTCTATCCATCCCTTGAATGACATGTCACCATACGTTTGTACGTATGGCTTACTGTCTCCACGTCGTGGTGTAATTGTAATTAAACACATTATTATTTAGTTGGGTATAATAATGATGTTTAATTGATGTAAATAATAAATATAACATTATAATGATTCTGTATGTATAATATACCATCCAATTTAATATTATTTTAATATCAAAAGAATTATAATGTGACCCGTGTGTACGTACAGATTACTGTCTCCACGAACGCGATGAGATCCATTTCCCGTCGTATCCATTCAAGGATAATTTTCAATAGATGATTAAAAATAATGTTTAAATAAATAATATCATTTTGAATATGAATAAGATACATCCTATCCATAACAAACATTACTTAAGTAACAAACCATATAAAAGAAAACGAATAAGTTAACACTCGAAATGATGATAACACTAAGATATTATTAACAAAGCAATGTTAAAAGATCATATATGATATCATATTAATATATACGATTCTTTTATAATTAAATAAAAATTATTTAACTATTATACAGGAGGTTAAACTACCCTTGACCAAGGAAAAGTACAAGGTAAGGGTTAATTTTATAATGTCTTTATTATCTGAGGTTATTTTTACGTAAGTATCAACTGGGACCTCTTTATCATCCACATCCATGTTTCATAAAAATGTATTCCAAAACATTTTTACTATTTACTAGACTATGGGTTAAAGTTATTTTTACCGTTATTTTAACTTATATGTTTTGAAAGGAATCTTTCCGTTGTTTTCCCAACAAGGTACTTTATGACCATTTCGACAAAATTAAGGTAAGAATGTTTTTTTACTTATACGGAGAGTGCTGCTATTTTCGGCCGTTATAACATCATCAAAGATTCCCTTTCAATATTATAAGAATATTTTAAAAATAAATTTTTTCTTTATAATTATGTGAGTCTTAAATTATTTCAAAATATAAGGTTATATTTCTCTAAAAAATGTTTTGTTTTCATCTATGTCAACATCCTTTTATTGATTTTATGTTTATTTAAAGTTGATTTATTATGATACAAATCTTACATATTGTATTTAAGGTTTTGTGATATGTTTGAATGTGGATGTGATATTTTGATACCATTAATGGTTTATGGATAAAGAATTAAAATTTAATATGCTAGTCTTAATACAAATGTTTGTGTTATGTTTAAGCCTTTTCATATGTGGAATGAATTAGACTTAGTAAGTGATTAGTGGAGCCCATTATAGCTCCTCAATGCATCAGTAGGTCTCATGAGACAAACTAGTGTCTTGGAACAAGGCCTTGACAAAATCTTATTTTTAGTCGTGGCACAAGGCCTTGACTATGTGGTTATAAAAGTCTGTCATTTTGTATTCCATTATTATGAAAGTGGCTATTAATATTGAATGTGATTATTCGACCAGTAGAATATCTTTGTGAGTAAGTAAATGGAATTATTTTGATTTATATTTTACATATTATGATGAAGTTTATGTTGAAAAGGATTTTGTTTTAGTTCTATACATTTCCTTAAATGTTTATACTTATTTATGAAAGTTTCTGCTATATTTTTATCTCTACTGATCATCTGAGCTCACCCCTTTTTATGTTTTATCTTTACCAGGATGTGAAGAAATATATTATGATTGACCTATAGGGATAGTATATGGGATATCAATGTTTCCTTTGGAAGCAATTTTTTTGGAGTTTTCTATTTTATGATGTAATGTAATCCTTATGAATGTATCTAGTACTTCCAAGGATACTAAACTAATCAGTATTTCGAGACTTGATCTTTTTTGATCATTCCAATTTTATGTAATAATGCACCTACACTGGGTAACTAGGGTTAGGGTGTCACATTTAATCATTTTAACTTCCATGAATTTGGAATTCATAGCTTTAACTTAAGTAAACTTATTTGGAATTACTGAATAATTTAACTTATATTATTTATCATCATTTTTAACATCTATTAAAAAACGTTATTACACAAACTCCTAGATACACTAAATATAATCATTATCACTCTACCCTTTGTATTTTTTAATTTAACTCATCTTCAATCACAAATGATTATCCAACCAATTTGATATTATCACTTAGAAAGATTAGGATAACATCATCCAACCTAACTTATAAATCTTTTAAAATTTTTGGTCATAACAAAAATATCATGTCCAATATTCCCTCTTATTCAACATCCTCAAATCATCACTTAAATTTCAGATATTAATTTATAGATTGAAAAAAAAATATATCTCATGTATCATGTATGGTTTTTGACCTCTCCATATTTCCTATTTTCATTGAAGTAAGACACTTATCTAAGAAATATTTATTCTTATATATTTCAATGAAATTTCTACATTTTCCTCATTTATAAGAAAAATTTTCAAATATCTCACATGTAAAAAATATCTTATTTACCACATGAGATTAGTTTATATACTAATTTTAAAAATCAATATAAAACCTGATGAATTAAGGATTTATGAAACAACAATACAACCTTTGGTCTCCAATAATAGATCATAATTTATTTTCCAAACCTTGGTATCTTCTAGATACTAAATTATTTTAACAAAAATTAAACCATATTTATTTATACCTCTAGAAAAAATAGCTTCATCTCTAACTAGTTCTCAAAAATATCATCTCATATAAGGTTGGAAACAAATACAACACATATTCAATAATTAAATAATTATATTAGGTCCTTTAATCCCCCCTTTATATTTGTTTTCAACACCAACAACCCTCAACATAGTTACTTTTAACATTTCATTAAACCAAAAAATTTCTTAATGATAAGTGTCCTGGAACCACACTACCTTGAGATAATTGCATCTTTCAATGAGAATAAGTTTTTTTATACAATACATTGATGTCTCCCCCTAGTCAAATCATTAAAAATTTTCACACTTTTTGGAATAACAAAAACTTCAAATTCAAATAAAGAAATGTAAACAGCTGTGTATTTCTCTCCACCTTATATATTAGAATCCAAATTATAGTGGTATAAACCTAACATCTTTATGTAAGTGGGGGAAGCATGAACATGAATATTTTTACATAACTTTTCCAATAATTACCTTGGTATAAATTTGGTGAACATATCAAAAAAATGATCTCTTGTGAAATTATACACCAACTACACATCTCTATTAGCAACTATATCATTGATGAAATGTTATATTATATCAATATGCTTGTACTAAGATCATTGCATCAGATTTTTTAATTGATTAATTATAGTTTGTTTTCCACATGTAATTTTAAATGGTTTCACAATGTTAATCCTAACATTTTCAAGCTAAACATTATCCAAAACATTTTGTACAAGAATATATGGAAGAAAAATACTTATCCTCAACTTTACATAAATTAACCAAACTATATTTCTTATTTTTCTAGCTTATAAAAAATTTCTCCCAAAAATAAAGCTAATCATGATATTGATTTTAAATCTCTGTAATCTCCATCCCAATCAACATTAGTAAAACCCATAAAGTTTGTTTGTTCACTACTAATATACATCAAATCATAATTTGAGGTTCCTTTGACATATCTATTAATTTTCTATGAGACAAAATATGTAATTCCTTTAGATCAATTTTATATCCACCACACAAAGTCATTGAATATACAATATATTATCCTGATGCTATAAGATAATGTAATATTATTATTTTATTCATAAAATCATTATGATTTTTGATTATTATTAATTCATATTTTATATGATTAAGACTAACTATAACTAGTTTGTATACTTACATTGAGTCAACAATCCAAACTTCTTCAATAATTTCTTATCATATTTTTCTTGTGATATAAATTTGTAGTTTCTTTTCTTGAACTTTTATACTTATAATGAAATTCATCTCTCAGATCATTGGCATCTCAAAATTCAACATAATTTATTTAGAAAATTCCTTAGAAACATATTCCTTGTCATTTAAAAAATATATTCATCAGTACAGATAATGAGAATTAAAGAACCTATGCTCATACCATTCATATATGATTTTCTATAAAATTTTCCTTAAGAAAATTTCGATTGTTTCAAAAATCCATCACATTTAGATTACCAGACACTTGGAATATTTTTAGTCCATACAAGTATTTATTCAATATTCAAACCATTATATTATCAATATCAAGGGAAAACCCTTCAGTTTTCTCAATAAAATTTTTTCCCTAAATTTAACTATTTATGAAAATGTTATTCACATTAATATGATAAACTTTATAGTGTCTATGAAATTTGGAAACTATAATCATTCTAATTGCCTTAATTCTTATAATAAGTGCAATTTTTCTTCAAAATATATTCTTTTCACCCATGAATACCATTTACAGACTAATCTAGTCTTACTCCTCAAATCTTCACCATTTTCATGACATTTATTTTTGAACACCCACTTAATTATTATAACTTTATATCCTTTTGGTTTTAAAACAAGTTGTCATGTGTCATTTTTCTCAATCTGGAGGAGCTGCTGATTCATTAAAATTTTCAAATACTTGTTCTCAATAGTTTTTAAAACTAATTATGGTTTAACTGATGATATAAGGGATTTTTGAATTTCAATCCGCAACCATTTTCTAATATCACATAATTATAATATTATTTTAAACATCAACATAATTTTGTAACATCTTAAATATTATTATTTTCCTCTATAAATACTTATAAATCCCTAGGATGAATTAATTACTAAGAAGGGGTGGGAATAATTAGTTTTCTTTTAATAATTATTTTCCTTTTAATTGAACCTCTTGAATTTGTTAAGTTATTGATCCTCTCAGTGATATCTCACAGTCTCACCTCATATGAAAAAATACTAAGAGATTTCACAAAACACAATATTTACAATGTTTGGTACAAATAATTACTCCTTTCAATAATTTTTATACCCCCAACATGGATTATCCACTATACTATTATTATAAATTATAATGGGTACAAAAGAAAATAGTCAGACAACCAAGTAGTAAATCCTATATTTGATCCTTGTTATCCTAAATTGTAATCTAACTCTCCACCTTGGTTGATTAAACCACCCAAACATCTCCTCCTAGAATGGTTATACACCCCAACCATGATACTCTTTAGAAACTACTTATACCCCTGATAACAAGATACTTATTCTTGGTTTTTATAATTTCAGAAAATGAAATTATTCTCCTAATATCTCTTATACTAATGTATGTTAATCCCCCTATACAATATTTCTAGATCAACTGGCATGATTGTATACAATTCAAGGGATTCAAAAATTGTTTGGAATAATATTTTTTCCCTAAAACTAATTGTATATCATTAATGATTTGAATTATCTTATTCAAATACTTAAGAACATGTGATAAATTTGTTGAACAATTTTTCGACATTAACTACATTATTCGATACAAATATGTACTAGAATCTTAAAATTATCAATGCGAGGACAAGAGTTCTATATTCTCATGCATAATCTTTATCACCAATATATTCCATTTATATTCTAAAAAATAATATCCTAAATATAATCCTCACTATTATCATAATAATTATCCATAAATATGGATACACAATGTTCATTGGAATTAGGAACATTTATCATTATATTCAATAATTAAATCCCAACATATCTTCTCAATTATTATGGACATTATTTTGGTTAAAATTTCTAGACTAATTCCTCAAATAAATGCTCACTCAAAATCCTAAAGGTCTTGTAAATATTCTGCTTCTTCATGTGGATTCCATAAATAAATTATTTGGTTAATTAAAATCACCTTATTATTTTGGGTATTATTTCATGATTAATAACCCATAATAATTTATCTTTAATTACTTTGGTATTTTTCTCTATTACCTTATATAAATATGCATATTAAAAATCCATTAAATTTAGGTATTCTTCTCTTTTCTTTACACTTTTAATAAATAATCGTGTTTTAGTTATTTATTCAGATAATGTAATCATAAAAAAAACCATGTTAATGAATGACCATATCCATGAGAGTACCCTGGAAAGAATACACAATACTATTTATTTGTTGAAATGAAAATGGATGTCACTGCCTTTGTTTATCTCATTCATCTTTTATGCATGAACCTTACAATACTTGCATGATATTTTCAATTAGGCTCCATAAATAAAACTAGATCAATTATTATACATGTTTTATGCTCTATTGTACATCATATTTATCTTATTCTATAAAAAAATTTCATTTTAACTCCTCATATCTCCAGAGATCACAGTATCACCTCTTACCATTATATCTCATGGTAACATCTTCTATTGTTGAGTGGTATCTCTTCATATCTTAATGTAGTATCAATTCCAAACTAAAATTGGCACCCCAATACTAGATTAATTACCTCAAACCTGACGGTAGAACCCCAAAACTGGTGGTAAAACCTTGTACCAGTTTTATGCCTTTTTTACCTTGTCATGATGTGTTATTCAACAGTGTAGGTGATATCAGGTTAAAAACCTTAATCAATTAACCTTAAGATACTTACACTTAAGAACACCCTTATGAAATATTGAGAAACATTTATGTATCTTTACACAAATGTTAGTTTAAATTTATGAATGGGATTTATTACTTTTACATGGGACTGGGAATCTTAATGAGCCTTTACATAGCCTATAGATCTTTATAACTTCCCTTTTGTAGACACATAAATACCTTTAGATAGCCTTATGTTCTTTATTAACACCCTTATAAAATCTTTCATATACCCTTACGTACCCTAAAAATACATTACATAGATTTAAACTACCATTTCACATCATAATATATATGTAGTTTACCCTTACATAGGTACATTTACCCTTATATAGGCTTCACTATACCATTATGTGATTTGGATTTTACCTTTACATAGGTAGTGTACCCTTAAAAAAAGATAAATGTACATTTACATAGTATATTAACGCCTTGCTTTAACCTTATGAAATATAAGGGTACCTTTATGTATCATATAATCACCTTGGTTTACCCTTTCATAGGTATATCTTACCTTTATGCTTGTAATGTAACTCCCATTTTACCATTACATAAGTGTTCAATTCAACTCCAACTCATCTCGGGCTATCTCAAACACCTTAGACTAAATTAAAAATGCCATATAAATTCAATAAATTCTTCAAGATAATGTTCATAAAACAACCCAAACATTTCATGAATTATATTAAAGATCAACACAAAAAACCTTAGAACTCCTCATGTAATAATAATAATATTTCACGGTTTTCATCTCAATAATAATCACTAAAAATAAATAGTACATCACATAGAATTTAATAAATTCATCCAAAAATAAATATTTTCATGGTATTAAATTTTTGTAACAATTGTGTCATTTCTATAACTCAATTGGCATATGTCCTTATCTTAATAAAAAATCAACAATCATTTGAAATACATGGAGAATTTCTCAAGCATGGTATCTAATGCCATTAAAAGAATCCATAAAAAATATCCATGTATCACCCCTCCATTTTAAATCACAATAAAATCTTGAAATATAATTGAGAACAAATGAAATGCATGGGATCAAAAATCCCCCCTTTATATGTTTCTTTCAATATCAACACACAAAATTTATTTCAATATGCGTTTCTTAATATATTTCACTCACATATTGAAAATAAAATGTAAATGATAGTGGGGTATTCTAATTTCTCATTCTAACTTTCAAGGGATTTAAGATTATCTTCCCCATTTTTAGAGAGAATTATGATACTAATTGGTTCTCTTATAAAATATCCTTTATTTGGTCTAATTTTAGTCACCATGGGCTATCCCGGTGTATAAAACAAGACATATAAAACCAAGGCTGTATATGCACTATATAAAAAACCATTCATGTGATATCGTACTATGCTATTATCTATTCTCATTTTATGGGTTGCAAGTAATCATATTTATCCATAATTGAAAAATATTACACGCACATCAAAAATTCATAGTGAAATGGATATAACTACCCTTATGTTACATATTTTTATCTACAAATCACCCCTTAATAAATATGATTAAAAAAATTAATAACGAGGGATGATATTTTATTTTCATGTCTCAAAATCTATTATTACCAGGTAATCTAGAATATTTTATATTTATATGAACATAGTTTTTCAGCCTCTTTTCTCAACTATGACTTCCCCTTTAGGGGTTCAATCCTCCTTTTCATTTTCATGGAATTAAGAAGAATCCATGAAAGATAACCTCTTCATGATATCTAGAAATTAGAACCTCAAACATCTCCTTCAATTTCCTACACATTAGAACATTAAATAAATGGAAATAAAGAGAGACCTCTTGGTTTAATTGTAGTAACATTCAGACTACGAACTACCTCTCTTGTTGGTCTATTATTTTCTCCTAATATCTACTAACTTCTCATCAAATTTAAACTCATATTATATGGTCACTTGCTTTCCTTTTGTTTTATAAATTTTCTGATATTCCTCCAATTATTTAGATAATTTCAAATGATTTGGACAAACAACTAAAAACTCTTTCCTGAAAATTTAAATCTTATTAGATTCCTCACATGACTTTCCACTATTTAGATGTTTAACCCCCTTTCTTATTAAAACATACGGAATATCTCCTAGATATCTTGTCATTCATTTTCTGTTGTGTGATCCTCTTACTTACATCTACCATAAACATATTCTACGAATTAATATCTATTTTTAATTGGAATATTGGATAGATTTCTAATTATAAATTTATATTTGGAATAATCTATTTTAATATATTAACCATGAATTTCCCTTGGTTCATTCCCATTTCATGGAAGTGACATGTTATACCTACAATAGTATGCTTTGTGATCATACCTTTCACAAAACCAAAAATAAACTATAAAGTTGAATATTTCATATTGATATTCATTATATCCAAACCCTTTTTGTTGACATACTTCTTTAAACTGAGCCTTATTTTGACTAGGGGAATTGATTTTCTTGAAAAATTTCTTTCTACCATTGATGTTGGACAAGATCTCTCACTTTTCATCTTGGTAACATTTTTTCTCATTTTTTCACATCCCAATGATTCAAAAATTTTCCCCAAAATACATACCTTATGTTATTTACAAAAATCGACATGTTATAATAACATTTCAATTCCTTATACCAAAACATCCAACAATATCCCCAATAACCTATAGACCTCATTTTATTATTTTCCAGTGTAAACATTACATATTTCAAAGATTGAGAACCTTTATGTTTTTGAGATAAACTAACACTATTTTGTACACTTCTTGGGTTACAAATATTCATACATATTCCCTTATACACCCTTTTTGTGATGGGTTTATCAGTGTTTTTCGCTATCCATACTTTCCCAAAGTCTAGTTTAAAATGTTGACCCGCACTTGAAACAATATGTTTACTATAAGGAACCAACCATAAACATTATATAATAATGATATTTATGTCTTGAATTAGTTATCATAAATTTGAGTATTTTTAGGTTTAGAGTTTTATAAATTTTTTTCATAACTCATACATAACAAAACAATATATTATAAAGTAGATACTTTCAATTAATATTAATTTCACCATAATCTAAAACTTTTAAAGTAAGACATGGTTTAAATTCATGAAAAATATTAACTACTTTTAAAATTACTTATTAATTTCCATTACCCATCCTTAAGACATGTTAAAAACATTTTAAAAAAGTGAGATGATCCCAAAATGATCAGTAAGGGACATAAAAAGAAGAATTTTTTTAGTCTACTGAAAAACATGAAAACCCATGAAATGTTGGACTTTATCTCTATGTTTTTGTATAAAATTTAAAGATAATTTCCATATTAAAAACACATAAAAGTTTTTATCAAATAAAATATTTTAAACACATAGAAATAAAATATAACCCCTCTTAGAAAAAAAGAGAATTACATTAATAATCCATTTTAAACTTTTGTAGAAATAATAGGATCCTAGTGAAATCCATTTAAGAAGATATCTCATAACTCCCTAAATATTTCATATTAATATAAGTAACATTACATAATATGTTTAATCTCTATCTGGGTACATCGATCATTTAAACTATATCAGTCTCACCTGACACTATCTGGGCACACCCCTCATATAATCTATATTCGGATCACCTGATTCTATCTGAGTGAACCCATAATATAAGATAATTTAGGATTAGACATGGTCATAAATAATGATCAAATAACTTATCATTAATAAAAAAAATATACTTCTAAATTTTATCATAAAACATTTGAATGAATCTTTAAAAAACATATGTAAACACTTCTAGATATTGAAATAACCTTATCTTTTCAAAACACATTTTCAATATAAAAATACCCATAAAAATAATAATAGGGATTTTATTTGAATAAAATGTTAAATATTTAAAAGGAATCCAAAATAAAAATAGCTGTTATGGTGGTTGGAAAATATGTTGATTTCGTATACATTAAAAAAGAGCATTCCTTTTATATTTTGAAATAAAATAAAATACAATCATTAAAAATATTCCATTTTATTTTTTTGAAATAAAGTCAAAGGTGGCATAAAATATCCTTTATAAAAATTCAATACCAATATAATTAAATAAAAAAATTATTTTGAAAATATGGACATCAAGGAAATATATTTAAAAGTGAATATTAAATATAGGTTTTTTAAAGTAAAGTCTCTTATGACCTTAAATATATTCATTTTAAAAAAAAACATAGAAATGAAAGTAATTTTTTTTTCAAAATGTCCTTTATAGTCCATTGAATAATAAATGTGATTTTTTTAAAAAATGTATATAAACATAGACCTAGAAGAGAAAGATTTAGAAAATAAGTAAAATAATTAAAATGAGGTTTTAAGTTAAAGTTTCCCTTACCTTGAGTCAAAATCTTATCATACATTCTTTATTTTCTCATGCATTCTTTATCTTCCATCAAAGTTCCAAAAGTTTTCATTAATAATATTGATAAGATCTTGGATAGTTTTATTTAGGATTCCCTCTCTAAAGGTAAGTGGGACTAGGTCTCAGGAGGTATGATGGATAGGACCATTCATGGATGAGGGATTAATGTGAGGATTTTACCTGTCACGATCCACTACTTGCGTGAAAAACTCACATGGGAAATCATAGAAGAATACACTCTCTTGGGAAAGATCATTTATTCTAAATTCAACGGAAACATAGAATATTTTAGTGCATATGCATCTCCTTTATGGTCTATGATTTTCACCCTCATTCCGAACCTCTAACATCACTCATGATGGATACTAGGGATAAGAGGCATCCTCTTCTGGTAGTATAATTAGGTAGGATCTGTAATTGGTTTCCTTGGTTTCTATGTCCAACAATATCATTTAAGGAGGATTTATTGTATCCGACATTTATCAGGGCTATTAAAGAAAATAACCAAAAAAATATTTTTTATCTAATTTTCATTAACTAAGAACCAAAAAAGTGTGTTTTCACTCATCACAACTCAGGGGAACTCACTACAAGGGACTTTCTAAGGATCTCAACATCCCCGAACCACTATGATAGATGGAATGGAATGATATGGTGCAACCAAATTCCAATAAAATATAAATTTCTCACATAGAAGATAAGGAATCATGCAATTCTTATGGATGATAATATAAAAAATGTGGGAATCATGATGGTATCAAGATGTCACTACTATAAAAACCATAAATAGGTGAGCATGAATCATCTCTTCTTTGAAGGATAATTGGCTCATGCTGTTTGGAGATTTTTCAGTGAGTTTAATACATTCTTCTATCAGGATATTCTTGAAACCCCATTTTTTGAATGATGGTTCCATGATATAAATACTACGGGACTAGAAAATATGGAAAGGTTAATTATTCAATGTGTTGAATGTTGGTTCATATGGTTGGATAGGAACAAGGAAATATATGAGGGGTCTGAATCCACATGGAGGTCTATCATTATGCGAATAGGGAACCCACTCATCAACATGGTTAGTATTATCAGTAAATGGTGTAACTCTACTTAACTGAGATTGCTGCAAGTATGTACTTCACTAGTACAACCTTCCACCAACAGATCTTACGGCTAATGGGAGATTTTTTATCCTCTATCCACAAGTTTCAATATTAATACACATGGATATTTCATCTTGGATTCTATGCGACAAGGCATGGTTGTTCGCGACCCTTGGAGTTGTGTCAACCTTGAATTTACTACTTAATATGGTTTTGGTAATTCCCTTTAGGCGGAGTCCACAGTAATGATCACTGGGTTAAACCTATGAAACGAAGGAAATTTTGACCTCACTAATGTTTAAACTTACTCTAGGAATATTCATGACTCATTTCATGGTAAAGGCTCCACCCCATGGTTGATATCTTACATAATCAAAAAATATTGAGCTACCCTAAACAATAATATACACGTGGACCATACATGGAGAGAGGGTAATAAGTTTTTTTGATCATCTTTCATCACTGGTAGATCACGAGTCCAACATTACATTCTTCCCAAACATTAATTACTTGAAACATGGGGGGGGGGGGGTTAATTTTGTCAGAGGGGATTCCCTCAGACTACATTATTTTAGGCCTCCCTTAGCATTATTTTTCCCCATGTTTTAATTTTGTATCTATATTCCTTTAATAAAAACATGATAATGATGAATCTTTTAAAACAAATCATGAAATATGTTTTTGAGAAAATAACCACTTTACGATCATGGAGACGGTAGATCATATGTATGCATGAGTAACATTTTAATTTTTTAATGATCATTATAGAAATAAGTGAAGTTTTATCTTATACTTACATAATGATAATAATATCATAAATATCATATTATTTATTTAATTACACATAAATATATCTTCCATGTGATGTAGTGATGAAAAAATAACTACATCGCTTCGTGGAGGCGGTAGTCCACACGTACCAACGAATAACATTATCATTTTTAGGTGAAGGTAAAGGTAAAAATTAAATGGTATATTATAATTTAATAATGATAAATATGTCATGAATATAATATAAAATCAGTAATTCCATCATTATAACCAACTGTTAGGGGCGTTGATGGAATTAAAATTACATCGGTTTGCAAGAAAGTAGTCCACCAGACACAGAAATGATGGTTTTGTTTGTCATTTATTGGTAGAGGAGATTTATGTATGTTATAACATTAAAACAATAACATATTGTTTTATGGTATACACCTATGTTATTATATCATTATGGTTGAATTAAATTTGAAGGAGGTGTAAGAAGAAATAATACAAAACAATTAATTAGGAAAAATACATTTTCTTTGAATGATCTCTTTATGTTTTCACCAAAATCCTTAATAATAAAGTTTTATAGTAAATAAAAGTATACTAGGACATGGGGTGTAATGCCCCGACCCCAGAAACCCATAGTCAGGGCATTATTACACAACATTAGCATGATCACAAAAGATCAAGTCACGAAAGACCGATTATTTTAGTAGCCTTCGAAGTACTAGATACATTCCTAAGGTTTACATTAAATCATAAAATGGAAAAATACAAAAACATTGTTTCCAAAAAAAATCTAAGATCCCATAGACTATCCTATTAGGTCAGTCGTAATATAATTCTTCACATCTTGGAAAAAATAAAACTTAGAAAGGGGTGAGCTCAGATGCTGAGTAATGATAACAATATAGAAGAAACTTTAATACATAAAAATAAAAATTTAAGGCAATGTATAGAACTAAAGAAAGATCTATTTCAATATAAACTTCATCATAATATAGAAAATATAAACCAAAATAATTCAATTTACTTACTCACATGGATATTCTTCTAGTCCAATATTCACACGCAATATCAATAGCCACTTTCATAATGATGGAATGCATAATGCCAGAATTTCATAACCACATAGTCAAAGCCTTGTGCCAAGACTACAAATAAGATTTTGTCAAGGCCTTGTGACAATACACTTTTTTGTCTCATGATACCTACCGATGCATTGAGGAGCCAGAGTGGGCTCCACCCGTCACTTACTAAGTCCAACGCATTCCTCATATGATAAGGTTTGAACATAAAATAAACATTCGTATTAAAACTGGCATATGAAATGTCAATAATTTATCCGTAAACCATGAATGGTATGAAATAACACATACAAAGTCAAAATATCACAAATCCTTCAATAGAATATGAAACTTTTGTATCATAATATATCAACTTGAAACAAACTTCAATTCCATGAAAACAAAACCTTTTGAGAAAAATATCTCTTTCTATTTTGAAATCATTTAAATGTCAACTAATTTATAAAATAAAACATTTATATTTGAAAATATATTTTTAAGCTTGTAAGGGAAGCTTCGATGATGTTATAATGGCGGAAAATAGCCTCACCCGCCGTATAAGTTAAAAAACATTATTTCCCTAATTTTGTCGAAAAGGTCATAAGGTACCTTCTTTGGAAAATGATGGAAATATTCCTTTCAAAACATTTTATAAAAATTCAAACAAGGGTATAAATGAATTTAACCCATAGTCTAGTAAATAGTAAAAAAATTTGGAATACATTTTTAAGAAACATGAATTTGGATGATAAAGATGTCCCAGTAGATACTTACTTAAAAACAACCTCAGATAATAAAGAGATTGTAAAATTAAGCCTTACCTTGTAATTTTTCTTGGTCTAGGGTAGGTTAACCTACTGTATAATAGTGAAATAACTTTTATTAAATTATACTAGATTCATATACATTAATATGATATCATATATGATCTTTTAACATTGCTTTGTTAATAATATCTTAGTATTATCGTCGTTTTGGGTGTTAACTAATTCGTTTTCAATTATATGATTTGTTATATAAGTAATTTTTTTATGGATATGATGTATATTATTCATATTCAGAATTATATTAAGTATTTAGACATTATTTTTAATCATCTAATTAAAATTAGTCTTGAATGGATATGATGGGGAATGAATCTCATCACGTTCGTGGAGACGGTAATCCGTACGTACGCATGAGTGACAATATCATTATTTTGATATTAAAATAATATATAATTGGATGGTATATATTATATAAAGAATCATTATCATGTTATATTTATTATTTATAGCAATTACACATCATTATTATACCCACCCATATAATAATGTATTGAATAACAATTACACCACGACGTGGAGACGGTAAGCCGTACGTACACACGTATGGTGACATATCATTCAATGGATGGATAGAATAATGAATATGGTTGTAAGATATATAGAATAACATCATTGTATATAGAATATACTATAGTTATTATTTTATAATGGAAACTACAATGAAATAGGAAGCAGAAGAAGAAAGGAACTTGAAAGAGGTGATTAAATATTTACCTCTTCTTCGGGTTCTTCCTTTTGATTTGATCAAAAGGGCTCCTTAGGTTGGCTTTATTACTAAAGTAAGGCCTGTAGGATGAAGGGAGGATAGTTGGGAGGATATATGGTCAGGGATTGCAGAGCCAAATGGCTTTTAAGGTGTGAATTAGAGAGAAGGGTGAGTGCCCTTTTATAAGAGGGGTGAGGGGCACCTTTTGAAAAGCTAGAAATATTATTTTATAATAAATTTATTTTCAGTTTATAATGGCTCAAAAATTAATTATTTAAATTATAAGGTGGGTATGGGTCTATAACCACTCAACCAATAGGTTTTAGAAAGGTTTGTGTCACTATATTAACTTTATCCTTTAGATTTAACTCTTAGTTAAATAGTTTGACATTTACAATGTCTCTTTGTATTTTTATATTATATGATTAATAAACTTACTATAAACTTCCAAGATAACCCTAAGTGGTTTAATAATGATATTACTACCATTATAGAAGTTTTTTTTCCGAACCTTATATTTTTAGGAATATAATATCAATTAATAATATAATATTTGTTTTAAAAACTCTTTGATGTCAATTTTGACACTATTTGGTATTTTGTCTTTGATAAATTCATAACAGCATTATTACTTCAAAAATAATTCATATATCCATCCTTAAATGTCATATTAACTTAAAAAATTTATGGAATTCATAAAAGGTCTCAAATTACATTTATTTGGATATTTATAATATCAATTATTTTAATATTTCATTGATTAGGTAATTACTGTATCATCATTATGTCATAAATAAATTTAACTATTTAAAGTTTAAAATTATAAACAAAATACCATTATGTTGGAAATATTTTTATATTTCTAATTAATATTTATAGTAAAATTTATGTTATGGGTAACCATATATTAAAAATTGTTTAGTTATTAAACTTTGAATTTAACACTTTTAACTTTTCTTTGAATTAAATAATAATAAATGTCCTAATATAATACAAGTGGACCTAAAGGATCATATTTTATTCCTAAGGTTTTTTTGTTATAATTACACTTATACTATAGAATTAGGACATGTTTTAGGGTAATAATATTAGCATTTTGACCCATAATTACTCTATTTACTTTTAACCGTGGTAAATAAAAGTAAAAAGTTACAATTCACAAAAAATTATTTTAATCTTATTGAACCACAATTTAATTAATGATATAAAACATGTTTCTAAAATTTTTTAAATTCAATTCACAGAAGTGGTAAAATTAAATTTCAGGTAAATTTGAAAATGCTCCTAAGAGGTGGGTGAAATACGGTAAAAAGTTCAATATACTTTTTATATATCTAAAACAACTATAAACTGAATCCAATGAACTTAATTGAAATTATATAGTTATTATGTATCTATTTTGAGCTAAAATAGATTTAAATACAATAACTAATTATTTAAATAGAAATTCAATTTTAAACAATATCTCAGTGTTTTTCACTATTCATCAAAAAATGAAAGTTTTCAGAAAAATACCAAAAATTCACCCTAAGATAATTTAGATATTACAAATCCAAAAGGAAGTATATTTTTAAAGAAAAAAATTTAAAAAATTTCAAAAATTTGGTATTACTCTTCATAACGGCTAGTTTGATTGGTTGTGGTGTGTTAGAACTCGAAGTTGCGTACAACACATGCTATTGTATTATTCAAAGAGAAGTATACCGTAGACCCTTGGGGTGTTAAATTCTACCCTCCTTCAAATAATTTGGTCCTTTAAATTTATAGAGTATTACTGCATAAAATGACTTGGGTGGTTCTTCATCATAAGTTCCTCGGGTTCCCATATTTCTTCTTACATCTTATGGTTTCTCCATAGAACTTTTACCAGAAGAGTCGTCCAGTTTTTCAACACTTGTTCCCTTGTATCAAGAACCTTGACATGCTCTTTAAAATAAGACAGGTCAAGTTCTAGTTCTAATTCCTCATAGGTGAGTACATGCATCGGGTCAGGCATGTATTTTCTCAATAGTGATACATGGAATAAATCATGAACTTTGGAAGGACTTGGAAGCATTTATAAATGGTATGCTACTGTCCCAATTCGTTCTAGAATTCTAAAAGGTCCGATGTACATGGGACATAATTTTTGATTCTAACCAAAATGTATAACACCCTTCCAAGGAGATACCTTCAAGAAGACATGATTTCCTACTTGAAATTCCAAATCCTTCCTTCGATTATTAGCCTAGCTCTTTTACCTACTTTGAGTTGACTTGATGTGGGTTTGGATTACATTCACCTTTTCCATAGTTTCCTCCACAGGTTTAGGTCCGATGAGTTTTCTTTAACCAACATCATCCCAACAGGTTGGTTTGCAACATCTCTTTCAATATAACTCTTCATATGGTGCCATTTGAATACGTTAATGGAAGTTATTGTTATAAGAAAATTCTACCAAAGGTAAATATTGATCCCATATACCTTGAAAGTCAAGTGATCATGATCTCAAAATGTCTTCTAAGGTTTGAATAGTCCATTCTGATTGTCCATCAGTTAGGGGGTGGTTGGCAGTGCTCAAATGAAGTTCAGTATCCAAGGATTTATGAAGACTTTTCTAGAATCTTGATGTAAAACAGGGATCACGATCAGAAATAATCGATAGTGGTACTCCATGAAGTCTTAGAACTTCATTAATATATAATCTTGCTAAACGTTCAAGTGGTAAATCTTCCCTTATAGAAAGAAAATGTGTTGACTTTGAAAGACGATAAATAATGACCCATATTACATCATTCATTCTAGGAGTATTTGGTAGTCCCATGACAAATTCCATTTTAATATTATCCCATTTCCACTCAAGTATGAGAAAATGTTGCATGACTCCTACAGGCTGTTGCCTTCCAGCTTTCACTTATAGACAAACCATACATCATGACACAAAATCAACAATCTCCCATTTCATGTTGTCCCACTAAAAATGTTCCTTCAAATATTTATACATTTTGGTGCTCCCCGGGTGTATAGAGAAATTGGAAGTATGAGAATCATCCAAAAATTCCATTTTTAGATCAGGTATATCAGGAACACAAAATCACTCCCCAAATTTCAGAATTCTATCTTCATACACAAAGTCACTCAATCTCCCATCATTCATAGCTTTAATCTTATTTTGAAACACTTCATCACCGGTCTGAAAACTCTTTATCCGTTCTAGTAGTAATGGGTTAGAAAAAATTTGTAAAAAGTATTTACGTTTCACCTTCCATGGTGATTCCCATATCCATATTTTCTAGATCCATTTATATAGGATCCTTTTCAACTCTCATCTTTTTCAAAAATGCATGATCCTTTCTACTCAAAGCATCTACCACATTATTTTACATCCCTGGGTGGTAGTCTATAGTGAAATCATAATCCTTGAGTAGTTCAATCCATAACCTTTTCCTCATGTTGATTTCTTTCTTTGAGAATATATACTTCCAACTCTTGTGATCGGTATATATCTCAAATTTTCCACTATAGAGATTGTGTCTCCAAATATACAAAGCAAAGATTACTGCTACTAACTTGATATCATGAGTAGGATAGTTTTGCTCATAATTTTTTAGCTGTCGTGATGCATATGTAATAACCCTATCATTCTGCATAAGGACACAACCACATCCTTTCTCTGAATCATAACTCTAAATAACAAACCCATCATTCCCCGATGGTAGAGTCAAGATAGAATCATTGAATAATATTCTCTTCAATTATTCAAAACATTCTCCACACACTTTTTTCCAAACAAATTTAACCTCTTTTCTTGTGATCTTTTTTAATGGGTTAGCCAACCAGGAAAAATTCTGGACGAAATGTTGATAATAACCTGCTAAACAAAGAAAACTGTGTACCTTAGTTATACTCGTCGGTGCTGAACATTATTGGATTGCCTTGGTCTTAGAAGATTCAACATGGATTTTATCCTTAGAGACAATATGGCCATGAAAAAAAATCTCCTGAAGCCAAAATTCACACTTTCTAATCTTCCCATATAATTCATGTCTTCTAAGAGTCTTTAGGATAATGCACAAGTGATTTTCCAGATATTCATAGCATTTGTAGTATACCAAGATATCATAAATAAATACCACTACAAAATCATAAATATATTCCTTAAAAACATTATTCATTAGATCCATGAGGGATGCAGGTCCATTAGTTAATCGAAAAGGCATTACTATAAACTCATAATGCCCATAACTGGTTTGAAATGCTATTTTCAGAATGTCTTCCTTTTACACACAACTGATGATATTCAGATTGAAGGTCAATATTTGGAAAGTATTGGGCTCCGTGATGTTGGTCAAATAAATCATCAATGTGAGGTAGGGGATACTTGTTCTTTATTATTATAACATTGATCTCCCTCTAGTCAATGCACAACCTCATAGATCCATATTTCTTCTTAAAAAAAGGACAGGGGCTTCCCATGGAGAAACAATAGGGCGAATAAATACATTATTACTCAATTCCTATAGTTGTTTCATTAGTTCAACTAATTTGATAGTGTCCGTTCTATAAGGGGTCTTCGATATGGGCCTTGATCCAGGAATTAAGTCAATGGAAAACTCAATTTCTTGTTCTGGAGGATGTCCAGGTAAATCTTCTAGAAACACGTCAACATATTCAATCACAGTCGGTACATCCTCTATTTGAAAATTACATTCCTCACCCACAGTTATTTCATTTTCTTCCACCCCAATAATTGAATTTAGTTGTGCTATTGGGGGTGGATGTAGATAAGAATTAGGTGGTGATGTTTCTTCTCTAAAGATAAGGTACTCTTTATCATCATAAAAAATTACAACCTTCTTATTTTTACAATAATTTTCGCATCAGGGTCTGAAATCCAATACATACCTAGGATTATATCAAATTCAATCATGGGTATGAAGATGAGAACCGTAGATAAATAATTTTTATATTCTTTAATGTAAACTGATTCACAAAACTTTGTTGCAATGACACTTCCCTTAGGAGTTTTGACTGACAACTACCTTATTAAATCAAATTGGAAATATCTAATTTTCTTATAAAACTAGGATGATATGAAATAATGCGATGATCCAGAATCAAATAAAGCATTGGATAAACTTTAGGAAACCATTAAATTACCTTCCACTACGTCTTTCGGAGCTTCAACCTCAGTAGTAGTGATAACATAAGCTTGACCTTGATCCCTTGGCATTTTTAATGTAATTTCCCCTCATTCTTAGGAAATTCATTTACATAATTCCCCCTTCTCTACAATTATATCATTCAACATCACCAACAAATTTCTTCCCCTTAAAATAACGAGCTTGGTGTCCTTTTTCACCACACTTGTAACAGACTCCAATTCCCTTCAGGAAAGTACTAGGGTGTTTCTTCCCAAATTTACTGCAGGATGGATATTCAACTTTTCCCTTCTTCCCCTTATTTCCATTTCCAGAGGGTTCAATAAATCTCTTCATCTCTTTATTTTCTTTAAATTTTTAATACTTAGAGAATATTTTTCTGTCTTGATAACACATGAGATAATATATTCATATGATAAGAAGGATTATGAGATTAATGATCGATAGAGAAATGGTTTTAGCACATCAAAGAAATGATCAATATTACTTCTTGGGATATGTATATAATCTACAACATGCCTCGCTATCCTTGTAAATTTAGTTTGATACTTTGCAACATTCTCATCCTCCTTTTGCCTCAGACTCAGAAATTGCCTTTTCCATGTCTGCTCGATGGTCATAAGGAAAGTATTTTTCTAAGAAAATTTCTTTAAACTCCCTCCATTACATATCTGATACTACATCATCTTTCTTTGTGTTTTGAATCAATGACCACCATTTATCAACATCTCCAGTGAGTCAGTAAACTGCCATGAAAACTTTTTCTATTTCGCTACTCCCCAAGTCATGGAATATTTTCTCTAAAAATTTATCCATTGCTCAACTACTAGTGTATTTGTACCCCCATTGAATGTTGGTGGTTTTTTGCTCATGAAGAGATCTAACATTAATCCTCCACACTGTGGATCAGGGTGTTCCGTATGGGTAAGTTTATTATTCATAAACTGAGTGAGTTATCCTAGTATAGTGATAAGCTTATGAGCACCAATTGTATCACTAGCTCCATAATAATTATCTTGAGTAGGAGGGAAATCCCTACATGGAGTGCATGCATTGATATAGTTTCCATTCCTTCCACTAGGAACCATTTCAAAATAATGGCATAAACTAGATTAGTTTATGAATTGAAATACATAATTCCTAACATGTAAAATACTTAACATAAATTGAACAGTTTAGGGATATAATCCATAATCATAAAAAAGGTTTTCCATGAGGAATTATATACTCATAAACCCTTCATAATGGTTTATAAAGAAAATGATAATTATCCTAAGCATATCATCTGAGAGTTTCGTTACCAAGGGTACAACAAGGCTCATTTTCGTGCACCAGTTCCCATTCGAGTCTAGATCAAATCGGTGTCTTCGGGTTTTACCCCTAGGTACATCTGTGGTAGAGCTGCCTCAACCTGATCGAATCCAGATCGGGATGTATTTCTTGGAAAACTTACAAAATCTCTACAATACCAAAATTATAGGAAGTTCTTCTATTCTAGTCCTCAAAGTCTATCTTAGGGATATGTGCTCTAATTAGAGTTTATCTAAATCTAGTTTCCATGGTTTGTACTAAAATTCCTCTGATACCAATTGTAATACCCTGAACCCAAAAGACCGGAGTTAGTGAATTATTTCATAACATTGGATTGATCACAAAAGATCAATTCTCAAAAGACCGATTAGTTTAGTAGCCTTGGAAGTACTAGATACATTTATAAGGTTTAAATTACATCATAAAATGGAAAATAAAACAAAATTATTTCCATAGACAAAATTGAGATCCCTTAGACTATCCTTGCTGGTCAGTCATAATATACTTCTTCACATCTTGGGAAAAATAAAACATAGAAATGGGTGATCTAATATTCTCAGTAAGGATAACAATTTTGTGGAAACTTTCATAAATAAGGATAAACATTTTAGGAAATGTATATAACTAAAACAAAAGACTTTTTAACATAAACTTCATAATAATATGTCAAATATAAATCTAAATAATTCCATTTACATACTCACATGGATATTTTTATAGTCAAATATTCACATACAATATCAATAGAAACATTCATAATGATGGAATGCATAATTATAAACATTCATAACCACATAGTCAAGGCGTTGTTCCAAGACACTAGTTTGTCTGTTGAGACCTACCGATGCATCGGGGAGCTATAGCGGGCTCCCCCATCACTTACTAATTCTAATGAATTCCACATATAAAAAGATTTAAACATAAAATAAACATTCACATTAAAATCGGAATATGAAATGTCAGTACTTTATCTATAAACCATGAATGGTATGAAATAACACATCCACAATCAAACATATCACCAAACCTTCAATACAATATGGATGTTTTGTATCATAATAAATCAACTTCAAATAAACTTAAAATCCATGAAATCAAAACCTTTTTAGAGAAATATCTCTTCCTATTTTTAAATCATTTAAAAGTCACATAATTTATAAAAGAAAACATTTATATGTGAAAATAATCTTATAATATTTAAGGGAAACTTCAATTATGTTATAATGGAAGAAAATATCCACACCCTCCGTATAAGTTAGAAAAAACAATCTTACCTTAATTTTGTCGAAAAGGTCATAACGTACCTTGTTTGGAAAACGACAGAATGATTCCTTTCAAAACATTTTATAAAAAGTCAAATAAGGGTATAAATTAATTTAACCCATAGTCTAGTAAATTGTAAAAAATGTTTTGGAATATATTTTTATGAAACATGTAGGCGGATGATAAAGATGTCCTAGTAGATACTTACGTAAAAACAACCTCAGATAATAAAGAGAGTGTGAAATTAACCCTTACCATGTACTTTTCCTTGGTCGAGGGTAGGTTAACCTCTTGTATAATGGTTAAATAATTGTTATTAAATTATACTAGAATCATATACATTAATATGATATCATATATGATCTTTTAAGATTTCTTTGTTAATAATATCATAGTATTATCATCATTTCAGGTGTTAACTGATTCGTTTTCCTTTATATTATTTGTTACATAAGTAATGTTTGTTATGGATAGGATGCATCCTATTAATATTCAGAATTATATTAAGTCTTTAAACATTATTTTTAATCATCTAATGAAAATTAGTCTTGAATGGATATGATGAGGAATGAATCTCATCGCATTCATGGAGATGGTAATTCGTACGTACGCACGAGTGACAATATAAGAATTTTGATATTAAAATAATATATAATTTTATGGTACATCATATATAAATAACAATTATCATGTTATATTTATTATATACATCAATTACACATCATTATTATACCCAACCAAATAATAATGTATTGAATAACAATTACACCACAATGTGGAGATGGTAAGCCGTACGTACACACGTCTGGTGACATGACATTCAAAGGATGGATAGAATAATGAATATGGTTGTACCATATTTATAATAATATCATACTATAGAGAAGATAATGGAGATATTATTTTAGAATTTAAACAACAAAGAAAGAGGAGCTGGAAGAAGAAAGGAACTTGAACGAGGTGATGAAATATTTACCTCTTCTTCGGGTTCTTCCTTTTTATTTAATCAAAAGGGATTCTTAGGCAGGATTTATAACTAGAGGAATGCCTCTAGGATTAAGGGAGGAAATTTGGGAGGATATTGTATCTGGGGTTTTCCAAGCCAAATGTCTTTGAAGGTGTGAATTAGAGAGATGTGGGAGTTCCCTCTTATAAGAGGGGTGAGGGGCACCTTACGAAAAGCTAGAAATATTATTTTATAATAAAATAATTTTCGGTTTATAATGGCACCAAAATGAATTATTTAAAGGATAAGGTGGGTATGGGTTGAAAACCACTCAACAAATAGGTTTTAGACTTGTTTGGGTCACTATATTATATTTATCCTTTAGATTTAACTCCTAGTTAAATAGTTTTACATTTATCATGCCTCTTTTTATTTTTATATAATATGGTAAATAAACTTACTATAAACTTCCAAGAGAACCCCAAGTGGTTAATTAATGATATAAATATCATTATATAAGTCTTTTGGCCGAAACTTATATTTTTAGGAATAAAATATCACGTAATAATATAATCTTTGTTTTAAAAACTCTTTTTTTGTCAATTGCAACACTATTTGTTATTTTGTTTTTTATAAATTCCTAACAACATTATTACTTCGAAAAAAATTCATCTAACCGACCATAACATGTCATATTAACCTATTAAATTAGTGGAATTCATAAAAAGTCTGAAATTACATTTATTCGGATATTTATAATATAAATTATTTTAATATTTCATTAATTAGGTAATTACTGCATCAACATTGTGTCATAAATAAATTTAATTATTTAATGTCTAAAAATTATAAATAAACTACCATTATGTAGGAAATATTTTTATATTTCTAATGAATATTTATATTCTAACTTATCTTATGTGTAGCCCTATATTACAAATGGTTTAGTTTTTAAACTTTGAATTTAATACTTTTACCTCTTCTTCAAATTAAATAATAATAAATGTCCTAATCAAATACAAGTGGACCTAAAGGATAATATTTTATTACTAAGTTTGGTCAAAATAAACTTATGCAATAGAATTAGGACTTGTGTTAGGGTAATAATAATATCATTTTTACCCTTAATTACCCTATTTACTTTTAACCGTGGTAAATAAAATTAAAAAGTTACTATTCAACAAAATTTATTTTAATATTATTGAACCAAATTTTACATAATGATATCAACTATGTCTATTTTATTATTGAAATTATTTTCACAGAAGCAGTAAAATTATGTTTTATATAAATTTCCAAATGCTCCTAGGAGGTGGGTAAAAGACGGTAAAAAGTTTAATAAAATTTTTATATATCTAAAATTATTTTAAACATACTCAAATGAATTAAATTGAACTTATATTGGTATGATGTATCTATTTTTACCTAAGATAAATTTAAATAAAATAAATAATTATTTAAATAAAAATTCGGGTTTAAATTATAACTCTATGTTTTTCACCATTAATCAAAAATGGAATGTTTTCAAAAAAATACAAAAAATTCACCATAAGCTAATTATGACTTTATGAATCCAAAAATGAAGTCCATTTTTAAAGATAAAATTTATAAAATTTTAAAAAGTGGGTATTACTATTGATAATGGCTAGTTTTATTTGTTGTGGTGTGTTAAAACTCGATGCTGTGAACAACACACACTACTGTATTATTCAAAGAAAATCGTACCGTGGAAGCTTAGGGTGTTAAATGGGGAGGTAATTTAAGAATATATTTGGGCTTGTATTGGATGAACTAAAAGGATTTTATGGTTTGAATAATAGAGGAGATAGGGTGGTCTTTTTTTAGTAGGGGAGAGAACATAGTTGGAATTTTGGAAAGATAACGTTATACCTTAATTTTACACATGAATAAATTATAGTAAATGGGAATGATAATATTTTAATGTATATACGTACAATATAATTTAGATAAGTGTTTTGTTAATTTTAACCCTTATATTTTTAGTTTAACATATAGTAAACTAATTTTAACTTTATCCCCGATAAATGATTTTTATTGTTTTAACAATTTATTATGACCAAAAAATAAGTTGATCATATTATATAATATAAATTATCATGATTAATAATATTTAATCCATTTCATAAAATTTAATTCAAATAATTGGTAGAATTTATTTTAAAATGAAACTCGATGACGTGATGAAAAAGTGGGGTTTCATGAAATTTTATTTTTCAAGCATAATATGATTTTTTATTTACTCCACGACTAGTAATTTTAATTATAAGAATTTAAATTTAAATTTATAGATATATAATTTAAAATTTTCTTTTAAATCATACCATATCGGGTGTTGTTTTTATTAATTAAAATGGATAAACATTATGCACTTTAGAATAGTGTTAAGAAAAATGCATTTTTAATCCCCAAAATAAACTTATACTAAAATATATGTTCATGATGATTCCAATATAATTAACTAGAATTAATAAAACGAAAGAATAATAATGTTATTTTAAATAAAATTTAACAAATAACGGTACTTTTAAGGTACCTAATTTATTGAAAATAAATGACATTTTTACTAAAACTAGTAATTTTCACTATTCATTTAAAATTATTATTTTCTAAAAAATCGCACTATTTTACCATAATTTAATATTGATATTAAAATTTGAAAAATTAAGTTTATTTTATAAAATAAATTGTGAGAAATTTCTTGAAATTAATTTTAATATTTTCTCACAAAAAACGTAAAAAGCATATTTGAGGAAAATATATTTTTTATTAATAAATTGTCATTACTTAAAATTGAGTGGTTATTTACAAAATATTTATCATAAATTTGTATTAAGTATGGAATTTAAATTTATATTTCATAAATTAGTTAATTTGATTCATACCAACCAATTTAGGATCTTAGTTAAAATGGCCAAATATCTCATGACTTGTGTAAGCTTGGATTGAACATAATGTTTTTATTTTAAAATAGTAGGGTGTTATATTCTCCCCACTTTAATAAATTTCATCCTCTAAATTTGAACATGAAATCATTAAACAAGGGTCTTTCATTTCAAAATATCTTTGTTGGAATTCTACTTTATTAAAAGGGTTAATATAATTTCCACTTGAAAAGAGAGAGGGGGAAGAACAAAGGTAATCTAGAATAATGCATAACTAAGTTTCCAAGTAGAAAAAAATTAGTTGTAAGTGAATATAGTCACACATAAGAAAATATTAATTCCAAAATAATTATAGAGAGTGATATATATTATTTTTTACAAGAAATAGAATGATCACAAGAAATTAAATAGCCTCTAAACCCTAAACCAAAGGGGTATGAAGAACATACTCATCTCATCAGAAATAAAGGTAATAGGATAATATTTTTATTTTCAAGATACTTTTACTAGAGTTGAATAATATATTACCATAAATAATAAGAAAATTAGGAGAATATATTTAACTAACAAGTATAATTTCATCCTTTAATTAATTTTCACCATCATATCATATTTTTCTTCAAACAATTAGTGTTCAAGATGACCTTTTTTTCCTGAATCCCTAAAATCCATTTCTAATGGGTCACATAATTCAAAAAAATGATAAAAATATATTCCTTATATCTTTAAAAATTAACATAATTTTTTTTACAATATGGTAATATAATTCCTAAAAAGAATAAACCCTCGTATGATGAAATACAACATTAATCTACAATTACTCTACATCCAAACTTTAGATTAAATAATTTAATAAATAATTATCCTTAAAATTCTTCAAAATATTCCTAACTAATATTGAAACCCAAAAATCAAAAGTTTTTAATGATATATTTCTACGAGATTTTTTTAACATTTATCAACAAATAATAACAATCACTTTTAATGTATCATTCCAAAATAAGTATATTCTATAATTGTATTATTTCCAAGATATGATAACTATTTACCAAAATAACTTGAATCCACACAAAACCACAGAAAAATCATATATGATTCGAAAATATAATTCATCATTATTCCTCAAAAGTAATCCCATATTGTTCTATTTACCTGAATCTTATAAGGTTTGAAAAATTGTAAAATTCTTCTGAAATAACACCAATAACATAATAACAAAATAAAATTTCAATACCATGTTTATATATATGATAAAACATATATTCCGAAAATCAAATTAGTCATTATCTTTCTATAAATTTGAGAAAAAAATGTCATACTGACCAATACATCAGATATGCTAGTGGTAAGAACTGAAAATTGGTCTCCCTTCGATTAAGGGTTCAAACCGAACATCATTTTCAGATGTGACATGTTTTTTATAAAACTAAAATAATATAATTATTATAAAATTCCTAGAAATATGAAGAAAATACTCAAAAATAATATTAATTTTCAAATATAATATAAATAATAGACGTTATGAATACCTTTAAACTTATTTCTTGAAGAAAAGAGATTTCTCCCCCAAATAAAATTTTCACATGTTAGTGTTAGGGTTACCTATATTTTAAACATATAAAAAACTCAATAAATGTATTTAATAGTACTCTTATCTCATAAAATATCAAAGGTGTATTAATGCATTTAAATTTATGATCATATTTAAATATACCACTATATCATGACTCTTAAATCCCTATATATAGAAAAATTAATCACTCAATGTTCATCATAATCTAGTAACCATGATTTTCATCATATTCTTTAGTACTTATTTCCAATATAAAAATTATGAATAATTTCATACGATTCAACAATTTTAAAACATAATCCCTAATATAATTCGAACCTTTCATATGTTATTTTCATTTTACTCATCTTCAAATATATATGAATTAGGATTTTCTTGATATTTATCTTCATAATCTTCTATATCCCATTATTGACCTTTCTCTTTATGATATTGATTTTCATAATTCCCATACTACCCTAATTTAAATCATTTATTCGACACCATGGAAATATTTTTATTCCTCTGCATGAAATTAAACAATCACTATCTTTTTTCCTTACTATATTATTTTTTTATAACCTCCTTTACATTATACAAAACATATTATCATATTTTTAAGACTTTTTTTGTTTTTATTATTCTCACATTAATTAAACCTACATCATTGAATATTTTTACTTTTATGATTATCACATGAAATTACCTAAAGCTTTATTTCTCTATTATTTTGTATGTTAGGAAACTCACATAGTTTAATGTTGTTAATCAGGACTCATGATATCTAGTTAATAATAACCACAATTGTTTTTAGTATATCTCTGATTTCATCTGGTTTCTCATTCATATAACCACCACATTTTTCTTCACCTCTATTATTAATTTGGTTCTTACTGGATCGATCCATTTACTAAAAAAAATGTTTGTGTGAGTATATAAAATAAATTATAATAAACCATATTTTGTGGAGGATAAAAACTAAAATATCAATAACCATTCCATACCCTATTAAACACATTCTATTTATCCAAAATGACCACAATTCACCTTATCATAATAACCTTTGTGATTATACGGGATTTTTAACTTAATCATAAATAACATCATAATCACGAAATTTATCTAAACATCCCTTTGATACCAAATATAGGGACCCAACCTTTAACATTACATACTATTGAGTTTAAGTCATGAATTAATTCAATTAAATTTTATAATGTTTTTAGGTTTAAAGTTTTAGAGAATTTGGACATAACTCATACAAAACAAACCCATATATTATAAATTAGACACTTAGATTTTTATCCTCTTTCCCCATAATGTACACTTTTAAAACAATACATGATTTATTTTCATGAAAAAACTTCATGAATTTAGACATGAATTCATCCTTTACCTTACCCATCCTTAAACCAAGTGAAAACATTTTAAAAATGTAGAATGATAATAAATAGTTCTATAAAAACCATAAAAAGAAGAAACCGTTCATCTAGTGAAAAAAATAAAAATCCATGAAATGTTTACATTTTTCTACATGTTATTTTATTAAATGAAATGAATAATTTGGGCATGAAAAAATATTATTTTTTAATAATTTTTTTTAAAACCATATCAAGAAAATAAAAACCCTTTAAGGAGACTTAGAACATCACAATCATAACTCGTTTTAACCCGTGTCATAAATAACATGAGACAACATAAATGAATAGAAGAAACCATTTGGTAACTCAGTCCTTTTTTCACATTAATATAATTAAAACCACCCATTACATTAGAGGGATATCTGGTCACATCCATCATATAAGCTATATTAGGACCATCTAACACTATCGAGGTGCACTCATCATATAAGATATATCAGGATCACTCGACATTATCAAGGGGAACCCACAATATATTATATATTGGGATCAATTATTATCATAAATAATTCTTATGTACCATATCAAGAAGAAAAAATTTTATGATTCCACTATTTATCATAAAACCATTGAAAAACCATTTTAAACCCATATGCAAAACACTTACATATATAGAATTACAATTTTATTTTCAAAACCTATTTTCAATACAAAAATACCAAAAAAAGGTAAAGTGGGATTTTATTTGAAGAAAAAATGAAACTTTTTAAAGGAATAAAAACTTTAAATAATTGTTTATATGGAGGAAAACTCTGTTAAAACTGTATACATTAAAAATAAAATTCCTTTTATCTTTTTTAAATAATGTAAATACTTTATATAAAAAGATTCCTTTAAAAAAAATGGAAATAAATTTAAAAAATAAATCAAATTTAATTTATAAAACATTTATTTATATATAATTAAATTCATTAAATAATTTTAAAAATTTGGACATGGGATAAATATAGTTAAAAGGGAAACATTAAAAGAATCTTTTTAGGACACGGTACCTTACGTAAAAGCATAAAAAGTTTTATTTTATTAAATAAAAATTAAAAGAAAGTTAACTATTTTCAATCGTTAAATTTATCATCAATCTAAGAAGAAATTAATATTTAATTGAAAATTTTAAATGAACATGTACTTGGAAGAGAAATATTTAGAATATAAATCATTAAAATATTTAAAATGATGTTTTAAGTTAAAGTTTCCCTTAACTTGAGTCCAAATCATATATAAAGTTCATTATATTCTTGAATAATAAATATATATTAATTATTAAATTATTTATGAAAATATTAATTTTTATTTTTCCTTTTATTTTATCTTTTCCCATTCTATACATAATTAGTTTGTCATTTAAGTTTTCTTCAGATGTTTTGATGGTATTTAGATTATAGGTGAAAAATGAATTTGGTAGGATGAATATTGTCAGAGAGGTTATTATTAAATAATAATAATAATAATAATAAAATTAACTTTTCTATATATAATTTATAATTTTAAAGTAAATAAATAAATAGGTTTCTGAAAAATAAACTATGTTATATTCACGGAGACAGTATCCCGCACATACACATTAGTAACGCTTTCAATTTTCAAAGATAATTATGGAAATAAGGTAAGTATTTTTTTTATATTTATTGAATGATAATAATTTCATAAATAACTTATTATTTCTTTAAATAAAATTATATATATCATCTATGTGATGGGGTTATAAAAAACAATCACATTTATTTGTGAAGGCATTTGTTTACACACATGGACGAAAGATTTTTTCATTTTTTAGTGAATGGAAAGATAAATATTAAATGATATATTATCTTTTCATAAAGATAAATATTTTATGAATATAATATATAAACCTTTCTTCCACCATTATAACTAGCCATGAGTGGAGATGATTAAAAATGAAATATATCGGTTTGTGAGGTGGTAGTCCACCGTACACACATATAATGGTTTCATTTACCATTTGATGGAAGAGGATATGAACGTTGGACATAATGTTTAAATAATAAGAGATATATATATGGTAAATACTTATATTATTATATAATCATGGTTTAAGAATATTTAAATGAGTTGGAAGAAGAATAAAACAAAATGATCTGTTAAGAATGATACTTCTTCTTCAGGAAACTACATAATGTTAGTATCAAAATACTTACTAATAGGGTTTTATAATAAAAAATACATATATAATGTGGGGAGGGAAATGAAGAAGTTATTTGGATAGATATTAGCTGAAACAAATGAATTTTACAGTGATAAGTGGATAGGATATTGGGTGGCCTTTTATAAGTTGGGGAGATGACACACTTGGAATTGTTGAAAATAAAAAGCTATATCCATGTTTTACACATGAAAGAAGGATCCAAAGAAGAATTTTATTGAGAATTCGGAGATAAGGTTGAAATATGGCAAAAAATTATAATTTAGGAAATTTGTTTTAGTCCATTTTATTCCTTATCTTTTTAGTTTAACCCCCAGTAAACTCGTTTTAACCTTAAACTCTATGAAATATTCTTAATGATTTCACCATTCATTATGACAAAAAATTAAGTTAAAATTATTATGAAATATAAATTATTTTTATTCCAAATATTTAATAAATTTTATCAAATTAAATTCAGATAAGTGAGAGAATTTAATTAAAAATTAACCATATATAAAATCTAAAAATTTAATTTAAATTATTCCTCATTAGGTGTTTTTATAATTAATTAAAATAGATAAATATTATGCACCTTAAAAAAATTTTCATAAAAAATTATTTATAAGCACAAAAATAAACTTATACTAAAATATCATATAAAGATGATTCAAAAGTAATTAATTGTATTAAATATAAATAAATATTTATTATATTACTTAAAAAAAACTCAAATCATAATTTTTTTTCAATTATTTAATTTATTAAAAATAATTGATAGTTTTACAAAAATCACAATTTTTTTACTATTCACTGAAAAATCAATATTTTATGAAAAAAAAACTATTCAACCTAAGTTTATTTTGATATTACTATTCAAATAATTAAGTTACTTTCTTCAAATACATTTTATAAATTTTCTAAAAAATAATTATAATACTATTTCACTAGAAGCAATAAAAATCATTTTTGAAGAGTGCATATTTTTTCTGAATAAAATGTCATTACTAAAAATTGTGTGATTATTTACTAATAATTTTTCAATTTAATAATATTTATTAGGATATATATATATATATTTAATAAAGATTTAATCCTATTTGTACCTACCAATTTAAAATATTATTTATAACTGTTATATATTTCACAGGTTGTTTATGCTCGATGTTGAATGTCAAATACACAATCAAATATAAATTTCTATTTTAAAGCCTCAAGGTGTTACAAGTACCAAAATGTTGTATCTTGGTTACTAGGATACATTATTCTTTTAGGATAATTACCTATTTTTATAGGACGATACTCTTGATCTTCTAAGACTCAGGATCCTTAATGAAAACATGTATGATATCATTTATTTTCATGAAATTTTGGAAGTTAGAGCTTATAGAGATTACTAATTATACAATCTCACCATGATATATAGCTAATTAATGTTAAGGGAGTGCTTATCATCCTTAACTATCCTCATATTATCATCTAAACCATACTTTAGGTTCTTCATTTTTTTCATTTATTTTTCCCGATTGTTGTGAATAATTATCAAGCACCTTTACCATATGTTCTTTATCCTCTAGTTGAGAAAATTTTAAAAATATAAAAAAATTGTTAAAATTTTCAAGTGCATGAAAATGTTCTAGAAAATAAATATCAAATAAATTTTTCTCATAAACATTTTTTTTCAACTCTTTAATATCTTCATCACATCATTCATTGAAAAGATAATTTTTTTATGATTTTCTTTCACAAGTTTTCCTAGTGTATTATGTTTTATAATATATTTATCCAACTCCTCTTAAATAACATCAAAATATTCTTCTATATTTAGTTTTTCATTTTTAAGAGACTTTATTTTTCTAATAATTCATTTTACTACTTCTTTGGTAACATTATTCATGTTTTATTTTAATTCATAATAAAGATCAGTAAGAGATACATCATCATCATAGATTGAATATGCTTCTTTATAAGAATAATAATCAAAATGAATATTGAAAATATATCAGTTTAGATTACCTTTAGTTGGATGTGTATCTCCATTTATTCTAATATTCTTCCTTGTCTTCCTTGCCTGTATTTTCTTCCCATTATTTTAAGTCTTGGAATAAATATATAGATCCTTACCCTTTGGAGTAACATCCTTTTTATTGATATGAAGTAGCTAAATAATTTCCTAAAACCTTCACTTCATAAAATTTATCATGGATAATTATATGGAACCTATGATTTCATACCACCTTTAGATCCCCATACTAGATTGACTAGTTGGCGGGGGGGGGGGGGGGGGGGTGAATAAGTGGTTTTTAATTACAAATTAATTTCCTTTAAATTCAAATTATTGAAATAGTTATGGTTATAAATATACTATGGGATATCTCGAAGTCTCACATCATATACATAAATAGTAAAAGAGAGTATAACACACAACGTTTACAAGTTTGGGTAAAAAATTCTTATCCTTAACATGTTGGTTAGACACCGAGACATGAATTATTCATTTTAATATTATTTTCAATTACAATGGATTATGCATCTACTAGTTATTAATCCCATTAATTGATCCTACAATTGATCATTTTTATACCTGAAATAATCCAACTCTCCAACCTTAGTTGGTAATTACCTTCAACAATATTTTCCTTGACTAGTTATACATCCCAGCAATGAGACGCTTCAACAATTAGTTGTAACCCAAATAACAAACTCATCCTTATTCATAGTTTTGATCCTTTGATAAGAAGAATTTGTACTCCTGGTATCTCATATACTAATGGATTTTGTTCATCCTCCACACATTTGATGGATCAAATGACATACTTTTGTACACCTGAAGGTATTCAAAATTTTTTTGGAAACACTTTATTAGCCACGAAGCTCCTTATAGATATTGTTTGATCTGAATTTTCTTGTTTAAATACTCAAGAACAATTCATTACCTTATTTAAGAATTTATCATCTTTAACTCATAATTTCATAGATATAAAGATGTATAATTCCCTCTTAGAATTTTCAAACTAAAAATAATAGTTATATATTCTCAAACACAATATTGATCACATGTATATGTCATACATACTAAAAATAATAATGTCATGAATATAATCCTCATTTTTATTATAATAATTATCCATGAAAATAGAAATACTATGATCATTAGCATCAGGTTAATTTATAACTTAATTCAGTAATTAAAACCCAAATTACCTCTTAAATTATTTTAGACATAATTTTATGTTGAATATATGATAATTATTCTTCAAATAAATGCTCACTCAAATACCCGACATGCTCAAGTATTCTTCAACTTCATCACACAAATTTCATAAATAAAATACTGCATCTCATTAAAATCCCATTATTATTATATGTATTATGTTCTAATTAATAACACATTAAAATTATTATTTTATTCCATGATAATTATTCTTCAGATACTTCTATAAATCATTATATTAATTAAAAATGGAATTCATATTCTTCTCTATTCTCCATAAAATAAATAAATAAATATTTTTTCATTATTCGTTAAACTCATGAAATCATAAAACTCACAATTCATGAGTATGAAAGACTGTATTCATGATACTACCATTCAAACAATGCAAAATACTATTCCTTTTAAAAAAACTATATTTCGCTGCATTTTTTTTATTTGAATCCTCTTTTATTAATGATTTTAACACCACATGCATAAATATTTCAATCACACACCATTAATAAAACCATATAAATTATTATATATGTTTTATTCTCAATCATATCTTACAAAAATAATATTATATCTAGAAAAGGTCATGCTATGTCCCCTAATGTTGGATCTCATGGTAACACCTCCTACTATTGTAGGTCATGGTTTCATCTTCTACAGTTGAGTTGTAGTTCTTCCGACTATTGGGTAGTGGAACCTCCAACACTAATGGTATCACCCCATTACTATCAGTATCACTTTAACACTAATGATAACATCAAAATACTGTCAGTATACCCTTACACTGGTTGCATTCCTTATTCACCACATTATGATCTGTTCTTATATGGAGTATCTTGTGTTAGGTTTAAAACAACCGTTAATCACCCTTACATTTATTACCCTTCTATGTACAATTATAAAAGCCTTGAAATGATGTCTATACCATTATACAGGTGTTGGTTTACCATTAAAAAAATTCATTTATTACCTTTATGTAGGAATTTTAATCTTCATATACTATTATATAACCTTTATATATTCATCAATACCCTTATGCAGACTCATAAAAACCTTTATGTAGCCTTCCTATTATCATCAATACCCTTACATAGGATTTTTTGTACCCTTAAAAAGCCTCATAGTACCATTATGCAGTATTAAAATACTTTAATTTAGTAAATTATATATGTATTTTACCCTTATGCTAGTATATATACCCTTACATAGTATTCCCTATACCTTTATGTGTGATTCCTATTACCTTTACATAGGTATTGTACACTTAATCATGATAAATACTCCTTTACATAGCATATAATATCCTCTATATACCATTAAAAAAGGTAAATTTACCTTTAAATATCATATAATCACATTGGTATACCCTTGTGAAGCGGTATCTTACCTTTATAGTGATAATTAAATTCTCATTTTACATTTAAATAAGTGATCAATTCAACTCCGACTGATATAGTTCCTTATTAAACACATCATGATAAATTAAAATGGTCTTACTTCTTAAATCACATATTTCTGTTAGTGTTTCTACACCCACCAACATATGTCATGTATTCCTTTTAATACCAGCCAAAAAATCAATATAATTCCTCCTGAAATAATAGGAATATTTTGTTGTATTATTCTCAATTAATCAGCAAGAAAGATAAATAATATTTTTCTTTGAATACCATAAATTTATTTAGAAAATAAATATTTTTATGGTCTTTACTTATTGTAAATACCATGTCAGTTTAAAAAATCCATTGAATCATTTTTTTGAGATAAATACCATATAACAAATGCATAGAAAAACATGGATAATTTCTCCAGTATGACAAAAAATGACATTAAATTGAATCCATAACAATTTGAAAAGCATCAACACTTCATCTCAACTCAACAAAAACATATTGACATATTATTTTAAAAAATGAAACAATTAGGATCCATAATACCTTCATCATTACAATACTGATTAGAGTTTGCAGTTACATAAATAGCTCAACAAAACTCTTCCTTTTCCATAATTTTTTTTGAATTTATCATGTTTTTATATATAAACTCTTTAAAAACTTCTTCACCTACTTCCTTTAAGTTAGAATATTTTTAATGGATTCCACATTATATTTATCTTATAGATTTTATATACATCTATTATAACACCTATAGCTTATTTTATTGGATTCATATCCCATTAACACATATTTTCATCTTTTTAATGAAACCTTCATAATCTAGATTTTATATTTTCAGTAGAAAAAGAATCCTAAAAAGCATAAAGTATTTAACTATAGATTTTATCATTCTCTACATATCATAAGGAGACATATTATATTCTTTTACCAATTGACAATAGTCTTGAATATGAACAACTATACTTATAGCTTCTCTTTAGAAGAATTTTAAGTGTTTATATTTAGTAAGCATGTTTATACCCATTTAAACCATCCTCTTATTAATCATTTCTGTGATTTCATTCTACTAGGGTGTATAAAGTGTACTATATTTATGTTTAATTTTATTCTTTTACAAATAGAATTAAAAAAAAATTAGTAGTGAAACTTTAAGAAAAGTACTCTATACCAATGGTTTTAAAGCATTTGTGTGGGGACTGGAGCCATTGGTATAAGATACACCACATGTTCCCACTACTGTTAGTTATGGATCCATTGTTATATAATTTTAAAATTGATTTTTTGAAGAAATTAATATATGTAGGATATGGGTTTTTGATACAAATAGTCATTGAAACCATTGGATAATCATTATATACCAATGGTTAAAAACCATTTTTTACTTCCATTTTATACTAAAAATTCAAAATTGTGGTATAGAACCCCTGCACCAGTAGCCAAAAACACTAACCATCAACAAATCATCACTACCATTCACACTTCTTACTCATAATACATATTCAAAATTGTATATATATAATATATTTCACATTTTGTTAGATAATAAATTCAAAATCAAATCAGAACACATATAAAATCCATTTCCAGAATAAAAAAATATAAATAGTTGTGTCATAAATATCATGTTATAAATGTAGGGTATCAATATCTTTTCCACGCCACTATTATTATCATAGACATAACTATCATCACCACCATCACTATCATCAAGAGGTCCTCACCAGCAGCATCGCCTCCTAAATCATCATCACCATCACCATATGGAATGTCTTCACACTAGACACCACTAGGACTATCATCTACTATACTGAGTGAATTATATACTGAGTGCATCATTGAAATACATGTATAAAAAACAATATAAGTATATGGTGGAATTTATTTTCCTAAAGTTGACATAAATGTTAAAAACTAATCCTTTTCATTTTAATTATTTCGCACTCTTACATGGACAATTTTATAACCTTTATAGAGGGCACTACATCCTCTATACAGGATCTTAAAACTCATTGTTTCTAGATCTATTATACATTCCTAATGTTTTACAATACCTTGAGGTTATGAAACTCTTTCCAGAATAATAATGCAATTTTTTATGGTTCCCATTACATGATATCTTTTACAAATGGCCATTTGGACCAAATGTTTCTTACAATTTCTCATACAAGGCATCCAAATAACAAATTTTATAATATAAAAGAGATATATATTTATAAAATTGATATTAAAATTTTAATAAATCAATATAAAAAATAAAATCTTTTCATAAAATTGTTTATTTATAACAGTCCTATTTTTCTTCTTTCTACTCGAGAAAAACATTTCTTCAAGAAAATGCTATTCTATATTTAATTTCACCCACTAAAAATGACATTAAATATATTTAAACATTATTAATTAGAATTATTCTAATGAATTAATTTATCTTTGAAAGAATTCTTGTAATTTGTTTAACCTTTTGGGTATTATGTGATGAAAAAGGACTGGTTTTGGGTGAAATGTGTTTGAAAATGAGTTTTTGATTTATTTTAATTTAAATAAGGTGTAAATGGATAACGATTTTTCTTAATAAAGTTATTATTTTAAAATTAAATGAACTACTATCAATAAATTTTTCTAATGTTTGGTAAAATTTTAATCAATATTCTGAATGTGATTAAATTAGAGAATACTTATTTATTTTGATGGTTAATAAAAATTAATTATTGTTATGAGACCTCATTGGGATAAATCAAATTGTTTATCTAGTATTTTCAATTTTTTAAAAATTAAATGGGGTAAATTTTTAGAAGTGTGAATTTTTAATGATTGTGTGACTTAAAAATAATTTTCTAGAATTGAAACAAATGTTTTCACATTATTTATATTTTAAAAATTATTTTATTTTTTGGGAATAATTTTGTAGTTCAATTAATTTGGACAATGTGATATATTGACATTTATATGGTTGGTAACATGGTTTTTTTTGTTCTCCACTAAAATGTTATGAATTAGTTGTTTTTTTGTTTTTATGGATTTTTTTAGTTTTGATTATATTTATTTTTCTTGATTTTATTAGAGATTGAGTTGTCATGATGTGTTTGGGTTGAAGATGAAATATTGGAATTTAATTTTCAGTGTAAAGATAGCATGGGTTTTGGTCTTTTGTGTCATATGTATTGGGAATTGTTAATTTACGATGAAACCCTTATATATGGATTCCTTAGAAAGAAATTAGGCATTGCAATTTTGGTTTAGGCTGTTATTTCTTATCTTATCATTTTTTACTAGATATTTGTAGTGTAAATGAAAAGAATAAGTAAAATCTTGGATGTGTTATTGGTTTTATGGTTATATATATTGAATTATGGTAATTGAGGATTAAAATATGGGTACATGATCATTAATAGATGATTGTGTTGTTATTATGTAGTCTGTGGATGGTAATTATTATTTTGGGTATAGAGGTTGTTATGTTTGATTGGGGTTCTAGTGTATGTTGAGGTTTCGAGTGGTAAATCATTAAAATATAATTCATTTAGAGTTTTGATGATTAAAAATAATCATTTTTTATATATTGGTCTTGCTAAACAACGATTTATATAAGTAAATTCTCTCTAAAAATGTAAACCATTTATAAAATGTAAAATGTTCTTAAGCTGCTTGATATGAGTTTTTCATAAAAAATTTCAAAATCTTCTAAAAATAGTTTAAAACTATTCATCAATAGTTTAAAAACTATTCCCAAATGGTTTAAAAACTTTAGAAAAAACTGATTTTATATAGTTTTTAAACTATTCATAATATAAACATTTTATTTTTTTAAAAAATTTCTTTAAAAACTGTTTATAAAAAAGTTTAATTAACTATTTTTAAACTATTTGTAAAAGTTTTTCATGATTTATACTGAATAATTTGAAACTATAAACATTTTAAAAACATAGCATTTTTATAGTTTACCTATAGGTATCAAATATTTTATATTTTATTTGGGTTTTTTTTGGTTCTATTCAATTTGAGTAAGTTCAGGTAAGTTTATATTTAGGTGTGGTAGGTTTTATGTTTTTTGGTTCATTTGTGTTTTTAATTAATTTAACTTAGTTTTTAATGAAAAATACATGTTTTCTCTCTTGTTGAGGAATAGTATTTTCCACAATGTGTAGAAATGCTTTATAACATTTTTGATTTATTTATTTTTTAATGAATATTCCTATAAAATAAAATTCATTAATAAAAAATATAGTATTAATAAAAATATTAATCAACTTCAGTAAAAACAAATGTGAGTAAAATATTTAAATAATGACCTTATAATATGAAATCAGTTCCAAGTATTATGTTATGGGATACTCATCGAGAGTAAGCATACTATCTGAACCAATTCAGCTCTATGAATAGAACCTGTATATAACTCTTACTTATATGTTCACTATAGATCCCCTAATTCTAATATTCATGTAGGCCTCATTACTTCACCATCAAGAAAGTTATAGAAACTATGTTACCAAAATATTAATTCTTATAAATACAATAATAAAATAAAAAATAAAATAATAAATTTTATTCCTCATATCCTAAGACATGCATCATCATTACTTAATTTTAAAGGTACCCCCATGAAACTGGTTTCACAAGAATGATGTTAGAGTATTTGGAAATAATTACCATAAAACTCTAACATTATCTCCCTATTTTACCAATAATTTTATTTTATTCATTATACTTGACCCTAACCCATGTATTTTTGTTACACACTAGGCACAAGTGAGTAGAACCACATTTCCCAATAGTATTATATCTAACTATTAATGAAAAACTATAAAAATACTAAATCAATTCCAGTTAGTATGAATATAAATCATTATTATAAATTTTTCTAGGAATTTATAAATATACTTAAGAGAAATTGATCATTAGGATTTAATGTATGAGTTGGATATAAAGGATCAATGCCATGTGTAGTTCCTTGGGGGTCCATTGTATGCTTCAGACGATTTAATTGTGTGGTATTAGAAGTTGAATGATCACATAAATAAAAACCAAAAGATAATGGAGAAGTAATAAATATAATGGAAAACATAGAAGTTTGTTGAAAATGATAATAGGGATGGGAATCATAATCCACCATCAAATAAAAAAAGGATTATTAATGAGGAGGATCATATGCTAATAGTGGTGACAATATAGGTGGTCTGAATATCCATGATTCTTCTAAGGTAATTATGGGATAATAAGTTTTAGAAGATAGTATATCTTGTTAAGGTTCTGTGTGTGATCAGGTATGACAAGTACTATGGGTAGCTTTGGTGCCTACCCCCTAGAACTTGTTTCCTGGTTTCTACTATTACTAGTCTAAATGGAGAACAATTGTCTCATGCATAAATAAATCTAATTGAAATTTATAAATTATTAATGGAATGGGATAATATGTTTTGTAATATATATATTTTTTAAATAGTATACTCACAATATTATATATAGAAGGAATTCCCATATCTTTCATGTAGATATTGATTTAAGACATTATCTTCCTTTATATTTCTTCATTATTTTTCATTTCCTATGTTTGAAAATAAATATACATTTAATTATAATTTTCTACTACTATCATAGTATAATGAACACATACTAATTAGTATGTTAAACACGATTACGTTTTTTTTCTTCTTTTATATAAAATTTGGTCCGATTCAGTTTTTGTTAGGTTATTTCAATATTTTTTTTTTCATTTGGTTATTGGATTAATTTTTTAAGCTATCTGGTTATTTGGTTATTTGGTAAATGGTAATTATGTTAGATCATTTTATTTATTTTGGGTTAGGCTATTTGATTCATTTTGGTTACGGTTATTTGGGATATTTTTGAGTTATATCATTTGGTTCATTTCTTGGTTAGGAATTTTTAATTATATTTATTTCTTGTCATTCAGCTAGATCATTTGTTTCATTTTATATTGGGAATTTTTTTACATTTGGGATATTTCATAATGTTCATTTTTGGGTTAAGTCTTTTTTGAGTTTTTTCACTTGGTTTATTTTTATTTAGTTTATTTTTTATATTTTGGGTTCGGTCATATGGTTCATTTTTGGAATATTTAATTAATGGTTTAGGTCAGTTTTATTATTTTGAGTTGGGTAAATTGGTTCATTTTTTGGTTATTTCATTTTTGGACTAGGTCATTTTCTGTATTTTGGGTTAGGTTTTTTGGTTCATCCTAGGTTATGTTATTTGGTTCTTTTGTTCATTTTTTGTTAGTATTTTGGTTCATTTTTGGTTAGTACATATTAGTTAATTTTGTGTTAGGTCATTTGGTTTATTTTGGGATAGGTAATTTTGTAATTTTATCATTTTTGGGTTAGGTAATTTAGATTTTTTGGGTTAGTTCATTTTTTTAATTTTTTTTTATTTTATTTGAATCATTTTATGTTAGGTTATTTAATTGATTTTTAGGTAATTTGGTTGTATGTTCATTTAGGTTATGTATTCAGAATCATTTCTAGATATATCATTTGGTTATTTGTTCATTTATCTTAGGTAATTTTTATGTCTATTGTTTGGTCAAATGTTTCATTTAGGGTTAGGTAAGTCAATTCATTTTGGGTTAGGTTATTTGATTTCGAGTGTGATTTTAAAACATAAAAGATCTTGAATCCAACTATTGAGGACTAATACATTCATGGAATCATGTCTTCATGGCTATAGGGATTATATTGACGTATAATTTAGGGTTTAAAATAAATTCTTGTAGGTTGGAAGTTTTAATTATAGGGGAATATACAGGTTGTTCAAATGATTAATCTTAATAAATATTAGAGATAAATATGAATTAATTAAATCTATTAATTATGGATTTGGGACTTTGTAGCCTTTTGTTAAAACTATTCATAACTAGAAACATAAAATTACAACATACAAATAAATACAAACATAAATTATATATGAAATGTGGAGTCTTCAAACTGTATCAAAAAGTGTGATTTTTCTTGGATAACTATCTTTAGCAAAAAAAGAATCTAAAATTGATGTAAAGAAAGGGAAACTAATATCTCAAAATGGGGAATATATAAAAGACAAATGATTTTTTCAAGAGTTCAAAAAACATGGATCACATGGGTCATATCACGGAAAATATCATAAAATATTTCAAGAAAACATTTATAGAATGATTCAATAAATAGATGTCATAAGAAAATATTGAAGTTAGAAGTGAATAAAATGAGATGAAAAGGACAAAAATATGTAGGCCTTATTTGGGATGAATTTAATATATGATATATTATATCTAGAAACATTATAAGTCTAATATATATATATAAAATTATTTTGAATTGATGAAAAGTGTGTTTTCTAAATGATTTATGGGTAAGTTTTTTTTAAAACAACTTCTAAATTTACAACATGAAATAAATCAAACTGAATAAAAAAAAAAACAAACAAAAATAAGTAAAACATACCATTCAAAATATAAACAAACATGAAAAAATGGTGGTCATTATTTTAAGACTATTTTAGGACAATTTGGGTTTGTTTTTGAAATATTTTATTAACGTTTAAGTATTTTTTAGGACTGTTTCTATTTTAGGACTATTATCTAAGATAAATAAAATATAATTAATACTTTTAGTTGGTTTTATTGTATTTAATTTAGGTTATGTTGATTTTAATAGATTATATGAAATTTTAATTAAATTCAACCAAAATAAATAAAACCATAATTACCCTTCCAAAATTTAAAAACAAAACAAAATCAAAGGGATTCCTCACCCATACCCTTATAATAATACACCTGGTCACCCAAGTCCCAATTGATCCTAAATAACTCGTGATAGGCCAAACAAATATAATAATACATCCTAACTCTATCTGTGGAACACAGTTACATTTTTCAATTCTTTATCCATTTTAACCATATCCACCCTCTAGGGAGTTAATTATAAAAATCCAACTCACCTAAAGAATTATATAAAATAATAGAATACTATTATGTAAAGACACACACTCAATAGAAACAAAAATATTTCATACATTCAATTTTAGAATAAAATAATACATAATTAAATCTCTATTTGTGATAATTATAAATCACACCATTGATAAATTTTTCTATATTACTTTACATATTTTATAATATAAAAATTATAACTTCATATATATTTTTTAAATTATATTAATTCCCATTAAATTTTGTAAACCACAATATAAAATTATAATTCAACCTAAGTTTATTTTGATATTACCATTCAAATAATTAAGTTACTTTCTCTAAATACATTTTATAAATTTTCTAAAAAATAATTATAATACTTTTTCACTAGAAGCAATAAAAATCATTTTTGAAGAGTGCATATTTTTTCTGAATAAAATATCATTACTGAAAATTGTGTGATTATTTACTAATAATTTTTCAATTTAATAATATTTATTAGGATATATATATATATATTTAATAAAGATTTAATCCTATTTGTACCTACCAATTTAAAATAATATTTATAACTGTTATATATTTCGTAGGTTGTTTATGCTCGATGATGAATGTCAAATACACAATCAAATATAAAGTTTCTATTTTAAAGCCTCAAGGTGTTACAAGTACCAAAATGTTGTATCTTGGTTATGAGGATACATTATTCTTTGAGGATAATTACCGATTTTTATAGGACGATACTCTTGATCTTCTAAGACTCATGATCCTTAATGAAAACATGTATGATATCATTTATTTTCATGAAATTTTGGAAGTTAGAGCTTATAGAGATTACTAATTATACAATCTCACCATGATATATAGCTAATTAATGTTAAGGGAGTGCTTCTAATCCTTAACTATCCTCATATTATCATCTAAACCATCCTTTAGGTTCTTCATTTTTTTCATTTATTTTTCCCGATTGTTGTGAATAATTATCAAGCACCTTTACCATATTTTCTTTATCCTCTAGTTGAGAAAATTTTAAAAATATAAAAAAATTGTTAAAATTTTCAAGTGCATGAAAATGTTCTAGAAAATAAATATCAAATAAATATTTCTCATAAACATTTATTTTCAACTCTTTAATATCTTCAACACATCATTCATTGAAAAGATAAATTTTTTATGATTTTATTTCACAAGTTTTCTTAGTGTATTATATTTTATAATATATTTATCCAACTCCTCTTAAATAACATCAAAATATTCTTCTATATTTAGTTTTTCATTTTTAAGAGACTTTATTTTTCTAATAATTCATTTTACTACTTCTTTGGTAACATTATTCAGGTTTTATTTTAATTCATAATAATGATCAGTAAGAGATACATCATCATCATAGATTGAATATGCTTCTTTATAAGAATAATAATCAAAATGAATATTGAAAATATTTCAGTTTAGATTACCTTTAGTTGGATGTGTATCTCCATTTATTCTAATATTCTTCCTTGTATTCCTTGCCTGTATTTAATTCCCATTATTTTAAGTCTTGGAATAAATATATAGATCCTTACCCTTTGGAGTAACATCCTTTTTATTGATATGAAGTAGCTAAATAATTTCCTAAAACCTTCACTTCATAAAATTTATCATGGATAATTACATGGAACCTATGATTTCATACCACCTTTAGATCCCCATACTAGATTGACTAGTTGGCGGGGGGGGGGGAGGTGGGGGGTGAATAAGTGGTTTTTAATTACAAATTAATTTCCTTTAAATTCAAATTATTGAAATAGTTATGGTTATAAATATACTATGGGATATCTCGCAGTCTCACATCATATACATAAATAGTAAAAGAGAGTATAACACACAACGTTTACAAGTTTGGGTAAAAATTATTATCCTTTACATGTTGGTTAGACACCCATACATGAATTATTCATTTTAATCTTATTTTCAATTACAATGGTTTATGCATCTACTAGTTATTAATCCCATTAATTGATCCTAAAATTGATCATTTTTATACCTGAAATAATCCAACTCTCCAACCTTAGTTGGTAATTACCCTCAACAATATTTTCCTTGACTAGTTATACATCCCAACAATGAGACGCTTCAACAATTAGTTGTAACCCAAATAACAAACTCATCCTTCTTCTTAGTTTTGATCCTTTGATAAGAAGATTTTGTACTCCTAGTATCTCGTATACTAATGGATTTTGTTCATCCTCCACACATTTGATGGATCAAATGACATACTTTTGTACACATGAAGGTATTCAACAATTTTTTGGAAACACTTTATTAACCACGAAGCTCCTTATAGATATTGTTTGATCTGAATTTTCTTGTTTAAATACTCAAGAACAATTGATTACCTTCTTTAATAATTTATCATCTTTAACTCATAATTTCATAGATATAAATATGTATAATTCCCTCTTAGAATTTTCAAACTAAAAATAATAGTTATATATTCTCAAACACAATATTGATCACATGTATATGTCATATATACTCAAAATAATAATGTCATGAATATAATCCTCATTTTTATTATAATAATTATCCATGAATATAGAAATACTACGATCATTAGCATCAGGTTAATTTATAACTTAATTCAGTAATTAGAACCCAAATTACTTCTTAAATTATTTTAGACATAATTTTATGTTGAATATATGAGAATTATTCTTCAAATAAATTCTCACTCAAATACCCGACATGCTCAAGTATTCATCAACTTCATCACACAAATTTCATAAATAAAATACTGCATCTCATTAAAATCCCATTATTATTATATGTATTATGTTCTAATTAATAACACATTAAAATTATTATTTTATTCCATGATAATAATTCTTCAGATACTTCTATAAATCATTATATTAATCAAAAATGGAATTCATATTCTTCTCTATTCTCCATAAAATAAATAAATAAATAGTTTTTCATTATTCGTTAAACTCATGAAATCATAAAACTCACAATTCATGAGTATGAAAGACTGTATTCATGATACTACCATTCAAACAATGCAAAATACTATTCCTTTTAAAAAAACTATATTTCGCTGCATTTTTTTTATTTGAATCCTCTTTTATTGATGATTTTAACACCACATGCATAAATATTTCAATCACACACCATTAATAAAACCATATAAATTATTATATATGTTTTATTCTCAATCATATCTTACAAAAATAATATTATATATAGAAAAGGTCATGCTATGTCCCCTAATGTTGGATCTCATGGTAACACCTCCTACTATTGTAGGTCATGGTTTCATCTTCTACAGTTGAGTTGTAGTTCTTCCTACTATTGGGTAGTGGAACCTCCAACACTAATGGTATCACCCCAATAATATCAGTATCACTTTAACACTAATGATAGCATCAAAATTCTGTCAGTAGACCCTTACACTGGTTGCATTCCTTCTTCACCGCATTATGATCTGTTCTTATATGGAGTATCTTGTGTTAAGTTTAAAACAACCGTTAATCACCTTTACATTTATTACCCTTCTGTGTACAATTATAAAATCCTTGAAATGATGTCTATACCATTATACAGGTGTTGGTTTACCATTAAAAAAATTCATTTATTACCTTTATGTAGGAATTTTAATCTTCATATACTATTACATAACCTTTATATATTCATCAATACCCTTATGCAGACTCATAAAAACCTTTATGTAGCCTTCCGATTATCATCAATACCCTTACATAGGATTTTTTGTACCCTTAAAAAGCCTCATAGTACCATTATGCAGTATTAAAATACTTTAATTTAGTAAATTATATATGTATTTTACCCTTATGCTAGTATATATACCCTTACATAGTATTCCCTATACCTTTATGTGTGATTCCTATTACCTTTACATAGGTATTGTACACTTAATCATGATAAATACTCCTTTACATCACATATAATATCCTCTGTATACCATTAAAAAAAGGTAAATTTACCTTTAAATATCATATAATCACATTGGTATACCCTTGTGAAGCGGTATCTTACCTTTATAGTGATAATTAAATTCTCATTTTACATTTAAATAAGTGATCAATTCAACTCCGACTGATATAGTTCCTTATTAAACACATCATGATCAATTAAAATGGTCTTACTTCTTAAATCACATATTTCTGTTAGTGTTTCTACACCCACCAACATGTGTCATGTATTCCTTTTAATACCAGCCAAAAAATCAATATAATTCCTCCTGAAATAATAGGAATATTTTGTTGTATTATTCTCAATTAATCAGCAAGAAAGATAAATAATATTTTTCTTGGAATACCATAAATTTATTTAGAAAATAAATATTTTTAGGGTCTTCACTTATTGTAAATACCATGTCAGTTTAAAAAATCCATTGAATCATGTTTTTGAGATAAATACCATATAAAAAATGCATAGAAAAACATGGAGAAGTTCTCCAGTATGACAAAAAATGACATTAAATTGAATCCATAACAATTTGAAAAGCATCAGCACTTCATCTCAACTCACCAAACACATATTGACATATTATTTTAAAAAATGAATCAATTGGGATCCATAATACCTTCATCATTATAATACTGATTAGAGTTTGCAGTTACATAAATAGCTTAACAAAACTCTTCCTTTTCCTTAATTGTTTTTTGAATTTATCATGTTTTTATATATAAATTCATTAAAAACATCTTCACCTACTTCCTTTAAGTTAGAATATTTTTAATGGATTCCACATTATATTTATCTTATAGATTTTATATAAATCTATTATAACACCTATAGCTTATTTTATTGGATTCATATCCCATTAACACATATTTTCATCTTTTTAATGAAACCTTCATAATCTAGATTTTAGATTTTCAGTAGAAAAAGAATCCTAAAAAGAATAAAGTATTTAACTATAGATTTTATCATTCTCTACATATCATAAGGAGACATATTATATTCTTTTACCAATTGACAATAGTCTTGAATATTAACAACTATACTTATAGCTTCTCTTTAGAAGAATTTTAAGTGTTTATATTTAGTAAGCATGTTTATACCCATTTAAACCATCCTCTTATTCATCATTTCTGTGATTTCATTCTACTGGGGTGTATAAAGTGTACTATATTTATGTTTAATTTTATTCTTTTACAAATAGAATTAAAAAAAAATAGTAGTGAAACTGTAAGAAAAGTACACTATACCAATGGTTTTAAAGCATTTGTGTGGGGACTGGAGCCATTGGTATAAGATACACCACAGGTTCCCACTACTGTTAGTTATGGATCCATTGTTATATAATTTTAAAATTGATTTTTTGAAGCAATTAATATATGTAGGATATGGGTTTTTGATACAAATTGTCATTGAAACCATTGGATAATCATTATATACCAATGGTTCAAAACCATTTTTTACTTCCATTTTATACTAAAAATTCAAAATTGTGGTATAGAACCCCTGCACCAGTAGCCAAAAACACTAACCATCAACAAATCATCACTACCATTCACACTTCTTACTCATAATACATATTAAAAATTGTATATATATAATATATTTCACATTTTGTTAGATAATAAATTCAAAATCAAATCAGAACACATATAAAATCCATTTCCAGAATAAAAAAATATAAATAGTTGTGTCATAAATATCATGTTATAAATGTAGGGTATCAATATCTTTTCCACGCCACTATTATTATCATAGACATAACTATCATCACCACCATCACTATCATCAAGAGGTCCTCACCAGCAGCATCGCCTCCTAAATCATCATCACCATCACCATATGGAATGTCTTCACACTAGACACCACTAGGACTATCATCTACTATACTGAGTGAATTATATACTGAGTGCATCATTGAAATACATGTATAAAAAACAATATAAGTATATGGTGGAATTTATTTTCCTAAAGTTGACATAAATGTTAAAAACTAATCCTTTTCATTTTAATTATTTCGCACTCTTACATGGACAATTTAATAACCTTTATAGAGGGCTCTACATCCTCTATACAGGATCTTAAAACTCATTGTTTCTAGATCTATTATAAATTCCTTATTTTTTCCAATACATTGAGGTTATGAAACTCTTTCCAGAATAATAATGAAATTTTTTATGGTTCCCATTACATGATATCTTTTACAAATGGCCATTTGGACCAAATGTTTCTTACAATTTCTCATACAAGGCATCCAAATAACAAATTTTATAATATAAAAGAGATATATATTAATAAAAGAGATATTAAAATTTTAATAAATCAATATAAAAAATAAAATCTTTTCATAAAATTGATTATTTATAACAGTCCTATTTTTCTTCTTTCTACTCGAGAAAAACAATTCTTCAAGAAAATGCTATTCTATATTTAATTTCACCCACTAAAAATGACATTTAATATATTTAAACATTATTAATTAAAATTATTCTAATGAATTAATTTATTTGTGAAAGAATTCTTGTAATTTGTTTAACCTTTTGGGTATTATGTGATGAAAAAGGACTGGTTTTGGGTGAAATGTGTTTCAAAATGAGTTTTTGATTTATTTTAATTTAAATAAGGTGTAAATGGATAATGATTTTTCTTAATAAAGTTATTATTTTAAAATTAAATGAACTACTATCAATAAATGTTTCTAATGTTTGGTAAAATTTTAATCAATATTCTGAATGTGATTAAATTAGAAAATAATTATTTATTTTGATGGTTAATAAAAATTAATTATTGTTATGGGACCTCATTGGGATAAATCAAATTGTTTATCTAGTATTTTCAATTTTTTAAAAATTAAATGGGGTAAATTTTTAGAAGTGTGAATTTTTAATGATTGTGTGACTTAAAAATAATTTTCTAGAATTGAAACAAATGTTTTCACATTATTTATATTTTAAAAATTATTTTATTTTTTGGGAATAATTTTGTAGTTCAATTAATGTAGAAAATGTGATATATTGACATTTATATGGTTGGTAACGTGGTTTTTTTTGTTCTCCACTAAAATGTTATGAATTAGTTGTTTTTTGTTTTTATGGATTTTTTTAGTTTTGATTATATTTATTTTTCTTGATTTTATTAGAGATTGAGTTTTCATGATGTGTCTGGCTTGATGATGAAATATTGGAATTTAATGTTAAGTGTAAGGATAGCATGGGTTTTGGTCTTTTGTGTCATATGTACTGGGAATTGTTAATTTACGATGAAACCCTTATATATGGATTCCTTAGAAAGAAATTAGGCATTGAAATTTTGGTTTAGGCTGTTATTTCTTATCTTATCCTTTTTTACTAGATATTTGTAGTGTAAATGAAAAGAATAAGGAAAATCTTTGATGTGTTATTGGTTTTATGGTTATATATATTGAATTATGGTAATTTAGGATTAAAATATGGGTACATGATCATTAATAGATGATTGTGTTGTTATTATGTAGTCTGTGGATGGTAATTATTATTTTTGGTATAAAGGTTGTTATGTTTGATTGGCGTTCTAGTGTATGTTGAGGTTCCGAGTGGTAAATCATTAAAATATAATTCATTTAGAGTTTTGATGATTAAAAATAATCATTTTTTATATATTGGTCTTGCTAAACAACGATTTATATAAGTAAATTCTCTCTAAAAATGTAAACCATTTCTAAAATGTAAAATTCTCTTAAGCTGCTTGATATGAGTTTTTCATAAAAAATTTCAAAATCTTCTAAAAATAGTTTAAAACAATTCATAAATAGTTTAAAAACTATTCCCAAATGGTTTAAAAACTTTAGAAAAAACTGATTTTATATAGTTTTTAAACTATTCATAATATAAACATTTTATTTTTTTAAAAAATATCTTTAAAAATTGGTTATAAAAAGTTTAATTAACTATTTTTAAACTATTTGTAAAACTTTTTCATGATTTCTACTGAATAATTTGAAACTATAAACATTTTAAAAACATAATATTTTTATAGTTTACCTATAGGCATCAAATATTTTATATTTTATTTGGGTTTTGTTTGGTTCTATTCAATTTGAGTAAGTTCAGGTAAGTTTATATTTAGGTGTGGTAGGTTTTATTTTTTTTGGTTCATTTGTGTTTTTAATTAATTTAACTTAGTTTTTAATGAAAAATACATGTTTTCTCTCTTGTTGAGGAATAGTATTTTCCACAATGTGTAGAAATGCTTTATAACATTTTTGATTTATTTATTTTTTAATGAATATTCCTATAAAATAAAATTCATTAATAAAAAATATAGTATTAATAAAAATATTAATCAACTTCAGTAAAAACAAATGTGAGTAAAATATTTAAATAATGACCTTATAATATGAAATCAGTTCCAAGTATTATGTTATGGGATACTCATCGAGAGTAAGCATACTATCTGAACCAATTCAACTCTATGAATAGAACCTGTATATAACTCTTACTTATATGTTCACTATAGATCCCCTAATTCAAATATTTATGTAGGCCTCATTACTTCACCATCAAGAAAGTTATAGAAACTATGTTACCAAAATATTAATTCTTATAAATACAATAATAAAATAAAAAATAAAATAATAAATTTTATCCCTCATATCCTAAGACATGCATCATCATTACTTAATTTTAAAGGTACCCCCATGAAACTGGTTTCACAAGAATGATGTTAGAGTATTTGGAAATAATTACCATAAAACTCTAACATTATCTCCCTATTTTACCAATAATTTTATTTTATTCATTATAATTGACCCTAACCCATGTATTTTTGTTACACACTAGGCACAAGTGAGTAGAACCACATTTTCCAATAGTATTATATCCAACTATTAATGAAAAACTATAAAAATACTAAATCAATTCCAGTTAGTATGAATATAAATCATTATTATAAATTTTTCTAGGAATTTATAAATATACTTAAGAGAAATTGATTATTAGGATTTAATTTATGAGTTGGATATAAAGGATCAATACCCTGTGTAGTTCCTTGGGGGTCCATTGTATGCTTCAGACGATTTAATTGTGTGGTATTATAAGTTGAATGATCACATAAATAAAACCCAAAAGAGAATGGAGAAGTAATAAATGTAATGTAAAACATAGAAGTTTGTTGAAAATGATAATAGGGATGGGAATCATAATCTACCATCAAATAAAAAAAGGATTATTGATGAGTAGGATCATATGCTAATAGTGGTGACAATATAGGTGGTTTGAATATCCATGATTCTTCTAAGGTAATTATGGGATAATAAGTTTTAGAAGATAGTATATCTTGTTAAGGTTCTGTGTGTGATCAGGTATGACAAGTACTATGGGTAGCTTTGGTACCTACCCCCTAGAACTTGTTTCCCAGTTTCTACTATTACTAGTCTAAATGGAGAAACATTTTCTCATGCATAAATAAATCTAATTGAAATTTATAAATTATTAATGGAATGGGATAATATGTTTTGTAATATATATATTTTTTAAATAGTATACTCACAATATTATATATAGAAGGAATTCCCATATCTTTCATGTTATATTGATTTAAGACATTATCTTCCTTTATATTTCTTCATTATTTTTCATTTCCTATGTTTGAAAATAAATATACATTTAATTATAATTTTTTACTACTATCATAGTATAATGAACACATACTAATTAGTATGTTAAACACGATTATGTTTTTTTCTTATTTTATATAAAATTTGGTCCAATTCAGTTTTTGTTAGGTTATTTCAATATTTTTTTTCATTTGGTTATTGGATTAATTTTTTTAAGCTATCTGGTTATTTGGTTATTTGGTAAATGGTAATTCAGTTAGATCGTTTTATTTATTTTGGGTTAGGCTATTTGATTCATTTTGGTTAGGGTTATTAGGGATATTTTTGAGTTATATCATTTGGTTCATTTCTTGGTTTGGAATTTTGAATTATATTTATTTCTGGTCATTCAGCTAGATCATTTGTTTCATTTTATATTGGGAATTTTTTTACATTTGGGATATTTCCTAATGTTCATTTTTGGGTTAATTCTTTTTTGAGTTTTTTCACATGGTTTATTTTTATTTAGTTTATTTTTTATATTTTGGGTTCGGTCATATGGTTCATTTTTGGAATATTTAATTAATGGTTTAGGTCAGTTTTATTATTTTGAGTTGGGTAAATTGGTTCATTTTTTGGTTATTTCATTTTTGGACTAGGTCATTTTCTGTATTTTGGGTTAGGTTTTTTGGTTCATCCTAGGTTATGTTATTTGGTACTTTTGTTCATTTTTTGTTAGTTTTTTGGTTCATTTTTGGTTAGTACATATTAGATAATTTTGTGTTAGGTCATTTGGTTTATTTTGGGATAGGTAATTTTGTAATTTCATCATTTTTGGGTTAGGTAATTTAGTTTTTTTGGGTTAGTTCATTTTTTTAATTTTGTTTTATTTTATTTGAATCATTTTATGTTAGGTTATTTAATTGATTTTTTAGGTAATTTGGTTATATGTTCATTTAGGTTATGTATTCAGAATCATTTCTAGATATATCATTTGGTTATTTGTTCATTTATCTTAGGTAATTTTTTTTGTTTATTGTTTGGTCAAATGTTTCATTTAGGGTTAGGTAAGTCAATTCATTTTGGGTTAGGTTATTTGATTTTAAGTGTGATTTTAAAACATAAAAGATCTTGAATCCAACTATTGAGGACTAATACATTCATGGAATCATGTCTTCATGGCTATAGGGATTATATTGGCGTATAATTTAGGGTTTAAAATAAATTCTTGTAGGTTGGAATTTTTAATTATAGGGGAATATACAGGTTGTTCAAATGATTAATTTTAATAAATATTAGAGATAAATATGAATTAATTAAATCTATAAATTATGGATTTGGGACTTTGTAGCCTTTTGTTAAAGCTATTCATAACTGGAAACATAAAATTACAACATACAAATAAAGACATACATAAATTATATATGAAATGTGGAGTCTTTAAACTGTATCAAAAAGTGTGATTTTGTCTTGGATAACTATATTTTGCAAAAAAAGAATCTAAAATTGATGTAAAGAAAGGGAAATTGATATCTCAAAATGGGGAATATATAAAAGACAAATGATTTGTTCAAGAGGTCAAGAAACATGGGTCACATGGGTCATATCACAGAAAATATCATAAAATATTCCAAGAAAACATTTATAGAATGATTTAATAAATAGATGTACTAAGAAAATATTGAAGTTAGAAGTGAATAAAATGAGATGAAAAGGACATAAATATGTAGGCCTTATTTGGGATGAATTTAATATATGATATATTATATCTAGAAACATTATAAGTCTAATATATATATATAAAATTATTTTGAATTGATGGAAAGTGTGTTTTCTAAATGATTTATGGGTAAGTTTTTTTTAAAACAACTTCTTAATTTACAACATGAAATAAATCAAACTAAATAAAAACAAAACAAACAAAAATAAGTAAAACATACCATTCAAAATATAAACCAACATGAAAAAATGGTGGTCATTATTTTAAAACTATTTTAGGACAATTTGGGTTTGTTTTTGGAATATTTTATTAACGTTTAAGTATTTTTTAGGACTGTTTCTATTTTAGGACTATTATCTAAGATAAATAAAATATAATTAATACTTTTAGTTGGTTTTATTGTATTTAATTTAGGTTATGTTTATTTTAATAGATTATATGAAATTTTAATTAAATTGAACCAAAATAAATAAAACCATAATTACCCTTCCAAAATTAAAAAACAAAACAAAATCAAAGGGATTCCTCACCCATACCCTTATAATAATACACCTAGTCACCCAAGTCCCAATTGATCCTAAATAACTCGTGATGGGCCAAACAAATATAATAATACATCCTAACTCTATCTGTGGAACACAGTTACATTTTTCAATTCTTTATCCATTTTACCCATATCCACCCTCTAGGGAGTTAATTATAAAAATCCAACTCACCAAAAGAATTATATAAAAAAATAGAATACTATTAGGTAAAGACACACACTCAATAGAAACAAAAATATTTCATACATTCAATTTTAGAATAAAATAATACTTAATTAAATCTCTATTTGTGATAATTATAAATCACACCATTGATAAATTTTTCTATATTATTTTACATATTTTATAATATAAAAATTATAACATCATATATATTTTTTAAATTATATAAATTCCCATTAAATTTTGTAAACCATAATATAAAATTATAATTCAAAAAAAAATACATATGATCCTTTAATCTCCAAGAAAAACATATATAAATATAAAATTATAATTCAAAAATAATAAAAAAATGGACCCGAGAATTTAGTCTCCAAGAAATAAACAAATAAATCTGAATAAAACCAGAAAAAACCAAATTCGAGTAAAATTTAATGAATTGAGAAAACATATAGTCACTTCTATATATTACCCACCACTACTTTAGGTTCAAAATAAACTCTTAAAATTATACTATTTTAGTCATTATATAAAATATATTGATCAAGACAAATAGGGGTCGTGATAGTGTCGACATAATATAACGACTCATATTTTACATACATTGTTATTACTTCAAAATTGATGTACAATTATTACAACATATAACAAAACCATGAAAGGACCGTATAGGTATAGTGTCTTTAGAAACTGGGAAACATAAACAACTCGTCCATAAAGTGTCTACACTGTCTCCAAATTATTTCATCATATCTATAGTCCCTTTTGGCATATCTTACTTAAAAACCTTCTTCCTGACCTGGGGAAAGAAAATATACAAAAGGGTGATCTCAAATGCACAGTAATGGTAAACAAATGAAATATTAATCACAACATATTCATAAGAACATAACATTTTTGGAAATCTTACCCTGCAAAAGGGATCATAATTTAATAACATGGGATAAATCATGGTAGTGAAATGTAATAACAATAATCATAACGTAAAACATGAAGCTTTGTGGTATACACACATAATCATAGAGAATCATTTCTTATTATTCAAGACTCATTCCCAAGACTATCTTAGTGGACAAAGTCCATTTCTGAACCGAGTTCATTCCTCATTTCAGTCCAGTTTCACTCAATCGGTTTAACATACCGTTCCAGTCATGTCTATCTCATGAGATATAAAATGTTTACCCAATTAATTGGAGTGAGATATAGGTCCCTCCCATCTCACAATTATACCATTCTTCTGTGTGCCAAAAAATCATAAACCATACATCATGGCATTACCCATGTAATAAAAAATGGGATTCTTAAACATCGTGACATCATAAAACAATTCATATAAGATAAATGAATTCATAAAAATAATTCAATCACAACATAATCAAATCAATGTAATAATAGGGATATAAATAGAACCCTTTATTATCTTAGATGGAAAATAATTTTGATAAAACACTTAAACTCCATTCTTGAGGAAAATAACCTTTCTACTTCATAAACACTTTTCATTTCTTAAAATGTCATACAATTCTAAAATAAAATAAGTTGATTAAAAAAACTTGAAAACTTGTAAAGGAAGCATCTTGGAAATAATGTTTTAAAAATCCATTCATGCCTTATAAGTTAAAAAAACATTCTTCTCGTACTTTTGTCGGAAAAGTCAAAAAGTACCTCGTAAGAAAAACGACAAAAGATTTCCATTCATATCTTTTACTAAAAACTCACCGAAGGAGATATTGGATTTAAAAAATTTTAGGTGTATGGAAATAATATTACATATTGAGGAAACGTGGATGTGGATCATAAAATACACCCCAGTAAATTCCAAAGTATAAAAAATCTCGGATAAAAATGAGATTGTGATATTTCCCTTACCTTAGGTCTGATTTTCTTTGTAAGTGTCCGAACCTCTTGTATAATAATTTAAATAATTTCATTGAATTATTCCAGAATCATACTCATTGTTATGATATTATATATGGTCATATTCTTAGCTTATTATTAGTAATATTTCATTACTACTTGTTATTCGGGTGTTTATTACGTTTTGTTCTTATGCGTGATTTGTCGAATAAATTCTCATTCTTCTTTTTAGGTTATAGATACCTCATTTCAAGAATTGTATTAGTGTAATATATATCATATTTATTCACTCAATAAATTTATGCAATGAAAATCATGTAGAACGAGTCGCATCACATCGTGGAGACGGTATTCCGTACGTACGCACGAGCGATGATATCGTTCCCATGATCGTGGAATTGTATTGGAGTGTATGAATACTATTTCAGAATCAATATAACTTTAAAATAATCATATATATTCAATATTTACACCATTATACCCATCCATGTAAGGTGGTGGTGGAAAATATATTACACCACAACGTGGAGATGGTATTCCGTACGTATGCACGCGCGGTGATTTCGTTTTCTATAGGATGGATAGATGGTGAAATAGGGTTGTTTTATACATATAATAAAATATAAGAATATGAGTGATACTTATGTTATTAATTCATAATGAAACAACTAAATAATAAGAAGTGGAAAAAGAAATAAAGTTGAAAGAATCGGTAACGAACATTACCTCTTCTTTGAAGCACCTCTTTGAGACCTCCTCTTAGGGAACTAAAATTGGTGTTTGAAGAAGACCAGGACCTCTAGAATGTTTCTAGGGAAGTGGGGAAGTGAAATGGGCAGGTATTGGCCGAGATTGAATTCTCAAATTGGTGTGAGGAGGAGAGGGAGGAGGTTCCCTTTTATAAAGGAGGAGAGGGGAACCTTTGAAAATATAGGAAATATTAGTTTATATTAAATCCCAAACCCACTTAAAAACTTCCAAAATGACTCATATACAAAGATTAGATTCTATAGGGTTGTAATCGCACCAACCAACAAAATTTAGACGTGTTAAGAATTTATTTTAAACATTATCAACTTGATTTATCCTTATTTTTCAATTTAATTTTTTTGTGCTAATAATATTCTAAATTTTAAATTATTATAAATAATTACATATGTGTTGTGAATTTTCCATAATTTGACAATTTATGACATTTTTGACCATATAAATTTTAATTTATAATTTTTAAATATTTTTGTGATTTTTAAACAATTTTATAATATGTTATTTTTATAAAATAACAATAGTGTCAATTTTGACACTATTCATTTATTTGAATTTAAATAAAATATATACAGAAGTTATGTTCGAACTAAAAGCATTACTATATTCATAAAATGTCATATGTATCTAAAAAATTAGTGGAGCACATTAAATAGTTCATATAATATTTATTTTAATATTTTTAAAACCATTTATTTGATATTTTAATTAATAAAATAATTTCAACATCACTATTGTGTCATAATTAATGATAATTATTTAATCTCTAAAAATTCTAAATAAATTCCTATGATGTAGATAATTGTATTATATTTATATAGAATATTAATTTTCGAAGTTTCATTAGGTTTATCACTAAAGTAAAATTATTATACTTATGAGATTTAAGAAAGTGACATGTTGTCACATTCTTTGGTTTTAATAATAATTAAATTATTTTCATGGAAAAAAGTCCATTAAATGAATCTAATCTGACCCTTAGGTGATATGGGTCTACTTTTATTCATCCAATAGTATTTTTTCAGGTGTTAGGGTAATTTTATAATCTTATATTTACCCTTAATTACCCGATTTACCTTTAACTATGGTAAATAAAATTTACCGTAGTTACTATTCATAATGCCCAAAAATAAAAAGTAGCCTATTAACATAATTTGGACCCACTGATTCCTAAAATTGAATCCATTTTTCAAAATTAAAATCATATATGTTATAGTAATTAATTTAAAATAAATACCATTGTTAAGAAAATGGGTTTTAGAAGTAAAAACATTGCCAAAGATTGAAATGTTTTCACCTATGAATTCAATGTGAAATTAATGCTAATGAAATAAATTATATTAAATGGTAAAAATATATTCTATTTATACTTTAAAACGATTCAATATTATAATTTAACCATATAAATTATCTCAATGAAAGAAGTTGTTTTTAATTAAAAATTAGCATATTTTTACTATCAATCAAAATATGAAAGTTATTAGAAAAATATAAAAAATTTATCCAAAGTAAATTTTTATACCCTGATTCAGAAGAAGAATTTTATTTTGTAAAATTTAACTTATAAACATGTCAAAAACTAGATTTAATGTGGATGCTCCATCAAAAGGAAGCAAAACTGCATTTTTTGTAAAATACTTTTTTTACCTGAAAAATTTATTTTGTTCTCTTACCATGTTCTAGAAAATGTGTAAGATGAATAATAAAATTCAAAATGTAGTTAATACTATTCATAATGGCTAGTTCATAATAATATATCGTTTTTTAGTGAAACTCGGTATTGCATACTACACACACTATCGAGGAAGGTCGCGATTGTGTGTAATGCAAGCCAAGTCCGTATTGTGTGCTGTGAAAGATTCCTTGGGTGTTGCGTATAACATAAGACATAAAAACAATTTCACATAAAATCTCAGGGTGTTACATTCTACCCCCCTTAAAATGAATTTCTCCCTCGAAATTCATCACTTCATTACAAACAGATGAGGATACATGTCCCTCATCATATCCTCAAGTTCCCATGTAGCTTCTTCTAATTGGTGGTTCTTCCATAAAACTTTCACCAAGCGAGTGGTCTTGTTCCGTATGACTTTTTTGCTACGATCCAAAATCTCTATCGGTTGTTCTTTATAAGAAAGATCTTGTTTCAGTGGTATAACTTCTGAGCTGAGTACATGTGAAGGATCATGTATGTACTTTCTCAGGAGAGATACATGGAACACATCATGAACTTGAGAGAGATTCGTTGGAAGCACCAATCGGTAAGCTACCTTCCCAACACGATCAAGAATTTCAAAAGGACCGATATATCTAGGGCTCAACTTTCCGTTCTTTCCAAATCTCATGACCCTCTTCCAGGGAGATATTCGTAAGAACACTTTATCACCCACTTCAAACTCTAGATCTTTTCTTCGGTTGTTGGCATAACTTTTTTATCGACTCTGAGATGCTCTTATGTGTTGTTGAATAGATCTGAAATTTTCTGTCGTTTCATCAACAAGATCTGGTCCTAATAGCTTTCATTCCCCAACTTCATCCCAGCAAGTTGGAGTCCTGCATTTATTTCCATATAGAGCTTCATAAGGAGCCATTTGAATACTGGAGTGAAAGCTATTATTATAAGAAAATTCCATCAAAGGTAGGTGCTGATCCCAACCACCTTTGAAATATATAGAGCAAGCTCTCAACATATCTTCTAGTGTTTGAATTGTCCTCTCAGACTGACCATCTGTCTGAGGATGATAAGCAGTGCTAAAACTCAACTCTGTATCCAGAGTATGCTGAAGACATCGACAGAACTTTGAGGTAAACCTAGAATCTCGATCAGATATAATAGAAAGTGGTAGTCCATGCAATCTTATCACTACCTTTACATATATCCAGGCAAACTGATCTAGAGAGAAATTATCTCTAATAGAAATGAAGTGTGCAAACTTTGTAAGATGATCAACTATGACCCAGATAGTATTATTTCCTTTGGATGTTTTAGGAAGTCCAGTGAAAAAGTCCATAGTGATGTTTTCCCATTTCCATTCTGGTATGGGTAATGGTTGCAACATCCCCTTAGGCTTCTGTCTCTCAGCTTTAACTTGCTGACAAACCAAGCATCGAGAGACATATTCAGCAACATCTCTTTTCATTCCATCCCACCAGAAGTAATCTTTCAGGTCCCTATACAACTTTGTTCTTCCAGGATGAACAGAGAATGAAGAACTATGAGTCTCCTCTAGAAGCTCCTTCATTAATTCGGGGATGAGAGGAACCCAAACCCGATTCCTGAACTTTATTTTCCCATCACAATCAAGGTTGAATTCAGGAACATTTCTCACCTTATTTTGTAACTCGACATCTTATTTATGTGCCTCTTGAATCTTCACATGTATAGATGGTTGAACATTCATTTGATAAAAATACGATTTCTCCCCTTCCATTAAAATTCCAAGATCCATCCTTTGTAAATCAATAAATATTGGATCTTTTGTGATCCTCATCATGGATAAACTGGCATGGTCTTGTCGAATTAATGCATCTGCCACATTGTTTGCTTTCCCAGGGTGGTAATGAATTGAGCAGTCGTAATCCTTAATCATCTACAACCATCTTCTTTGGCGCATATTCAGGCCCTTTTGTGTGAAAACATAATTTAGACTTTTATGATCAGTATTAATGTCACACATTTCTCCATAAAGATAATGCCTCCAAATCTTTAATGCAAAGATTACCGCATCTACCTCCAAATCATGAGTTGGGTAATTTTGCTCATGGATTTTCAACTGTCATGAGGCATAAGCTTTCACCATATCATTTTTCATAAGAACACACCCCAATCCCTTCTTGGATGCATCACTATAGATCACAAACCTTTCTCCACTACAGGGCAGTGTGAGCACAGGTGCACTGGATAACCTTCTTTTCAACTCCTTGAAATTATCTTCACATTACTCCGTCCAAACAAACTTAACTCCTTTACGAGTCAACCTGGTGAGTGGATTAGATAATCATGAAAAATCATTCACAAAACATCGATAATATCTAGCCAAACCAAGAAAACTTCAGATCTCAATTACTGTTGTTGGTCTCGACCATCTTTCGATAACCTCTATTTTTGATGGATCCACAGATATCCCCTCTTTTGAGATTATGTGACCCAAAAATGCAACTTTTTGAAGCCAAAATTCACACTTGGTAAATTTGGCTTAAAGCTTCTCCTTTCTTAGGGTCTTCAATAGAATTCTCAAGTGATCTTCATGTTCTTCCTTGCTCTTTGAACATACAATAATATCGTCTATAAAGACTACCACAAACTGATCAAGATATTCTCTAAAGACTCTATTCATCAGATCTATGAAGATAACAGGGGCATTAGTAAGACCAAATGGAATCACTATAAATTCATAGTGTCCATACCTTGTACGGAAATCCATCTTTAGTATATCCTCCCTTTTGACCCTTAATTGATGATACCCTAAACGAAGATCAATCTTATAAAAGTATTGAGCTCCACGTAGTTTGTCAAATAATTCATCAATGTGCAGGAGAGGATATTTGTTCTTGATAGTGATATTGTTAAGTTCTCGATAATCAATGCAGAGTCTCATTGACCCATCTTTCTTCTTAACAAACAGAACAGGTACTCCCCAAGGTGACGCACTAGGGCGTATGAACCCCTTATCAAGATTCTCCTGGAGTTTCTTCTTCAATTCCTGCAACTCAATTTGGGCCATTCTATAAGGTGTCTTTAAAATAGGTAAAGCACCCAGTACGAGTTATATTGAAAACTCAACTTCACGATTTGGTGGAAGACCCGACAATTACTCCAGAAAGACATCATCAAAATCCCATAAAATGGGCATATTCTTAATCGTGAGTTTCTCACCAACCATTTGAGATAAATAACCTTCATTTAGTGGAATCAAGACCCATAAGATGGAAGAAATTTCCACTGGAAGGTTATGTTCATCCATGCATCGATAGATGATCAATGATTGATCTGGAATATGAAATGTGACTTCCCTTATTTGGAAATTGATATGAGCTCCATATAGAGAAAGCCAATCCATGCCAAGAATCACATCAAATTCCACTATTGGAAGGATCACAAGATTTTCAGGAAGCACTTTCCCACAAACATCAATAGGAGAAGAATTATAAACTTTTGATGCGACTGTTGTGCCATTAGGGGTTGTCGCAGCTAACTCAACATCTAATTGTTGAGGTAATACGATGATACCCTCAGAAAATTCTTCAGAAATAAAAGAGTGGGTGGATCCAGAATCAAATAAAACATTTTCTACTTTAGAGTGGATGGTAAGTGTACCTTTTACCACATTGTTATCGTACTCCACATCACTGATAGAAATTGCATGTGACTTTCCATTGCCTTTAGCCTTATGATTTTGTTGACCATCATCATCAACCCTTGGATTTGGGCATTGATTGGCATAATGCCCCATTTCCTTGCACTTGTAACATTGACGTGTAGTAGGTTCATTCTGTGTATCCCTTCCTTTGTTTGCATCATTAGACATCTTCTTCCCATCATTGCGGCATTCAAATGCCCGATAACCTTCCTATCCACATTTGAAACATTTACTTGTCCCTTTAAGACAACTCCCTCCATGTTTCTTTCCACACTTTGAGCATAAGGGAAAGCTCATCTTATTTTTAGTGTGCTCTTTAGATTTTCCTTTAAATTCCATTTTCATCTTCTTATCAAACCCATATGACTGATTAGTTACTCTAATCTCCATATCAACTTCTAGAGCACGTTGAATGATTTCCTCGTAGCTATTGAAGTCCCTTATGGCTAAGGCCCTTTGAAGACTTGGTTTTAAGCCACTAAAGAATCGATCGATCTTACTCTCAGGTTGTATAATAATACCAGAAGCGTACCTTGAAAGTCTTGTAAAATTTGCTTCATAGGTACCAACAGATTCATCATCCTTTTGCTTCAGTTCAAGAAACTCTTTCTCTATCTTTGTTTGGAGAATACGAGGGAAGTACTTATTGAAAAATAAGTTCTTAAACTCGTCCAATTACATGGACTCAATTTCATCCCTTTGCCTCGTATTTTTAATAAGATTCCACCACTGATCAACATCTCCTTCCAAACGATACACTACTAAGATGAATTTTTCATGTTCAGAACATTGAAGAACTGAAAATATCTTTTCAGTAGTACTAATCCATTGTTCAGCAACTAATGGATCAGTAGAACCGCTGAATTTAGGTCGCCGCTGCCTCATGAAGGATTCTACAGAATGTTTCTCCTTCCTTTGCTCATTTGAAAGTCCTGCATGATTCATTGATTGAGAAAGTAGTGTGAGAATGGCTACAAGATTTTGCATTCCAGCTCCAATAATGTTTGGTTGCTCAGGGGGACAATCATTGCATTTCCTGTCGCATTCCGTATTAACATGGTTCCTTCGAGTTCCATCCATTGACTAAAACCAAGAAGAATAGTGTGAGTAACACTAATTAGAATAGGAAAACCACATAATCAAAAATAAAATTTCACACTTAAGGTCTTATCATAGGTTATTCCAGGTCATTTCTAAAACACTAAGATTGTGTTCTATGCTTAGACTTATCCTTATGGTTCTTACTAAGGCTTTCACACCCTAGTTTCCAAAGGTTGACTATACCTTTCCTATGATACCAACTATAACGACCCATAATTTACATACATTGCTAGTAATTCAAAATTGATGTACACTTATTACAACATATAACAAAACCATGAAAGGACAGTATAGGTATAGTGTCTTTAGAAATTGGGAAACATAAACAACTGGTTCATAAAGCGTCTACACTGTCTCCCATTTATTTCAACATATCTATAGTCCCTTTTTGGAATATCTTACTTAATAACCTTCTTCCTGACCTGGGGAAAGAAAACATACAAAATGGTGAGCTCAAATTCTCATTAAGGGTAAAAAAAAGAAATATCAATCACATCATATTCATAAGAACATAACATTTTGGAAATCTTACCCTGAAAAAGAGATCATAATTTCATAACATGGGATAAATCAAGGTAGTGAAATGTAATAACAGTAGTCATAACTTAAAACATGAAGCTTTGTGGCATACACACATAATCATATAGAATCATTTCTTATTATTCAATACTCATTGCCAAGACTATCTTAGTGGACAAAGTCCATTTCTGAACCGAGTTCATTCCTCGTTTCATTCTTGTTTCACTGAACTGCTTTAACCTGCCGTTCAAGCCATGTCTATCTCATGAGATATAAAATTTTTACCCAATTAATTAGAGGGGGATATAGGTCCCACCCATCTCATAATGATACCATTCTTATGTGTGCCACAAAATCATAAACCATACATTATAGCAGAACCCACGTAATAAAAATGAGATTCTAAAACATCGTGACATCATAAAACAATTCATATAAGATAAAGGAATTAATAAAAATAATTCCATCACAACATAATAAAATCAATGTAATAATAGGTATAGAAACATAACCCTTTATTATCTCAGATGGAAAATAATTTTGATAAAACACTTGAACTCTATTCTTGAGGAAAATATCCTTTCTACTTCAAAAACACTTTTCATTTCTTAACATGTCATAAAATTATAAAATAAAAGAATTTGATTAAAAATAAACTTGAAAACTTGTAAAGGAATATTCTTTGAAATAATGTTTCAAAAATCCATTCATGCCGCATAAGTTAAAAAAATTCTTCATGTACTTTTGTCAGAAAAGTCAAAAAGTACCTCATATGAAAAATTACAAAAGATTCTTTTCATATCTTTTACTAAAAACTCACCGAAGGGTAAAATTGGATTTAAAAAATTGTAGGTGGATGTAAATAATATTACATATTGAGGAAACATGGATGTGGATGATAAAATACACCCCAGTAAATTCCAAAGTATAAACAATCTCGGATAAAAATGAGATTGTGATATTTCCCTTACCTTAGGTCCGATTTGCTTCATAAGTGTCCGAACCTCTTGTATAAGGATTTAAATAATGTCATTGTATTATTAAAGAATCATACTCATTGTTATGATATCATATATGGTCATATTGTTAGCTTATTATTAGCAATATTTCATTGCTACTTGTTATTCGAGTGTTTATTACTTTTTGTTCTTATGCGTGTTTTGTCGAATAAATTCTTATTCTTCTTTTTAGGTTATAGATACCTCATTTCCAGAATGTTACTAGTTCAATATATATCATATTTATTCACTCAATTCATTTATTCAATGAAAATCATGTAGAACGAGTCACATCACATCATGGACACAGTATTCCGTACGTACGCACGAGCGATGATATCGTTCCCATGATCATGGAATTGTACTAGAGAGTATGTATACTATTTCAGAATCAATATAACTTTAAAATAATCATATTAATTCATTATTTAGACCATTATACCCATCCATGTTGGGTGGTGGTGGAAAATAGATTACACCACGATGTGGAGACGGTATTCCGTATGTACGCACGCGCAGTGATTTCGTTTTCCGTAGGATGGATAGATGGTGAAATAGGGTTGATTCATAATTATAATAAAATATCCGTATATGAGTGATACTTATGTTATTAATTATTAATGAAACAACTAAAGAAGAAGAATTGGAAGAAGAGATAAAGTTGAAATAATCGGTAACAGACATTACCTCTTCTTTGAAGCGCCTCTTTGAGACCTCTTCTTAGGGCACTACAATTAGTCTTTGAAGAAGGCCAGGACCTCTAAGATATTTCTAGGGAAGTGGGGAAGTAAAATTGGCAGGTATTGGCCGAGATGGAAGGCTAAAATTGGTGTTAGGAGGAGAGGGAGGAGGTTCCCTTTTATAAGGGAGGAGAGGGGCACCTTTGGAAATATAAGAAATATTAGTTTATATTAAATCCCAACCCCACTTAAAAACTTCCAAAATGACTCATATACGAAGATTAGATGAGATAGGATTTTAATCTCATCATCCAATATAATTTAGACATGTTATGAATTTATTTTAAACATTATCACCTTGATTTATTCTTATTTGTCAATTTAATTTTATTTGTGGTAATAATATTCTAAATTTTAAATTATTATAAATAATTACATATGTGTTTTGAATTTTACATAATTTGTCACTTTATGACATTTTAGACCATATAAATTTTAATTTATAATTTTTAAATATTTTTGTGATTTTTAAGCAATTTTATAATATTTTATTTTTATAAAATAACAATAGTGTCAATTTTGACACTATTCATTTATTTGAATTTAAATAAAATATATACAGAATATATGTTCGAACTAAAAGCTTTAATAGAATCATAAAATGTCATATGTATCTTGAAAATTAGTGGAGCACATTAAATAGTTCATATAATATTTATTTTGTTATTTTTAAAACCATTTATTTGATATTTTAATTAATAAAATAATTTCAACATCACTATTGTGTCATAATTAATGATAATTATTTAATCCCAAAAAATTCTAAATAAATTCCTATGATGTAGATAATTGTATTAGATTTTTGGACACTATTCATGTTCGAAGTTTCATTAATATGATCACTAAAGTAAAATTATTATACTTATAAAGTTTAAGAAAGTGACATGTTGTCACATTCCTTGGTTTTAATAATAAATAAATGATTTTCATAGAAAAAAGTCCATTAAATGAATCTAAACCGACCCTTAGGTGATATGGATCGACTCTTAGTAATCCAATAGGATTTTGGAAGGTGTTAGGGTAATTTTATAATCTTATATTTACCCTTAATTACCCGATTTACCTTTTAAGTATGGTAATTAAAATTTACCGTGGTTACTATTCATAATGCCCAAAAATAAAAATTAGCCTGTTAACATAATTTGGACCCACTGATTCCTAATATTGAATCCAATTTTTAAAATTCAAATCATATAAGTTGCAGTAATTAATTTACAATAAATCTTGTTGTTAAGAAAATGGGTTTTAGAAGTTAATAATTGCCAAAGATTGAAATGTTTTTACCTATGAATTCAATGTGAAATTAATGCTAATGACATAAATTATATTAAATGGTAAAAGAATATTCTATTTATACTTTAAAACCATTCAATATTATAATTTAACCAAATAAATTATCTCAATGAAAAAAGTTGTTTTTAATTAAAAATTAGCGTATTTTTACTATTCATCAAAATATGAAAGTTATCAGAAAAATATAAAAATTGTATCCAAAGTAAATTTTTATACCCTACTTCAAACGAAGAATTTTATTTTGTCAAATTGATCTAATAAACATGTCAAAAACTAGATTTAATGTGGGTGCGCCATCAAAAGTCGGAAAAACTGCATTTTTTGAAAAATACTTATTTTACCCAAAAAATTTCATTTATTCTCTTACCATGTTCTAGAAAATGTGTATGATGAATAATAAAATTCAAAATGTAGTTAATAATATCCATAACGGCTAGTTCATAATAATATATCGTTGTTTAGTGAAACCCGGTATTGCATACGACACACGCTATCGAGGAAGGTCGCGATTGCGTGTAATGCAAACCAAGTCCGTATTGTGTGCTGTGAAAGATTCCTTGGGTGTTGAATATAACATAAGACATACAAAATTTCTCATAAAATCTCAGAGTGTTACATATAACCCCCACTATCCTACAGTCCATGTCCTGGGATGGCATTCTTAATGACTTAAAATTCAGGTCTCATATGATCTTTAACATAAAATACTTATTTCACAATTGAAACCAACATATATGGCTCATATATAGCCTAGAAGCTATCCAGGTTAGTAACTATTAATCCACAGTCACTAATAAATGATCCATGCACATAATTTAATAAAATCACATGAATTTCATCATAATGAATCAACCATGGGAGTGATAATCCAATTTTAGTATTTTCTAAATTAATCCATAATAAGACACATTTTTATATTGATGAATACTATCTGATTCACTAGAAAAAACCGATCATTATTATTAGAATAACTATTCCATGTTGTGTTATAATGTTCACTACTCATTTGGTTATAAAAAATTTATACCCATTAATGAAAGGTACTTTGTATTCATGAAACAAAAAATTGGGACCAAAAGTCCAAGCTATTATTTATTCAGAAACTTAATTAATGGGTAAAACCAATAACTAAAATATAAATTAATAGTAAAATTATATGTATAATTAGTTTTTCAATTTTATTAATTTTCTTTCGTAACATGTATTTCAAAAAAAAGGAAACTTTTTTGTATATAAAGTCTCTCTATCCTTCTCAAAGAAATCAGAAGACGATTCTACTTAAAATTTATTTATGTTACCCTCATAAAAATATAATAAATGTTTAAGGTATATGTGAAACTACTAATTATGACAGAATATATAAATGTTCAAATAAATCATATTCATTAGTCATCCAAAAAATCATAGTTAAATAAGACCGTATGATGTGACATCTCCTGCTCCTTAGGGACTAATTCATCTAATCTATATGATATAGGTAGTCCACCCAACAAAAAAGTCATCGACTTATCAACAAATTATTATTCATTTCTCATTGGATAGTTACATATCATGATCACATCACCCAAATATATTGAACATAAATATAAATTCCTATAACAAGTGATCTTTCAGAATGGTTGATTCAATACAATTCTTTTTATTGACATAAGACATCATTTTGAACATATTTCTTTTAGTTGTTATATAAAATAAAACAAAACGGGAAACCTTTTCACATCCATGATTTTATTTTTAGTTATTCCTTTTTTATTTTTTGGCCCCTGGGTTTTCTTGGGAGTATTTAGAGTAAAATATAATTTTTTGACCCTACAATAGGTGGTGCATAGTTAGTGAAAAATGTGTGCTATCTTAGAGGAAAATGTGTCCCTTGGAAAATGAAAATGCCCAAGCCACAAGGCTAGCCACACGAGTGTGAGACCTCCCCAAGAAACTATATGGACTCATTCCTCTTAGACAAAGAGGGACACACAATTTCCACATGGTATAGAAAACTATACGGGCTAACCATGTGACCTGTCCAAGACATTAAAATTTGAAAATTATTCTTCTTCCCTCCCCCGATTTTTACCAAAAATAACCCTAATCTGATTCATATGAGATTTTCATTCCTAGTGTCTTCCTCCACTAGTTCTTGTGGCCCTTTAACTCTAATAATTGGGTGGTTTTGTCCTTAGTCCTTCAAAAAATCCTCAAGTAAGTGTATTTCCTTTTGGGTTTTCAATTCTTATAGGGTTTAAGATCCCTCTTTCTCAGGTTCCTGTTTGATAATCAGATTATTTTGACCTAATAAGGGTCCAATCTTGTGTTTTTGAATGAAATATTTAATTTTATGGTTCAATATTTTCTTTATAGGGTATTCTTATGGTATGATTGTGAGATTTCATTAAATTCAAGACATTTCCATGCTTGAGGTAGGTGGTTCCATGATTTTACATTATTATATGAACTTAGTATGCTTTTTTTGGTTTCATAAACACGTTCTATGGATTATGTGCATGGTACCAATATTTTTTCAAAGTGATTTTAAGTGTGAATGTGTTGTAAGATGGTTTTCTAAAATAATTTTAGGTTTTTACATGTGTCGTTTTTCTGTGCTCTATAAATGTGTTAAATGGATTATGTGGAAGGTTCTAAATATGTTTTGAAAAGGTTTTGAGGAGCATATGTGATGAAATATTGTTTTATAAAGGAAATTGGTTTTTTTTATTTGATATTCATTGTTATGTTTTCTAAATGTGTGACATAATTTATAAAAGTGATGTGAAGAACGTTTTAATTTGTATTTGCTGTGCGTATAGGTTTGAAAGGGTTTACCATAGGTAAATGGTTGAATATCATGTTTAATATTTTTTTTTTGTTTTCCATTGGGTTTGATGAATTTTTAAGGTGGTGTGGTATTTGTTTGAAAATGGATTTGATGTGTGTGTGAATTTGAAATTGGTTTTGATTATAGAAAATAGGGGTTTCCATATGGGCTTTGATTGTTGGATGACCATGACTGTAAAAGAAATATTTTTTCACGTGTTATTAGAATTCTTGGAATGTTTTTTTGTGAAAGTGATGATTTATGTGACATATGGAATGGTAATTGAGCACAAATGGAATCCCAAGTATATTGGTGGGTGAACTAGAACTAGTATGATAGTTGATTCTATGGGACTGAGGCCTAGTTTCTTCTAGCATGATTAACTTTGCATCACTTACTAAATAAATGATATGTTTAGAGACCACTAGACTTTGGGATGTGTTCCCCTCTAGTGACTCTCACATGAGGACACTATGGATTTTGGATTATGTTTGGAGACCACTTGATATTGAGAGGAGTTTCCCTCTAGTGGCTCGTGCATTATGATGTTGTGGGTCTTGTTTGGATAAGATTATCACTAAGGTAAGAGGTATCTAGGGTCCAACTTGTGCTAGTTAAAGTTTCCCTCTCAGGATCCAAGAATGACTGATAGAGGGAGGGGGTGAATAAGTGATATATTTTTCTTTTATGTTTCTTTATTTTTGAAACAATATTCTCCACTGGTTAATGATTTCATTCCCTGCTAAACACAGTCCAACACACATCCACACGAACACAAGAATTTACAAGGTTCAATACTCAATAAGAGTAGCTACATCCTTGGTATGGGGAGGAAATAATCTAGCACCAAAAAATCCGCCATAATATAATCCTTTGGTGTGGAATAAAATGAGTATGATATACCCTTACACTCATGTAGCACTATGAAAACAATCAAAAAGTGCATATTATTATTCTAGAACAATATTACGTAATTTAATATTATTGTGATTCTTGATCTACTTCCATAAATTTTATCTTTAAAAATAATTGTTCTATTTCTTACCTAGAACACTACAAAAAACACCAGATTATCAGTAGTTTTATAAGGGGTTATGCACAACCCCTCTAAATATATTTTAGAGTGGGTTCTGTACAACCGCTTCTAATCATCAAATTTAGAGGGGGGTTCAAACCCCCTCTATTTTTTTAGTATTACTTTTTTTTAATATTTGGTTTTATTTTAGAGGCGGTTATGTCAAAACCACCACTAATTTAATAATCAGTGGTCCTATATATTCTATTGGATTTTAGAGGAGGAATATATATAACATTAATTTTCATATATATTTTTATATATATATATAATTAATTTTTTAAGAAGGAAATAGTGTGGGGGTTCAAAACCCCCCTCTAATTTAATATATTATAGGGGTTAAAAAACTGCTGTTAATTTGTTAGATTAGAGGGGGGTTTGAACCTATTAAAATTTAAGAAAATATAGGGGGTTTTGAATCCCCTCTAAAATTTTATTTATTTTTTCAAATAAATCTCTTAAAAATTAAGATTTTATATTATATATTTCTATGTGCACATGTGTGTGTGTGTGTTTATATATATATATATATATATATTACATAAAAACATTATATAAATGTATTTAAATACATTATAAACACATATATAAGAAAATTATGTAAATACTTTAAATAAATACTTATACATATAAAGAAATGTATATAAATATAATTATTAGTATACATAATATAAATTTAATTTTATCTATAGTTATTAAAATTTACAAAATTTATGTATGATTTTATAAACACTATACACATATAATATCATTTTATTATACATATATTATATTATATGCATTTTATTATAGATTTTTGTATAAAATATTTATATTTTATTTTGTATACAAATATATATAATATAGAAAAAATTAAATATAAATATAAATTGATATTTTATATAAATATATTATAAAAGTAATATTTTAAAATTTTAATTATATATAAATTTATATATATTATATTATCATTTTATATATATTGAAGTATATCATATTAATTATAAATTAATTTAACATATATATCATTTAATTATATTATATATTTCTAATTATATGAAAGTATTTAGTTTTCTATGTATATATATATGACATAATAGAAATATATATAATCATATACATAAATATATAATATAAATGTATTTCATATAATATATGTATTATATAGATCATAAAATATGTAAATGTATAGTATTTATAAAACCAATATATAATTTATATAGTTTAAAAAATAGTTTAAAAAATATAAATAATTAATATTATTGTTATTACACACACACATGTACATATATAAAAATATATAGAAATGATTATATATATATATAATAATTATTTCATATCTATAAATATCATATAAATACATAAACACACACACATATACAAATATAAATGTATTTTCAAATATTTGTATAAATATATATTTCTATATCTAAATATAATTATTTATGCATATATATATATATTATACACAAATATATATTATATAATATACAGTATATAAAAAATATATTTCATTATTTATATTTCTATACCCAAATATATATAAATATATTTTTATATAAATAAATAAATATATATATATATAATATCAAGTATTTTGGTATGTAAATAAATATAAAGAATCATATATAATACATGTAAGTCGTCACAAACTGTTGGTAAAAGCGCTGCTGGATTTCCCAACTTGTCCCAAGTTCGACTCCCAGCAGTCAAATTTTTTCCTCCATGACGTGCGAGCTGTCCACCTGTAGTTCTGGGCCAGCACAGATGATCTTGTGCCTTAGTCACGATGGGATTTGAGTCTTCTGTAGGGTGAGTGGGTGTCAGGGGTGTGTCCTTGGTTGTCCTGGGGGTTTTTAGGGGTCTCGGTGTGAGTGTCAGGGGGTTCGGTGGTGTGTCAAGGGTGTCAGGGTGTGTTTGTGTTGTGAGAGGGGTTATAGGGTGTGTTTGGGTTGTCAGTGGGGTGAATGTGGTGTCAGGGGGTGCAGGTGGTGTGTTTGTGTTGTTAGGGGTGTGGGTGGTGTGTTTGGGTTGCTAGGGTGTTTCTGGGTTTCCCTGGGGTGCAGTTGGAGTGTCAGGGGGAGCGGGTGGTGTGTCTAGGTTATTCGGGGTTGTGGGTGGGGTGTCTGGGGTGTTGGGGGGGGGGGGGGGGTGTCTGGGGAGCCTGGGGGAATTCAGATGTGTATGTGGTGTGTTTGGGGTGTCCAGGGGGAGGGGGGGGGTTCGAGTGGTGTCAGGGGGTGCGGGTGGTGTGTTTGGGTTGTCAGGGGGTGTGTCCGAGTGGTGTCTAAGGTGGAGGAGGTGAAAATAATATATAAAAATGTAGTATTGTAGGGTCAGTTTCAGTATAAATTCCCCTCAATTTAGTCCCCATAGATTAAAATAGGGGTGGTTCTAACCGCAAAAAATGTGATGTTTGAATTAGAGGCAGTTTTAACCGCCTCTAATTGGTTATTTTGGTTGGATTTAGGTCGAAATTAAATGGGGTTAAAACCCCTTCTAATCTAACCACCACTAAACACAGGGATAGTTTACCAACACTTACCCATAACCGCATCTAATCAGAGTAGGCGTCCACTTTAGCGGTGGTTCCGGGTAACCGTCTCTAATGTATTTAAAAGGGTTTTAAACCCCTTCTAAATAAAACCCCCTTATAATAGCCCAGGTTTTTTTGTAGTGGAAGATGGTAATAACCTTATAGTCTTCTTAATGAAATTTATTCCAATACCTCAGTCTATTTTTTATGCTCTATAAAAGTTATCATCACTTAAACTGGGTATTAAAAACTTCTTTTCTTGATGCTACCTTCGTGAAGCTCATACCCTTTGCAAAGAAAACTACATTTTCATAACCTACTTCCTTTACAAATTTCAATTACCCATTATGAAATTTACTACACTTCCTGATGATCATAACTTTTAGTTAGATTATAGACTTTTCGATCATCTTTGCATGAAACTCCTTCATGAACCACTTTCACGATTCTCAGAACATTCAATTATGTTATAGCCTTCATGAACCTCTTCTTAGAACACCTTTGTGAACCACCTTTATGAACCCAGATACCTTTGTGATTTCTGAAACATCTACAGTCATAAAAAAACTTCATGGTGCCGCAATTCCCCATTCACGTTGCTCCTATCCTTCACCGTTCATGATGCTCGTTGTTGTTCACAGAGATCACCCTCATAATTATTTGATCCATCACAAAACACTCTTCTTGAATACTATAATTGAAAAATAAATTCCTTTACTATATTTTAATATGGACTTCAAGAAAATCCATTATTCATGATGATGTCCAAACACAAAATTTCTTACGCTAATAAATTTGAAAACACTAGGAAACTGCACAACCTTGAAATATGCTTCAGAAAAACCAACAATGTTGATTCGTAGTCATCAATAAAAATATTTACCCCCTTAAAATCATAAGGCCTGCATCAAAAGTTATCTAAAAATCATATGATATTTGTGAAATACAAACCAACAATGCATGGTCAGATTTACCGAGGAATGTACAGTAACTTCCATGTCTTCTAGAAACATCTATCCTTCCAAATCAAATAGAATTTATTAAGAATTGTGAGCCGGATTTCATGAGTATAAATAATAGTTTGATCATACACTTATAAAATGTGAGGTTATTTCCTTTTTTCTGAAACATCCTTGACAACACAAAACAATTCCTGATAATGACCACTTCTTTCTTCCAAAAACAACTCCAGCCAACTTGGTCCCAATAGTAGTTACCTATAGGGATTACCCAGGGTGATCTCCTTTGACTTGGTCCTTTATGACATGGGTCTCACCATTGGTATGCGGTGGACCTTGTGTGGATTGTAATTTCAAAGTATGTTTATTTACAGAATGTCCCCCTTTAAAATTGTTTTTATGATTTTTTTAGAAATGTTTCAAATGTTCTTATAAAAATGTAAATGTTGATTTGTATTCTATGTTATGACATGGAATCGTTCATTGGGGTGGAAGCATATTAGGTTTTTGATCACACCCTAAATATACATTTGGGTTTATGTATACATTGTTATGCATGACCTAGGGAAAGGCAAGATGTTCCGTGGTGGTGAAAGTGGATTCAGCTTCTAGTGTCCCATTTAATGTAGGTGTTGGTGGTGCTTACTTGAAAGTGTTACCCCTATTATTGTATTTTGGTTTTTCAGTTGTGATTTAGTTTTTTACCTCTTCGTTGTGGTATTTTTTCTTTGGTTAATGTTTTAAAATGTTGAATCTAAAGATTTTTTTTACCCTTTTTGGTAATGGTTATCGGTTATGTGATGATGTATTATTATTATTGGATGTTTACTGCGAAATAAATGGGTGAAATCATTCCTAAGAAGTGTATTGATGATACAAAGGCACTATTTTCCAACCCGGGGGATTGGGAATGCGCTTCGGGCAATGTATCAGGCCAGGTTGGGTGTCAGGTTGGATGGTACTACAACATCGTTCTTGAAAAAGTTTTACCTGATTTGGTTTCAATATTATATTTGGGTCAAGTTATTTGGGAAGAGTATGTATTGATTATAGCTAGGATTGTTAATGATTGAGGTTCTAGTTATAATTGGGGTCCCAAGACAACACACCTTGTGACAGGTCTCAGGTCTCTATGGGATGTTGGGAGAATTTTGGTTGACTTCTCCTCTCAGTGTGACATAAAATCTGCAAAATTTTCATAACAAATAGGTGAGGGTGAAGTGTATTAGCCTTTTATTTCATTTTATATGGTTTTATTTTGATTTATGGAAGATTTTGGGATATTTTTTGTTATTGAAAATTTATTAATTTTTTTAAAGGTTGTATTGATGTTTTTTATTCATTGTTTCTTTTTCTAGTAAGATTCCTTGTCAAAGAATTCCTATGAAATTGTGGGAAGAGGGAAAATGGAGTTATCCCTCACCAATAAAAATGAGATTAGTGGATATAATGGTTTGGGATATCCATTATTTAGGAATGGGAGATGGCTCTAGTCCAACTAATTTTAGAGAAGCTGAACTTGATCTTGTAGAGAAAAAATAATAGGAATTCCTCAAGAACAATCCTACTTCATTCCATGGTAGCATGAATCCCAAGGAATTTGAAGATTTGATTGAAAAAATAGAGAGGATGTTTGAGTTTCTTGATACTATTAAGGATGTGATTGTGAAGTTTGATACATTTATTTTGGAAGATCCCATTTGGATGTGGTGGGAATTAGTGGTGAAAACTGGGAAGCATAAATAGATGGGTTGGAAGGATATCAAGGATATATTAAATGAGGATTATTTATATGAGACCTTGGACTTCACTAAGTCCCAAGAGTTTATGGATATTATCTAGGGAGACCAGATTGTGATGGAGTATGCTAACCACTTTACAGAGTTGGTTCAGTTCACACCTAAGGTAGTTTCCAATGAGAAGCTGAAGGATCAAAAGATAAAGATGGGTCTGTGACTAAACATCTGATCCCATGTATTCTTGTTCATGTTTAATACTTATGACAATGTGTTTGTTCAAGATTTTATAGTATAGATTGATCATAGAGGCATGTTTTATTTCTTTGGATCAATGTCAGAAGTGGGATATAGAAGTGACAACTTATCTAAGAGGAAGAGGAAGCGAGATGAGAAATAGAAGAGGGGATGTTGTAGTTTATGCCATCCTTATTATTTGTATTCATCTATGACTTCCAATGTTGAGTCTATTGTTTTCTATTTGGGTGGGATGTCTTGGCACATGCAATTCTTGTGTTCAGCTCCAGCTAGACCTTTCCATCTGTGTGGAACTATAGGGAACTTAAAAATATTTTCCATGGTGGAATTACCATATCAGGGTGGTGAAGGATCTATATATTTGAAAGGGATTTCATCCAGTCCATAACCATATTGGACAATGGGTTCTCGATTTAGAGTTTATTGGGGCATGGTGGGATCATATTCTTGGTAGATTTGGTTTTTGGAAGTTCCTATGATCAACAGTTGTTCTCATGGTTAGGCAGAGATGTGACACCTTAATATTATGGATCGAGAACCAATGAAATCATATGCAGGGCCTGCAACAGTCTAATGTACCATTTTTTTTGCATCATCAATAGATTGTTTTTCTATTCGATACTTTTTCCTCTATTTCTTTTATTTCTACCCATCTTGGGGATGCATTAACGTTTTCAACCAATCTTATGCCTTATGTGATAGAGTTTGTAACACAACATGGTAATAAGTGAGAGTTGGGTTTTAGGTTTCCATCTTGTACACTTATCATGTCATGTTTTGATTTGGAATGGTATTTATAGGTTTTGTAGAAGGACCAATTTTATGTGATTATCGATATGGATTGGATGGTTCATTTTTAGTGCACATCGATTTTTATCAGCAATGAATAATTTTTTTTGGCTTAGTGGATGTACCCAAGTTTTTCAAGGTGAATGGGATCCTCATTCAGGACATAATGGACATACAATTCTAGAACTAGGAGATCTCATTTGTCAAATATCATTTTCTACGTTAGAGGATGGTTATAGAGGTACAAGAGCTATATTACCCCTTGTGGTGGCTAAGTTTCCATATGTATTTCTATAGTATATCTTGGGGTTTACCCCACAGTAAGATTTGGAGTTCACTATTGATTTAGTGCGGTGAAAAAACCCATATCTATTCCCTCATACTATATGGACCCCATCGAGATAAGTAAATTAAAGGTACATCTAGATGATTTAGAATCCAAAGGATTCATTCACTCGAACATCTCCCTTTATCGGCCCCTGTTTTGTTTGTGAAAAAGGATGATGGATCTCATCAATTCTGTACTAATTATTGGAAGTTAAATACGGTGAATATAAATAACATGTACCCTTTACACCATATTAATGACCTTTTAGATTCGCTTAAGGGGTCAAGGTGGTTCTCCCAGATCTATTTGTGTTCTCGGTATCACCAAGTCAGAGTTAGAGAGGAAGATGTTTTGAAAAAATCCTTCTGAAGTATGTACAACCATTTTGAGTATTTTGAAATTCCTTTTGGGTTGAGGAATGATTCAATGATATTTAATGTAATATATTCTTCCATTAATATCTTGTCTCATTAATCATGTTTTTTGGGATGACATACTGGTCTATTCAGGGACTGCAGAAGAGTATAACAAACATTTTTGGATTGTTCTAGACACCATTTGGGATCATCATATCAAAGAAAAGTTTTCTAGGTTCACCTTCTGGATCAGGGATGTGAGGTTTTTGGGTTATGTGATCTTGGATCAAGCGGTTTTGGTGGACCCTGAGAAGATTATTGTAATGTTTTCATCGTAATATCTACATATTGTTTTTAAAATCAAAATATTTTGGGTTTGGAAAGGTATTACATGAGGTTTTGGGGGTATTTCTCTCAACATTCTTCATCAATGAAAACACTTACCTAGAAGTTGGTAATTTCTGAGTGGATGAAAAAATTTCATCTTTCCATTGAGGAGATTAATAGGTGGTTTACGATAGCCCTTTTTTGATCTTGATGGAATCTGGAAAGTTATATGTGGTCTGTTGTGAAGCTTTTATTATTTTTATTAGGTGTGTGATGATGGAGGATGACGATGTGGTAACGTATGGTTTGAGCAAAATAAGAACATATGAAAAGAATTTCCCTACCCCTAAACTGGAGTTATTAGTAATGATTCATGCCTTAAAGATGTAGTGTCATTATCTTTTTGGGGACAATTGTTTATTTTATTTTTATCATAAGAGCATGACCCACATTTTATCCCAATAGGAATTCAATTTGAGGTAGCATCACCGGGTTGGTAACCTTCATTCAATTGATTTTGATATCATATATATCCTAGGAAAATGAAATGTGTTTTCATAATCCTTGATCAAGGAAGTGATAGTAAAATCATTGAAAGATTCTAGTGATGAGTGCACTTTCAAGGGTATTTTTACCAATTGCATCTCAAGACCAAGGAGCATAATGGAAGTGTGTTCAACCGAAACCTTCCCTTATGGATTTGATTCAGCATTAACAGTTTTGTAATGAGAAGTTCTGTCCTTCTAGTCAGTTTCTAAATGGTGAGGATGAGCCTTGTGATTGGTCATTATCTTATGAGGGAGATTTTTTTTAGTAGTTGGTCTGTGGGCCATTGTTTTTGTGGAAGGTGGTGATGTAGGGTAACCACCAGTCTCACGGGTCATTTCATCATGGTAACACATATATATTTTATGATTTGAATCAATAGTTATAGTGGCTGGGTATGAGGCGGGATATAAATAACTTTTTATTATGATGTAATACATGTCAGCAGGTAAAAGAAGAGAACCAAAAGTCATATTGTTTGCTTCGGACACTACCTATTCCTACTTGGAAGTGGGATTAGTTCACTTTGGAAATTTTTGTTTACATACCTCATATAACATGGGAATATAATTCTATTTAGGTAATGATTAAACATATGACCAAATCAGCCCCATTCATTCTGATCAGGTATTCAGCCAAAGTGGATGAGTTGGCCAATTGTATGTTCAAGAGATAATGAGGATTTATGGAGTGCCATTTTAAATCATTTCAAATTGGGAAGATCACTATACCTCATGGTTTTGGGAATGTATTTATAAGGAATGGGTTCATAGGTCAAGTTGAGCATCTTATACCACCCTCAAATGGATGGTGAGATGGAGCAAGTGAATCATAATTTTGAAGATAGACTCCAGGCATGTGTTTTGGATTTTAGAGGCTCTTGGGATATCAATTTGGTGTTGGTGGAGTTTTCATATAACAATAGTTAACAATATTCAATTTGAGTGGATCCCTTCGATTCACTTTATGGTCATCCGTGTCAGTCCCCTTTTTGTTTGGTTGAGGTGGGTGAGACCTAATTTCTTGGACCAAGCCTTGTTTAGGGATCTTTTGGAAATGTAAATCTAACTAAACAACATTTTTCAATAGCATAGAGCCTCTATAAGTATTATTCTTATCAAATCTATCGATCCATGATGTTTTTTGTGGGTGAAAAGGTATTTTTGAGAGTGGAACCTTGCTTAGGTCACCATTATTTTGGTAAACAAGGGAATATAACGATGAGGTCTGTCGGGCCTTTTGAGATTACCGATTGGATTTTTAAGGGGGAATATCGGTTATCTTTTCCTTCCTAATTTAAGTAAATTGATGATGTGTTCCTTGTATATGAGTATAAAAAGTATAATATGGACCCATAAAATTTGTGGAATTGGGAAGAGTAGGATTTGTAATAAAATTTTTCTATATTTGAGTGGCCAATATATATTGAGGATTCCGAAGAGGAAGTGATTCATGGGAATTCCATACCATTGGTCAGAGTTCTTAGGAATCATGGTAATTATGTGACTGATATTTGGGAGTAAAATTCTTTGTTCCCAGAGAAATATCTATTTTTTTCTCTGATCAAACATTAGAGTGACTTTCCAGGGATGAAAAGTTTTAATTGTGGGAGAATTGTTACATCCGTGATTTTATTTTGAGCTATTCCTATTTTTATTTTTGTCTCTTGGGTTTCCCAGGAGTTTTTGCATAAAATTAAATTTTTGGACCCTATGGTAGGTGTAACATGGTTAGCACACAATTATGAAACATAATGTGATAGACTAGAGGAAACTATGAGCCTTGAAAAGTGGCATTGTCAAGGCCACACTACTAGCCTCATTGTCATGAAACCTTCCCTAAGAAACTATGATGGCTTGTTCCTCTTGGAAATATAGGTATGCACGATTTCCACATAGTTTGACATAACATGAGAGCTAATCTTGTGAACAATATAAGTTATTAAAATTTGTAAATTAATCTTCTAATTCCCCATTTTTAACCCAAAATTACTATAATCTTATCTATATGGGATTTACAGCCCTAGGAGATTTCTCTACACCATCTGGGACCCTATGTACCCAAATATTTAGGTGGTGATGGCCTTGGTTCATCATTAAATCATTATTTAATTCTCTTTACTCTTATTTTCCCAATTCTTATGGGGTTTCTCTTCTTTATTTATTAGGTTATTATTTATTAGTAGATTGGTTGACCTTATATGGGTTCATTATTATGTTTTTAGAGAAATATTTTGGTTTGTGGTTTGATCTTTCCATTATAAGGTTATCTTTTGGAAAAGTTGTGGTCTTCCACTGGATTCTAAAATATTCTAGGATTGAGGTAGGTGGTTCCATTCTTTTACATTATTTGATGAATTTGGTATTCTCTCTTGGTTTTATAAACATGCTCTATAGATTATGTGTGTGGTTAAAATGTGTTTTATAGGTTATTTAGAGTCTACATGTGTTGGAATATGGTTTTATAAAACCAATTTGAGTGTGTTTTATGTGTTCCTCTTGGTTGTGATTAATAAATGCATTCAATGAATTGTATAGAAGGTCAGAAATAAGTTTTAAAAAGGTTTTGAGGTTTATATGTGTTGAAAGGGGGGATTCTAATAGAAGTGGGTTTTTGTTGCACATGAGCTTCTGTGTTTTGTTTCTTAAATGTGTGCTCTAAGTTCTTCAAGGTATAAAAATCACATTTAAAATGGAATTGGTGTACAAAAATATTTGAAAGGGGGTTTTCCTTGGGAAATGGTTGAATTTTATTCATACTATTTTTATTGTGTTTCTTAATAGGGTTTACGAACTATGAAGGTGGTGTGAGAAGTGTTTCCAAATGGATTTTCTGTGAGTGTGAATTTGAAAGTGGATTTGATATTGTAAAATGGTGATTTCCATGTGGGGTTTTATTGTTGTATGAAAATTCTTGTGAAATAAATTGTTTTTCATGTGTTTTCTTGATTTTTGGCATGTGTATGTGAATGTATTGATTTATGTGACACTTGAAATGGAAATTGAGAACAAAGGGATTCCAAAGTATCTATGTGGGTGAACTAGAACTAGTATGCTAATTGATTCGGTAGGGCCGAGACCCAGTATCTTCTAGTAGTATAGATGCTAAAAAAACTAAACATGTGATATGATCAAAGACCACTAGTCCTTGGGTTGAATTCACCTCTATTCGATTATGTATGAGGGCACTTTGGGTTTTGGATTATGTTTGGAGACCACTAAACCTAGGGATGCATTTACCTCTAGTGGGTCGTGCATGAGGATGATACAGGCTTTTGTTGGAGGAATTTATCATAGAATTACAAGGTATCTTGGGTCCCAGAAATTCTAGTTACAAAAATGTATTTCATAGGGTTATCTCTTATGAAATGGTCTTTTATGATGTGGATCTCACTATTATTATGTGGTGGAGCTTGTGTGTATTTTAATTTCAACATTAGTTTCTTTTGAGAAAGGTATACCTTAAATGTGTTTTCTTAAAAGTTTTTTCTTATAAATGTTTCAAATATTCTTCTAAAAATGTGAATATTAATTTGTCTTATAATGTTATTTTATGAAATATTTATTTGTGGTGGAATCCTACTGGGATTTGGATCAAACCCTACTTACACACTTGGGTGTATGCATACTTTTTTTTGTAGAACCCAGGTAAAGGAAAGGCATTCCACAGAGGGGATGGTGGATCCAATTACTAATGATAAACTTCTTGTAGGTGTTAGTGGAGATGTCTTGTGGGTGATGAACCTCTCATTGCATGGAGGTTTTGGAGTTGTGGTTTAGTTGTTTCCATTTCTGTTATGGTATTTGGTCTTTGGTTAATATTGTAAAACATTGAATCTGAAAATTGTTATACCCATTTTTTGTTATGGTTATTTGTTATGTAAAGTTGAATTATTCTTGTTTGTTGGTTGTTTTTAAATACATGGCTGAAATCCTTCCCAAATGTGTATTTTTGGTACACAAGAAATATTTTCCAACCTATGGGGATTGGGAACATCCTTCAAACCTTATCTTGGGTAGGTCGGGTGTCTTGTTGGATGGTACTATGACTTGGTTTATGAAACCCCAAGAAGTATTTAATTTATAATATGGATAGTTATATGCAATATGCATGTAAAAAATATATTGGAATAATGTTCTCTAACTTACATATAATTAATGGTTTCTCTTCCAACATTTTTTCAAGAGATACTTGGAAAAAATTTTATTACATCAGTCTCTATAAAAATGTAACAATGGTAGCACAATAATACTTACATTATTTAATAAGAAATTAAATATTTTTACTAGATTTAATTCATGTACAAGGGTGTGGTAGTCATAAGTTTTTAGATATTTTAGTTTCAACTCTCTTTTGTTGAATCATTTTGATATATTTTTTGAATATGAATTATGATCTTTTAAAATCTATAGTACTTTAATAAGATGATTTTTCTCTGAAGGTTTAATAACAAAAAAATAATAGGGATCATTCTAGTTATTTTCAGCAATACATATTGGATATGGTTTTGGTCAGAAATCCCAATCCACCAAGTCATACCGAGATATTATATCATATTTTACCATCCTAATGAATTTTATAAGAATTGAAATAAACATTTAATAAATGATTTTATCAATGTCCATTAAATCTAAATAACGAAGTAGCAAATTGTTTGACTGATAATGAAAATAATTGAGAATAATTTTCTTGTCCAAATTATTCTTTGATTTTATGGGAAATGTTTTCCCTTATTTATATTTGTTAACATTTTTAGAATGAAAAATTAACAACTTTTAATTCATTATGTTTGTCAGTTCCAAATATACACTGTAGTTGTCTATCAGTGTTAAAGGTTTCATCAAACATTTAATGATGATTCATATATAGATAATCGATTATAAATAGTAGTTTATATCCAATGTAACCAAAACTCTAACAATATTTAAGTATTTAAGATCATATATTCTTTATTAAAATGTGGAAGGATATATTTCCATTCATTTTTCTATGTAATATCTAGGATCAAAAAGATTATATATGAGTATCCCTAAAAAAGTGAATGGATTTTTTTACACATTCATAGAGGAACATTATGAATTTTAATAAAAAATAGTTACATGTTATGGGATGTAATCATATGATAAAATAGATTAAACCCATCACATCATATAGCCAAATTTACATTACACAACCCAATTGTAAAATTAGCATATTATCTATAAAATTTACACCATGATACTATATATATAGGGTAAAAAACTCTTCATTATCCTTAATTCTCTCTGTAATATTCCATCACATATTTTTTAACATTTCATTAGATGTAAAAATATTTTGGAGACTACGAATCAATGGAATGTTTCATATTACTTTTTTAAGAAGATGAAATTAAAAATCAATATATATTTACCAAATTCTTTACAATCATTTGGATCATGATTTCATTCCAAAATAACAAGAAATAGTTTTGGAAATCATGAAATTTATTTGTAGAAAATCCAATATGGTTAATTAAATTTCATTTTGTTCAATAATTTTAGAGAATATCTAAATTAATAATTACAAAGTCTGTTGGAAAGACAATAACATATTAAACATAATTAGTAGAAAATATATACATGGGTTTCCCTTGAGACAACCACATTAACAATTTGTTCTTTCTCATTTTACTATTTTCTCAACATACATGAGTCATGAAATCATCCATCAATTTTTTAACCCTCTCAACATTATAATTTAAATTAACTGTATCATGTGTAATAATATCATTATATTCTTTCATTTTATTGATTTTTTTATTTTGATGATCTATAAAGAAAAACTAACCAAATAATAGATTATTTATTCAACTCTTTCCATTTTGATTATAAAAGTCTAATATTTAATTTTATCTCTATTATGATACTAGACATCATCATTTGTTTGAATAAAATGTTTTGATATCTGGTAGACAACTTCTTCATGACATAAAAATGGTCTTCCAAAAAAATTGAATCAAGATAAATGTATAATAACTTTATTTAAAGTATTATTAAATGATTAAAAAAATAAAACATTTTCTGAAACTTTATTGAGATCCAAATTGTATCATACATCCAACTTCTATAATTTCTATTGGAAAAAATTCTCTTTTAGTATCAACATAGTAGAATATAATTAAACAATTCATGACTTCCATGGATTTTTTGAATACATATCATGAGAAAATATAATTCCACAAATAAATATATATGTTTTTATTTTGGATCAAGTCATTTCGATTTTACATGTTTTATTTCATTCTTGATCATCAATGTTTATATTTGATGTAGTTATGTTATGTTTAAACGCATATAAAATAATCTGTATTTATTTTGTTTGATTTGACTCAAATCATTTCAATTATTTTAGATTCAATTTTATTGTGTTTTTATCAAAATTTCTTTAACTTAGTTCATTTCAGATAGTTTGGGATTATTTGTGTTTTGGTATGTTCCAGCTTCATTAGTATTGTTTATTTCATGTTGAATTGATTCGATTCAGTTAATGTTGGATTTATTAGATACTATTTGTTTTATTAAATTTCATTCGATTTGTTTCATTAATTTATTAAATTTAGTTTTTTTTCAGTTCATTTTTATTTAGTTATAATTGGTTTATTTCAATTACTTATGGGTTTATTAAGTTCCAATATATCTTTTTTAATTATTTTTTGTTTAGTTTCATTTATTTGGTTCGATTTAGTATGGTTCATAATTCAAGTTCACCAAGATTAAAGGATCTTTGGATACCCCAAGTGTGGGGGAGGTATGCTAGAATATTATTATCACTAAAACCATTAGAATTATTCATAAATAGAATCAATTAGAAAAATTATAAACATTAAATGGTTTACTACAAGATGATACTTACAAAATTTAAAGTATTTAATGATGATAGTCTATTTATTCACTTTTAATTTTTTGATGGATATGTATCCTTATTTGAGATGTTTCACTCCTTGATTGAAGGGTGAGGAAAGATAATAATTATTATGAAAATAGGAAAAGTCAATTTATTCCTTAATGGATATAAATTATATTAAAGGAATGATGTTTAAGGCTTATAGTCCCACTTCATACCAATAAGATCTTGAAGAAAACATAGATGACATGATATAAAAATACTAATAGAATAATAACTTGGAGTCTAAATAAAGTAAAATTCTTGGGAGAGGGAAAAATAAATTCATAAATTATTATATTAAAGAAACCATGACACCTTTTGAATTTGAGGAAAACCCTACGGCTATTATTTGAAATTGACCATGTGTAAGTGGAATTATCTTATCCTCACATGAACAAATCTTGAGAAATGACTTTGATTTTTTTTGAATGATAAATTTTAACTCTAGTAGGTTGTAAAGTCTAATTTTTTTTAAAACTAATTTAATTTCAAAATAATATTAATTATATATAGAAAAAACATCACCACACCTTGGTGGGTGCATCAGGACTTTAATGAAAATGGAAATTAAATAATTAAAAAACTATTTATGGTCAACAAATACAGGGATGATGAGTATAAATTTTATTTCTTAAATTTATAATATTCAAGATGGAAGGAAGAAAATTAAACTTACCTATAATGGATAAAATGATATTTAATAAAATGCGGAGTTATCTTATAATATGTCTCATATAGATATATTATTAATTTTTTATAAAACCGTCAATGTTTATAAAATAAACTTTCTAGTCTAATTTTTTTTTCTAAAATTAAAGAATAATTCCATATTCACCTAACTTGGTTTGATCCATCTCTCAAAGAAGGTAGAATATTAAAAAAACTAGTAAAATTTGTTATTTATGGAATTTAAACATTATTTTACAAAATTATATTGAAACTTGAAAATTATATCATTAGGTAAGGTTATTTGAAATCAAGGGAATGAAAATAAAAAAATATAGGGATAATGGAACAAAAAATGTGAACACAATCAACATACAATGATGATTTTTCCTAAAAACAATTATAAGAATAATGAATCGAAGAATAGTGGAAGTAGAATTTATGGGAACCATTAGAGGAAAAAAACCAACCCATGAGGAGAAATGATTTTACAAAAGGGAAGGGGTTAGTTTGAGGTGGTAAAAGTAGAAGCTTATACCAACCATTTTCTAAATACATTGGTATAGGGAATTTTACACCATCTAATATTAGTGTTTAGTTGAACCCATTGGTGTAGTTCTACTGGTTCAACTTAGAATTCTTGTGCCATGAAATACTTCTTATTATCTTCTCTTATCAACATAATACAGACTCCCAACTATTCCCCATATTAAATTATTAATATTTTGAACATATACACAACCTAATACTTTTGAATGATTAACATAACATTTTTGATCTTTCAGAACTCATTAATCAACACAATAAAGCAAAGATCACCATTTCTGGATTAATTCCTCATTTATTCACATAAACTACAGTGTATAAGTAAATGTGGTCTAGTTTATTGAATGTCTACCCATTTGTGAATTCCATGTTCTATCTCCCCCTTGAACATGATTGAATTATTTCATATAGTTATATATCTATCTAGGTTAAATATATCAACATGTTTTACTTTGATATTTTACTCAAATTCCATTGAACGAGTTGTAAAATTATTCATTTCCATCTATTGAAATATGATTCAATGAGTTACTCAGATCAAATACTGGGAATAATTTAATGCCATTTTTTATAAATTAAATGATAATTATTATATATTTTGAATACTTGATGATTAAACCATTTTCATTGAATATAATTTCATTCCCATGATAAAAAATCTATCTGTCACTCACTAAGTTTCCTTTCATGACATCAACAAAAAGAAAAATTTTCTATTTCAGTTCCCGAAAATAAATCTTATCAATATAGATTCCGTTAAATATTTTGGAACCATCATTCACAAAAATAATTTCTCAATTATTTGGTTATCAATATTTTTCAAAATTTAATATCAATTTTCATATTAAATGAACAAACACCATCAAATATCCATTGATTAATTTTTATATAATGGTTTAAAGAATCTTCAATTATAAATAATTTCTCTTCCTTCTTAATTTTTTAGTTTACTTTCAATTTTTATTATAATGAAACTATCTCGAAATGTAAATAATATAGTCTTCAAAATTAAGACACTATAAATCACACATTACATATATTTCCACTTAATATTCAAATCATTTTTTATTATATAAACATGAAGATTTTTTAGTCATTGTTTTTTCCATCCTTAATTATTTCATCATCTTCTCAGAGTTACTTCCTTTTCTTTTAAAGTTTCTCCCACATTATTTTTTCTAGCTTAAATGAAGTTACATGTTGGGATAAAAACTATAGGATTTGTTCTCAAAGACCCCATACCACTAATAATAACCATTAAATCTTGATCTGACATATTTATATTAGTTTTTAGGTAAGATCCTTGTGGAATTACTATATTTCCTATTTCTAATTTCCTTTGACTTGTTTAAATATTTCTTTATAAGTTAATTTTTTCTTTCTTTGATGCAGTAAAAGATTTTTTTTTTAAATTTATCCCTACCTGACACTTCTATTTTGTTTTGTAGAACCTATAATTTTAGTAAAAATAGATCAATTTTTATCATTAGTAGAAGTATATTTAACCATAGTTCTTTGGATTACATTCACAGAAGTATGAGATTTTTTAGATTTAAATTCCATATATTTATTGATACCATCACTCATAATTTTTATATTATTCTCGGATTCAAGACACCTTGATTGTCTCACTTAACTCATCTTTGTTAACAATAATTTTTCCATTAATATCTTTCACTATTTTATCTTCCCATATAAACCTAAACTTGAGTTTTTTAATTCCCTAAACATATGAAACTTTATTTTTTAGAAAATATTATTTCCATAATTTTTCATGTCATATTCATTCTTCAATAATATGACTTATTTCATGACTTTTTCTTCTCAAAACATGCATCAAGGTTTCTATTTCAACATATTTTCTATGTTATCCTAATCAATTTACTCTTATTCAATTTGTGGAGTTTCATAAAGTGTTTAAACATGATCCATGGAGGAAACACATGTTTACATTACGTTATCTTTAGATGGACTACATTTATTGGATTATTATTTATTTTATTTACTCAAAGTACTTATTATTTTCTTTCTTTTAAACCATTTATTACCTTAAAATAGTTTTTAACTTCTTTTAAACTTATAACCCATTTGTTCTTTTGAGATTATTTATTATTTCTCTCCATATTAATTCTCACAATATTTATTAATTGGAAAAAATATTATAAGTTTTCTGATCCAGCCACACTTAATATACTACAATGTAACTTTACCTTTGTACTTACATTTTTATTTTTATAATTTCTATGAGATCAATGAAATGAAATTTTTTATAATATTTATCCTTATATTACACATATTATTATTATCTAGAATTATCATCATCCTATTCCAAGAGTTTAGAATTTATTATTGCATCAATCCCTAACTAATCTTTGAAATTCTTCTTAAATTATGGATATTTCTTCATCTCATAATCATAGAGTAAACATATATAGAAAGTTCTTCATTAAAATATTATTAGTAGTAAAATATATCTAGATATATTTGAATCATTTGATATTATTGATGATTTTATTAACTCTTGTTAACTATTAAAAAATTGTTTCTTTATCATACATATTCACAACTTAAAATTTTTCACATATATAGTTGTATATCCTTAAATGAAAAATTTCCTTTATAGATGATTTATAGTATGTCCCATGTATCGTTAATCATTTGAATACCTATCAACTATATATACACTTTTTTTGATGACTTTCAATAATCCAAAGAGATTTTATTATTAGAAATTTTCTTTGGGAAAATAGTTTTAATTACATGTAAATCACATAGAATCAGTATGAACTACTTCTAGTCCAACAGAAAAAAGATATATTACCATTCTATTATACTATATTTAATAATTTTTTTCTATTTAATTTCCAAATACCTCTACAATTAACTGAATATATATTTTTCAACTCCCGAAAAGTAGGATATTAATGTGGAAACCTAATTTTCTCTGATATGAGTTTATTTTCCCAAAAAACGTGATGTGCTACAGAGATAGAGGGTGGGGGGGGGGGGGGTGAATTAGTGAACACCTTTATAATTTTCTTAAAATTTAAATTATCCTATTAAAAATGTTATATTTATTATCCCATTAAACTAAATAACTCACCCTTATATGAAATATAAATATAAAAATAACATAATGAACATAATATTATTACAGAGTTCACCCCTAGTGTGATTCACTGCATTCATTCTATGTAGAGGTCTAGTCTGAGAAAAATAATTTCTAATAAAACCAATTAAGGATTATAGGTGGTATGAAAAGGTATCATACTTTACCTAAAATTTATTCCCAAAAATAATTTCTAATGAAAAGTTATTATACTAGTTCCCACTAGTTCACAATGTTACCATCAAACAAAATAAATGAAATCTCTTTTGATCCCAATGGTGTTTGCAATGAATTTGATTTTCCATTGAATTTATGAATAAAATAAATTTCATATATTTATAATAAAAATTTTGGGAATATAAGTTTCCCAAAAATAAACTATAAAAATGTTATAGTATAGTCTTATCAACTCAATGGTCATCTAGAATCCTGATTCGTCTTCTACTACTCTAATATTATCTATAACCACTTATCATTTTCATCTACCAAGAAGATATGCCCAAAATTCATTGGTTTGGATATCATTATTAATTATATAATAATATCATCACTATGTTCTAATTGAACTCAACATTTTTATATTAGAAATTTATATGAATGAACAAGTTATAACAAATATCATGATATTTTGGTGTTCTATTTCCATTTCCCCAAAAACTTATTTGAACTTAGGATTATGATATCACACCTTTTATATAGATTTAGATAACCATAAATTGTGATAATCTCAATTTTCATGTATCTAGAATTCCACAGGATCTTCTCACATAAAATTATTTTTCATTAGTGACTGTTCCAACTTACGGTATTTAGGATTACCCTTAATGCCCATTTTAGTAACTTTTAATACGCCCTTCAGAAAACAATAAATAATATCCTTCTAACTATCCTCTTTTATATATATTAATTTAACTCAACTTTAATTAGTAATGATCCTCCAACCACTATGATGTTTCCACAAAGAAAGATCAAAATAACAATTTTTAACATAACTTTAAGAATTTAAAATAGTATAGTCTGTCCAATCATTGAATCTACTAGATTCCCTCACAATACATATATAGATATCATCATTTAAATTTTAGATATCAACTTATGTAATTCTCAATCAATAAACCTCACATATGATGTAATGGTTTTTACATTATCACATTTCTAATTTTCATAGTAATTAGTCTCTTACCTATGAAATATTTATTTTTATGTATCTCAAAAATATTTATCCCTTTTTCAAAATTTCAAGTAAGATACAAAAATATATTCTGTATTATAAAATATCTTTCATATTAGGTAAATCTATTTTATTTTCAATTTCATCACTCACCATCAAGACTGCTAACTTTTAGATTTATAGAACATCTAAACCATCAAATTCCTCCAATAATAGCTCAAAATTTCAAGTTCTCAGTTTTTATAACTAATGGATACATAATTATATTACCTTATAAACATTTACTATATTTACACCACTATCAATAAAATAAAAAAAAGTTAAATGAGATAAAAATATAAATTTACACATAATAATATTGAATTTTATTATAATATTAAAATAAATTAAAAATGATAAATAAATTCCTTGGAAAATATCTCTCTAAGTCTATATTTTACTTGATCTTTAGTAGATACGTACAACCATTGTTCCAAACTACGATCTTCCTTATAATTAATATAGTGGTATTTAAATTTTATATTCATTGACTAATAATTTTTTTCATGTTTATATATATATTGATAAAACATTGATTATCACACTATATTACCAGTGGAAAATTAACTTTATCTTTTAAATCATATAGCTGTGAGTTTATTATAATTATTTGTATAATATCGTGAGCTACTACCATACAATACAAATTACTTATGATCAAGGGTAAAAATATATTTTTTTATTGTTCCCTAAAATATAATTTTATATTTAAATGAATTCATTTCTATATTTGTACACAAGAAAAAAAATTTGGATTAATTTTAATATATGTAGTCATATTAGTGATTTTATCCTACTATATCATAAAAAATACCAAATTCAAATGTCACTTTGATATACTTAAGTATTTTCTTTACATATAGTATTATTGTATCCTTATTAATATTTTTTCATATATAATATTTTTTTAATAAAAAAATCAGTTTTAGTTTCATTAATGTATACTAAACAAGAAATATTTATTTAATTTTAGTTATGATTTATAGATTTTTAATTATAATCCTCTTTTAGTTTTGTTCCAATGATTGTGAGTTTCAAACCCTCATTTGTGGTCTATACACAAAATCATTTTATTAGATATAAATAATATTTTTCTTATTATTAAAAATATATTCTTGTTTGTTTTGGGACATAAAAACACAAAAATTTCCATCTAGTGGTGTATAAATATTTAAATTTTAGTTTTAAATTTTTCAAAAAAATCATAACCCACTTGTAATCCGACTATAGAAAATAAAATATCTTCACATAATGTAATTTTAATATACATATAAATTATTGGTAAAATTTACCTCATGCACTAAAACTATGTGTCAACTTTGAAACACCAAGACATAAAGGTTTTATTTAACTAAAAAATTCTTTAATCAAGTTTCAACTGATGGTTCCATCTCACCAAGCAATATAAATTTCATTTCTTTATATTATCCACTTCTTGAGGATCATAATTGATTAATACTAACTTGAAATCCATTTGTAAAATCTTAAGCTTTTTTGGTTGGAAATTAAAAGAACTATTATTAAGTTTAAGAACAAACCATTAGGGGAAAATCAGTCAAAAAGTGAATTAATTTCTCATATTAACATTTCTCTAAAACTGGACTCTTATTATTATGAGTATCTTCACCTCTTTCATTCTTATTGATATGGGAAATACACCATATTCTATTCAAAATTTTATCCTTTGGCTTTTGTAAACATTCTAATGTATTATTTTTATTAATTTTACAAATTTGTTCATTGATATATTCTATTTACATTATATTATAAAGATTTTTATCAATATATTTTGACTCAGCATGGAAAATTGAACTTATTCATCTTTTTTTCCCCAAATTTATTTTGGAATTTATTCTCATATCTTGATATTTGATTATATTTTGGGGATACAAGTACTTTTATATAAATTAATTACTTTTTTTATATTACCCCACAATATCTCCATCGCAATTATAAGTTAATTCAACACAATATCTACTAATTTTTTAAATATTTTAACAATGTTAACCTTATTAACCAGAATTTCAAACTTTTGGTTCATCAATATAAAAAATAATATAAATAGAATTATTTTTTAAAATTATTTTTTAAATTATATTTAATTTATTTATATGATTTTTTTATTTCTTTAAATAGTGACATTTTTCCATTGGTATTATATCCATTGTAGATTTAATAATCGGTATATTCAGATAAGTTTTCTAGTAGATTATTCATTAATTTTTTGATCGATGGTTAGAAAAATATTATTATTTTCAATTTAGAATATTAACATAGTCAATTTTAAAATGAATTATTTATATATTTTAATTAAAACTAAAATTGTTTTGAACATTAGACACATTAATATAATGTTCCTCTTAATATACCGAGAGGTTTTTAATTTCATTAGCCTTTTCTTTACCATATTATACAAAATTATATTCTTTTTTATAAGAAAATATTTATTGAAGAGTATATTATGATCTATACTAAGTTCAGTTGTCATGATTATAAAGATACACCAGACCATTAACATCATTGTTATTTTTTTTATTATAAAAACTATACCTTGATTGGATAACCAATATCAAGTTCATCTTTCCTTCTAAAAGAATTAACTTTTTTAAGGATTTTTATTTACTTTTCAATAAAATTTTATATTTTATGAGTGTAAAATGACTAACTGATGTACATTAATACATGTCACTATATATATAATTCTTTAAAATTGATTCAAAACCATCAAAATATACAATTTGAATTGGTATTAGTTTTTTTGTTTCAAAAAAATATTTTTACATTGAGTAACAATTATACCGTGGTGAGATTTCTTACAACATGACATACTATATGATTTTAGATCTAGGATTTTTAGGAAATAATCTTCAAATATCTAAATCCTAATATTATTTTATCCATGATATGTAAAGGTGTTATACTAAATAGTTTTACTTTATTTTATTCCACGGTATCTTGAATTTTACTCATAAATGACATGAAATAAATTTTAGTTTTTCTTTTTTTCCCTTGATAAAAATTTCATTATCAATTAATATTTTCATTATTCACCCACTATTTTGAAATATCACATCATTTATATTTTCCCATAACATTAAAAAGAATAATTTGTATCTAAAACCAACCATATTAAACAATCTTTAATATAAGATATTCCACAAATAGATATCTTACATCCCTATAATTTTAATATTCAACAATAAATTATTTTCAAATTTGAAAACTACTCCATCATATTTCTATAAGTATAAGTGAATATTTGTTTTACTCATACTGTGAAATGATAAATCAATTTAAAATATCTAAAGGTTTTCATTATTGGAATATTCTTAATCGAATTCAACCACCATATATCATTCTTATCAATTTTGTTGAATTTAAAATTTCTTTGGACTTCCATTATGATTTATTTTTTTTATGGACAGGGAGACACTATTCAGTTGAATTTAGTTTATATTCAAACCTCTCTTAAGTCACATCAATTTAATTTAGATGAATTTTTATTTATTTATTTATTTAATTATTATTTCTATAATTTATAAATGTTATAGTGTTGTATCCCTATCAATTAAATGATTATATTTTTCATGTAATATAAAATATTTTATAATAAATAAGGTTTTAAAACCCAAAAAATCATAAAAACAACAATATTAAAAGACATATTTCCAAAAAAAAACATGCATTCTATCTAATTTTATTTTATTAATTTTAAAATATTGAGAAATTTTGGAAAAAAATTTTAAAACCAAAATTTTGAGTAATGAATCATTCTTCCCAATTAAGATAATTTTTTATCTAAAATATATACCATAAATATTTAGATGAATTAAAAAAAATTTAATGAATTATTTGAAAATTAAAATAGGGGTTTAAAGTTATTTAAAAATGAAATCAATATTTTTTTTGTTTGATTATTTAGTGGCATGAAATTTAATAGATAAAGGGCCTTGATAAATATTATTACAAGGAATTATATATATAATTTTATAAAATCTTTTATTCCATGAGTTACTTATCATAATAATTTCATTATTCACTAAATAAATCAATAGATATCACCTAGTCAAAAATATGTTTATTAAAGTAATTTTGAGTTGATATCCTCTTTAATAGTATATTAAGAGTATATAACTCTTTCAATACAGACTCTAAAGTATTTTTATGAATTATCTCACTCATTTTAGTAATAAGTATATTTATCCTCCTAAACTTTTCACATAATCATCCCATTTATTTGAAATTATGTGAACACAATCATTTTAACTGTGATCTTACAGTAATAAGGAATCATGTTACTCTAATTTATAGATCTTTATACTTGTAATTTCTTGATCCATTATCATGAAATAATATTTTTTAGTTTCCAATTATTCTTCTTAATAAACATCTCACTCTCCTCAAAAAGAATTTTCTAATTTATTTTCATGTTACATAAAAATCTATTTACTTTTATATTTAAATACCAATCCTTAAATATCAATATAACCACTATGTGATCCATATCAATATTTTTAAAATGAATGTTCTTATTTTAATTGTAAATATCATTTCCCCAAACCTTTATATAAAACTTTTCCCTTTTCATGAACAAAACACTTTATATTTTTATGAATATCTTTAATGGTTATTAATTCCTATATTCATATATATTTTATTTAAAAAATTTCTTGAGAAATAATAAAATATACCAAAAAACCCATTTTATTAACATAATTTCTATATACTTCCCCTTTCCATCTCAAAATGTTTGAGAAATGAGACATGAATGCTTTATAATTCACCACTAATTTCCAATATTCTAACTAATCTTAAGGTTTTTATTTATTTTCAATAAGGTCCATGACTTTGAATAACTTAAAATGAATGTTAGTTATCGTCCTTTTTCCCCTTAATCAATTAATTACCTCCCCTATTTCATACAAAATATTTTTTATAAGTTTCTCAAGTTATATAACTTACATATACTAATTTAATTATGCTAAAATTATATCATCAAATTTATCTTGAATAATTTATAAAAATTTCATTATTGATATAGAATCCTTTATAATTTCACTATAACCTTAAATAGTGTTCACTCTCATATTTATATGTGTTAATAATTTCCTAATATATTCATTTTAATATATTTTAACATCCTAAAATAATAATTTTCAATGTTGTAACATGGCCTTCATATCCTCAATAGCTCCATCACATATTTCATAAAATGTTATCTACATCTCTTTAACTTATTTATATCCCCAGATTTTAGTTTAACCATTATGTTAAATAGATGTCAATATTTCAGTTTGATCATAAATATAAACCCCAATGTTCGAGTGATTATTTTCAGAATAAGGAGTAATTACTTTTTAATGAGTTAAACATAATATGATAATAACTTAAACATTAAAACTAGGATATAAAATGGGGTACAATATGTTCCTTCAAAATATAGAAGTTATTTTTATATAATATTTGAATACTCGTAATATTTAATGAATTAAGGTTCTTTAAGAAGAAATAAAAAATTAAAGCATCACTCTAAAGTGATTTTCAATAGAACTCATATGGTGAACCCCTCTCAGAAGAAAATTATAATGAATCATATATAAAATAACATAAAGATGTAATTAATTTTTTTCATATAATATTTTTAATATTTTTTAAAAATTTTACTCACAGACTTGAAATGTGTTTGTGGATACTAAATCCTTATACACCAATTTTATTTATAAATTACAACTTATGGAAATCAAAACCAAGTAGCATAAAACACTAGGATTTTGGAAATGTTTCACAACATTATTTGAGCTGATAGTGTTTTATTTATTATGGGTGATATCATATTATAAATTATTTGATTTTATTTTATCAAAATCACATATAGGACGATTATTACATTATTTTTATAAAATTTATACAGAATAATCAATGTGACTCCCATAATTTGTTTGAAAATTTATATTTCTAAAAAATAATAATATAGAAAATGAATTATAAATGTTATAATACCAAGATATAATATTATTTTATTGAATTAATTAACACCATATGATATTAAATTGATAATGGAACTCTATAGAAAACCATCCTTCAAGAATATCATGTTGAAGACTATGTCTTAATGAATAACAAAAGTAACTTGATATAATGAAAATAAAATATACTTTTTATGGTATCCATGAAAGTTCCATATAATTTTATGTAAATTTTAACCTTTATACAAATTAATAATTGTTTTATAGATCACCAAAAAAATATATTTAATTTTTTTAAATTCTCACACCTTTTTAGGTGTTTAAAAAACATCACACGATTTATTAATATATATCTGACTTTATTAAAGAACATTTTCAATTTTATAGTTTCAAAAAATATCTAAAAATATCTAGAAAAATTAATAAATATAGTCTACATCTAGGGAATGAACTTCACCAATTAAAAAATTATTATTATCCAAAAAAATTCATCCAGGACTCATTGGGGAAGAGACATAAACTTAACTTACTATCAACTCTAAGGTTGTTATGAAAAAATTTGGCACAATATAACCTATAAAATTTATTTAAAAATATATTTATCCCCATAAGAATACTTATCATCAATATAATGAATATTTAGTGTGTTTATGGGAAATTTAAAGTAGTTTATTCTTGGTGTTATCTATGTTTGCAATGGGTTACCACTGGTCTTTAAAGAGCCAAGTTATATAGAATATATGATAAAGTAAAATAGATATAACTTATTATATATTATATTTATTTAGGTAATAAAAATTTATTTTTTAATTTATATATATGTATACATTTTATTAGATATAAAAAAGTCTGTAAGGATATTTTATGTTTTCCAAAATTTTAATTATTTTCACAAAAAAGAAATTATGTTGCCATAATTTTATCTTATTTCATCATAATTATTCTTAAATTTTGTAACGAATAATGTAAAAATTATAAAGTTATTTTTATATAAATAATATTATTAAATTAGGATTATTTTAATAAATTTATATCAGCAATTGATAGTTCTATGTTAATTGAAAATCATCTCATGATTTTTATCACACATTATATTCTTTTTTAGAATGTTGAGTTAACTGAATTTCGTAGAGATTATAAAATTATAACCCATTTAAAATGATTTAAAACATACATAAATAATATAACAAAAATCATTTAATAATTATTAATTCATCTTTAGAAATATAAAAATTGAATTCTCCAATATATTAAAAATGAAAATCAGACATGAATATAAATGAGGGAAATAGTTTACATTCATTAAAACATAAATTATAATGATACATTTTCATTTTATATTCTTTTAAGGGAGATTATTGAAACTATAAATTTTTAATATTTTTATTTTAATAGAAGTATTTACCTAGGTTATAATATTTTTCATGATAATAGAAATCATAAATTATATACACTACATACACTTCAATTTATAATAATGATTTAATGGGAACTCTCAGTTGAATAAAAGGTTAAATAATTTATTTTACCAATTTTTATCTGAGGTTACATTTAGATATCTTAAATCATACCGATTCAAGATAAGAAAGTGTTCATAGATCATTATAGACAATATAGTGGTTTCATTTATGGTAATTTTTTAAAATATTTTATTACAAGGATATAGATTTAAAACTAATCCAATTATTTATATTTTTATATGTGTTGTTTGTAAATGATTAAATTTATTTTAGAAAAATAAATTTATTAAATTACCATGATATCTGATTGAAAATAGGTAGGAATATAATGTTAGTGATGCACTTTGATATAATTAAGAATATGATAAATTGAAATGATTTTTAATTTTAATATTTAATAATGAGAATATGATACCTTTTATTTTCATAGGTGAAGTTAATGACCCATGAAATTACTTATTATAGAAAATTTCAAGTCACAATAAAGGATCCTAGTTAACTGAAAATGGGGATGAGGAATTTTGGAAATAATTAAATAATAATGTTTTTAGTCTTCAAGAACATACCAATAATTAAGAAGGTTTTCCTAATTATGTGATTTATAAAAATTGATGATGAAATGATAATTACTTTAATGAAGTTTTAGTTTTTTGTTTCCAAAGACCAAAAAATCATATTTAGATGTGAAACTTGAATCTCAATTACATACAACTAAATGTGGTACTTCATGAAACATTAACTGTTCCTTTATATATATATTTTAATGCTAATATAGTGATAAATCCTCTCAAATACAATGAAGTGTACATATTTTTTTATTCTATCCACTTATACACAAATGAAATTATATCCTTTATAAGTCATAAAAAGATCAATAGTGAAATACATGGTGATGTTCTTCTATTTACATACAGGTATAAGCAATGGTTTCATCATCCCTTTATACTTTATTCATTATTCCATAACTTTGGGTATAACATGAATTGAGATACATATTCTATAATCTATCTCTTTATGATCTCCCAAATTTTTTTATTATCTTTATAAATCTTTATGCTTCTAATATAGATGGAGAATGATATTTTTTTGTGAAATATAAACATTATTCTTTAAGTAATAGTATTGACGGAACACATATTAATTTACCAAATATTATAATTCCAAAAATTTAAAAGTTGTACTCTATAATATTCCCTACCTTCTTCTATTACCTAATATTCTCTTTCTATGCCTCCTTAATCAACACATGTATGGATAGTTGAGTTTTAATTTAGGAAATATTTGATTTCTCCAAATCCTATACGATTTCACCATCTATCCTCTATAAATCCACATATATTGGATCTCTTTTAATCCTTATCATTGATAAAATTCAATGATCATTTATTCTTAGATAAGCATCCTTCTTGTTTTACTTCCCATGGTGGAAATGTATTTTGAAATCATTGTCTTTGATCAACTCCAACTATATACTTTGGTGCATGTTCAAATACTTATATATTAATATATAATATAAGCTATTTTTATATGTATATATTTCACATTTTCCACTATAGAGAAAATAATTTCATATCTTCAATTAAAATATTACCACTACTAGCTCCAAATCATGCGTTAGTAATTTTCAGGACTAATATTTAATTATTGTTAGGCATAATCTACCACCATGTAATTATATACAAGGAAATATCCCCATAAATTTTTTGATGTATACCTTTATATTTAAAACCCTTCTCTACTACATGGTAACGTGAGTACAGGTTTAGTGACCCAAACTTTCTTTAGTCGATTGATTTTTTTACATTAATCTATCCAAAATAAATTTATTCCCTTATGATTTAACCTAGTTTGTGAATAAAAAGGAAGTGTTAAATTTCTCACAAATCATTCATAATATCTATCTGGTACAAGAAAACTATAGATCTCCATCACAGTGGTTTGTAAGGGCCACAACTCAATAAAATATGAATTTATAAGATCCATAGATATAACCTATCTTCTGATTTTATGACCCAATAATGATACTTTCTATATCTAGAATTCACAATTGTTATATTTTTCATAAAAATGATCATTTATAAGGTTATATGGCCCAATCCTCTAATTTTTTTCCTACTCTATTTATCTTAGAATATATTACAATATCTTTTATTAGTAATATCATAAATTGATCGACATGATCTTTAATGGCTTTATTCATAAATCCATATAGAATATTGGATAATTTTCAATTCCGAATGTCATCATTATAAATTGAAAGGGTCCATGTATAGTATGAAAGTTATTCTTGGGTATATCGTCTCTTTTCATCCTTAATTGATGATATTTTGGTCGATGGTAAATATTTGAAAAAAATTGAGAACCTTAAATTTGATCAAACCAAGGATCAATATGGGGTATATGATATCTATTCTTGATGATTATTTCTCTGTGTTCAAAAAAATAAATGTAGAGACACAATGATCCATATTTATTCTTGATAAAAGGGTTAGTTCACCCCACGGTGAAGTAATTGTTTTTTATAAAACCAATTTTCATGTTCTATTTAATTTTATTTTTTTATTATTCTATCTCAATATGGATCATTCTATATGAAATCATTGATATTGTATTAGATCCTTTTATGATTTTAATTGAAAAGTCAACAATATATTCTAGGTTAATTCTAGGAATTTATTTAGAAAATACAATGGGATAATCCACTATAATTGTAATTTATTTAGTGTTGAGTTCCTCCCTAATCATTTAGGCTAAATACCCTTCATGATTGGGTATTGAAACCCTTATAATGGAAGTAATTTTCATTATATGTGAATCACTAGTCCTTCAATGGTGGAAACCCATAGGATGGTTTGGGATATAAAATGTGACTTTCATATATGAGAAAAATATATAGGTACCCTATTTAGATAGACAATACATTCTTATAATCATACCAAATTTGACTAAACGGAGAATAAAAATATCTTCAATAAGCATTTTCTCAAAAAAAATTCTACCAGAGAACAGTTGTTAAATTAAGATTAAATCATCACACCACTCATAATTTTTACTATTAATAAAATATAAAACTGTTTAGATGTTGATTTTATTCCCTTATAAAATTTTAAAAACATAATGGAGTGGTTAGAACAATAATAAAATAAAATATTTATTGTTGTTGAGAAGATGACTAGAATACCTTTCAATGCGTAATTTTGTTAACCCACTTCAATAGTCATAATTACATATTATTTTACTTAGTATCATGGATTATGAGGGTTTTGAAAGTAGTTATCACCATTAAACCTTATATTTGTGAAATTTTTGGAATAATTTCTATACTACATACAATTGAATCATTTTTGTGTGGGTGGTTCATTATTCTAAACATTATTTTCAACCATTTAATTAGTTGGCCTCTTTATATGTGTTTAATATTCTTGTGTTAAATAAAATTTTCTTCTACACATGAAGCATCTACCTATTCATTATATACAGTTTACCCAAGCCTCTTATAATATTTTAAACATGTAGGAAGATGGATTTCCTTTCCTCCATGGGTTTTATCACTATATCTCCCATGAAAATCAATGTTTCCTTTATTTTACACTTAACATGAGAATAATGGGATTTTATAATTTATATTTCTACCTAGAGTTCACATAAAATTATTTATTTATATCTCTAAATTCCTTTATATCTATTTAATCTTGGAGTTTTATTTTAAATACACTAGATAAATAGTCAATTTTTCCTTTAGGGACAATGATAAAACTAAAATTACACCTTAAAAGTTTTGTGATGTTTTTTCTTTGGTATTGATGGATTTATCCTCATTTTTAATAAAAAAATTTCTTTTGATTTTAGTCTAAAGGTAGTTTTATAAATATTTATTGAACAATAACTTCAAAACTCCCCATTTATTTAGAGTCAATTTTATTATCTTCCATTATATTCTTTATAATATTCATGCACATATATGCTTCAATTTCAAATTGATGAACAACTAAAACAATGATATATTAGATTCATAGTACATCACAACTGGTACATTATAAGTTGTTTTCAGATCTATCCAATTATTATTCATATTATAATCCAGAAAACAACTAAACCACACTCTAATACCAACATAGAACCCATAAAACATCATAACTATATCCGATGATAAAAATCAATACATCACATTTACTTTGATAAAAATAAGTTAAACAAATCATAAAATACATTCATATTAGATAATTTTACAAGAACATTCATTGAATATTAGAATAATTCACACTAAAAACCTTTAAATTTTTTGTATTTGTAGACTAGATACATAACCAACTAATTTTAAAAGCATTCTTCAACATCTCTCACAAATAGTAGATATATGCTACCCTTATTAGAAAATTGTAAATAATACTCTTCTTAATAACTCACAGTATATAAATATATAAAGGGCTGAGCATAGATGCTCAATGAGGATATAAAAGTGTGTTATAAATCAAGGATCCTAATTGAGAATAAGATATGAGTGCATACATAAGAACACAATTAAAGTAAATGAACCAATCATAAGTGAAATCAAACCCAATTATAAATGGATCATAAATAATGAATCTTCTGATAATAAATTGGGAATAAAAAAACCCATGTCACAAGTCAATAATATGTGTTCATTAAATAGGTAAAATTTATATTCTAAGATTATGAAACAAATATAAGAATATAACTAATAATTTGTATCAAGGTTAACGATAAGGACATTCATCCCCTAAAAAAGTGGGTCACCCACCTCTTCATAATATAGTAGGACAGAGATAACCCCCATTGGATCTTAAATGGTTTGGTATTACAACATGTATAGCCATGGGCTTGCGCTAAATTCCGGTGTACCCTTGGGCTTGGACTGGCCACTCATATACCCTTAGGAGTGGGATATCCCATGACTCCCTCAATATAATGTATACCCATTTTAAACTTTTATTTAGATATTTAAACACACTTTATTTTATTTAAGGCCAACTAGAGGCATTCAGTAGGATGAAAAGGAAAATGGGTGAGGACAATGGGCATGTTATAGCTTGAAAAACTACAACATCCCTACCCATAGGATGGTGGGTCCACCAACCAGCTGATGGATTTCACAGGATATGTTTTATGATTGATGATATGATTATACAGTCATTGGAAATTCATCGACTAGTTAGTGGAGTTATTTATAAGAATATATTTTACCTAGAAACCACTAGATCACCAGTGGGTCACTTAGGAAGAACCTACTCTACCCCGGGGCCACTATCCTATGAGTTATGTTGTTAGAAACCTAATAAACACAAACAGTTATATAGAGTTTCATTTTAAAAACATGACCCCTTCTAAATTTATCTCATTATATCATTCCTTCATTATGACATGGTTTATTCTCAATGTTGATCATATCATTATAATAGAAATGGATCAAGAATGGTTATAGGATTTGGAGGTGCAATTGGATTGATACTTCAACCCTTGTCAACGAAAATCATTGCACCCAAGGTATATGGCCCTTATGATTAGTGCATGTTTATATGGGTTCTTAACATGTTTTTTTGTTGTGCATGTGTATCCCTACAAGAGATGTGTTTGATTTTGGACACATGATGTGTGTGCTTGTAACCCTATGAAACATATGTTTGATTCTTGATCACATATGATTTTTTATGACTATGAACCTTACTTGATATGATGTCATTTTTGATCTTCCATCTTGTATAAATGTCTTCTATATTAGAGTATGCAGGTTGAGCCATGTAGATTATCCTGCCAGGAGGGGTGTGTATGATATAGATCAATATGTACATGGGATCCCCCTTCCAATAGGATGTGTCAAACATGTTTCTTAGACCATCCCATCATGGGTGGATGCATCAGACATGGATCATTGATTATCCTTCTATAATTGTACCAAATAAATTTGAACTAGTATCTTAGGACCTGAAACATATGTTATGTTTGTGTGGTATATATAGTTTTTTACATTTTATTATTTTTTATCATGACATACACCGATATATCTTATGTAATTATATTAAGGTTCATTGGTGGTATCCTATTAATATTTTCAGTCATACCCTACTTTGGCATTATAATGTGTTTTTTATTTCATGACTAGGGATCTAGTAAAGGGAAAGGGACCTATTTTGGATTACTGGGTATGTTTAAAAGGAGGATGTCACAATTACAGGATGGATTTCAGGATGGATGTATAATGCTACTTCAGTTTAGCTGATATACTTTGTATATTGGTCCACCACTTATGCGGATCCATTATTTTGATTAGGTTATGTGACTAACATGAAATAATAATTCTGCATGGCTATGTACTATATTTCTATTCTAGTATATTGATGGATATTTATTTATTCATTATTTTTTGATTATATTATTAATTATTTTATTATATACTTGGTTTTTACCTACTATTGAGGGGATATTCTTTCTATGAAATTCATCTTGGACGTCAAAACTAGTCAAAACACCATTATATATAGGGGGTGCACATGAGGTTGTGTGGAATCCCTACTTAGACCTAGTGGTTCAGGTTGTGGTTAAAAAAATGTATCAAAGCAAAGGGTTGACCAACTTGTTTATTCTATTTTCCTTGATTTGGGATAGGGTAGATAATAGAGTGCATGTTTTGGACTTGATAAATGTGAATATTTTTATACCTATAAGATACTATATATCTGACCTATAAGGTAGAAAGAAAATGGGAATCTATGTTCTTATTTTTCAATTTCACCTCCGATTTAATTCACCTTGCGTTATGCACATGTTTTTGGTATAAAAATTTATGGGATTTTGTGTATTTTAATACATCATGTTTAGGCATGTAGGATCACTAGATATATGATGATTTCTTTCATTAGATTGATCCCAAATAGTAAAATTTATTATAAAGGTAATATATCTTCTTTTGGATTATTATTTCTTAAATTATTTTATTTGAACTTGAGTATTATATGCTTGAGTGTTTATATATGGTTGTGACTAATGTGTAGGAATAAAGTTTTTTTCATGGGTTATGGGTAGTGCTTACAAGGTTATGCCATATTCTCACATGTGTCCTCTTATCTTGAACCTTGTTGTAAAACCTTGTGTATTCCTATGATCGATTAATGATATTGTTGTTTTAGCTGTTAGTATTCTATAAGGCGTGATATGGTATATCAGGAAGATTCTAACATCATAAATGTATTTCATAGATAGTAAGACCACCAGTTATACAGTAGTATTCTATTATATAGTATCTCTTGGATTCTCTAATGGGTAAATATATAGAATGAATCTAGTATAGACACTTTTAGCGAGTACCTATTAAAAGAAGAGGATCCCACTAGTGTGTGACGTTGATGGTCAAATATGATTGTGACTTATACCTATAGCATCCCCCATCCATATGGAGAACTAAAGGACTTTAGTATGTGGAGGGATGAATACAATTCATCCAGAGAATTTTTGATTTGGTGGATACCCTATTAGATCATATGGTTAATCTTGTGACCTTTATACTTCTATGATTTTTTGGATAACAGTAACATGTTATAATTTAGGATGGTAGATGTGAAGGGATGACATCAGATAAATTTAAGGATATTTTATGTTATTATTTTTCCAAGATGTACTAAAGTTGGACCATGCTCAGGAGTTTATGGAGCACTATCAAGGGATGATGACAATGTATTCAAATTCTGAATGTTTTAACTAGTTGATTTTATATTTCCTTATTCTAATAGGTAATGAGTAATAAAAATCATGAAAGTTCAAGATCATGATTTTTGATGAGATGTAACATCAGGACATAAATTTTGATCAGATAACCTATGTCGTAGTGCTTTGTAAGTATATGATGATGTGGAAGGGGATCAATTAAGACAATGTTTCATGTATTTTTCCTACATCCTATAGAATGATATGTAATTTTCCAGAATAGTTTAGATTGATAATTAGAGGGATTAGATGAGGAAGTAAGAGGAAAAATTCTAGAGTGGCAGTTGATAATTAGAGCAAAGCATATGTTCTTCAACTCCATGTATAGGAAATTAATCTACTAAGTTCTATAAATATGAGAGGAAGGGATAATTTCATAAGGGCTATCCTATTTCACCCAAGCATTTTCATCACTATAGTAAGGATGACCAATTATGGAGGTTCTATCACATGGATTTTTTGGATGCATGTAGTTAATTCAGGTTATGGAGTTGGTGAAGGGCCTCAAAAATAGGCACATACCCTATAAGGTTATTTGAATCTAGTGAGTCATGAGACCCTAGGGTTTCATTGAGTGGTTACTAATAGGGATTCGCAGTCGATTGGACTTCATCTAAGGGTTGAGAGGAACCCACAATATTTCAAGGTATAGTCTTGATTTCATCTATATTCTTTGTGTCTTTTTTGTCATATATGTATCCCATTAATTCATATCTAAAAAAGTGGTTAATGGGTTAAACTAACTAGTTATGTAACTTTTGAGCTATTATCTATAGATACACCCTTGGGAAGGAAAGTGGATCAATTTTATAATTTTCTAGAATGTACTATTGTGGTTAAAATCATATAACATGTTTAGACCATCATGATTCTTGTGATGTCACACATCGATGTAATACTAGGGATGGACCGCATGAGTAGATACCACGAACACATCGATTGTTATCAGAGATGAGTGAATTTTAAATCACATAAAGGGGAGAATTTCAAGATGAATGGGGAATGAGACGTTGAGGTTGGTATAGTGATACTGAATATTCATCAGAGAGAAAAATTTTCTAGGAAGGTTGATTGAAATATCCTTATACTGAATTAGACAGCGAATCCCACTTCTTTACTTGCTATAGTATACCTATATTGATATATATTTCTAGAATATTTCTCTGGGTTACGTCTATATTAGGGATTTGAGTTTGAGATCAAGGTATTTCCTGGTTCATGACCTATATCGATACTACCATATCACGTGGTAGAAGTTGAGTTAAAAGAGATCAAGGCACAACTTGATGATATTGGGTCTAATTGATTCATCAGATTGAGCACTTCCCCTATAGAGGAATTTTTTTTGTTATAGAAAAACGGGGATAGTAGTTTTGGATTTTCTTGGACATTTGAATGCTGAATTTGATCACTATTAAAAATGGAACCCAATGTAATTAATTAGATCCTTGATTGATCAATTAAGGGGATTTAAATGAATTTAAAATATTGATCTATGTTCTAGATACCATCATCTTTGGGTTAGAGGGTAAGGAATACTAAATAAAATTTTTAGGTATAGGTATGGTTTATATTATTATCTCTCCTTGTCTTTTGGATTGAATAATTCTCAAACAGTGTTAATAAATATCATGAACTCAATGTTTCACCCAAATATGGAATCTTTCATCACTGTGTTAGTTGATGACATCCTAATATATTATACGATTTAAAAATCACAGTCTAAACACCACAAGATCATATTGAATAACATTTATGAAAATAAACATTATGTGAATTATTCAAAGTGTAACTATTGGATATGAGATGTTTTCTTTCTTCGCCACATTTTTTATAAAGTAAGAATATCTATTTATTGATATAAAGAAGATCTAATTATATCTTAAACATGACAGAGGAATATGTTTGAGTTTCATAGTTTCCGGATGTTGTTTTGGTAATACTTTATGATCATTCAATAATCTTCTCATGTGGAAGTGCCCATTATTACAATTAGAATGAAGTGAGTCAATTTTGAATGGATATACTAGTGTGATGAGGAATTCATAGATTTAAATAACTTTTTAACATCTGATCTGATGATAATTATTTTTAATCCCACAGTTGGTTATATAGTGTATTGTGACACATCTAGCACTATATTTGGAGCTATTCTAGGTCATAGGGATAAGGTAGTTGGTTTTGGGTCTCATCAGTAATGACCCCCTAAGAGGAGCTAACCTACTCATGGAATAGAATTGGTAATTGTGGTTATTTTAATTAGATTTTAGGGACCCAACCGATGAGGTGAGAAATTTATCATCTACATGGATCAAAAGAGTAGGAAATATATTTTCTTCTAGTATGATCTGCATCATTATCATAGACATTAGTTAGAGTAATTGCATACATTTGACTTTGATATGGTGTATTATTTTGGGAAATGAAATTTAGTTAAAGAAATTATTAATATGTAAATTTTGGAAGATGGAGAGGGGATGTTATAGGGAATGTACAAGATAATTGATTAGCTTAAATACTGACAAGTTAGAGCAGCTGAGGATCAAGGGGAAGTAGATTTTTCACTGTTAGTGATCATTTCTTTATTGGTGGAATGAGTGAAGGCCAATCCTGACTTTGATCCAGAGTGTGTTGGGATGCGAAAGTTGTTATAATCAAATGGTTTCATTCAAAGGAGGAAATTAGACATAAATGGAGTTCCTATAGTTTTTGGAAGGATAAAAACTCTTTCTTCTATGAGATAGGAGTTGATGAAATCCTCTCATGATTCGTAGTGGGTAGTGCATCTAGGATCAACCGAGATGTATCATGATGTCAGTAACAGTCCTAGTGGACCAGTATGAAAAGAGAAATCATGTTATTTGTCTCTCATTTTATGACTTTTCATAAGATCAGGGTTGGGAATTTGAGATATAGAGGGTTTCCCCTTCCACTTCAAGTAGCTATATAGAAGTGGGATGAGGTAACTATTGACATTATGATCGGGTTTTATAATACCTCCATATTTCGAGAAGTCATTTTGGATTATATTAGATTATTTTAATATTGTGAATAATGTATTTATAATATAGGATACTAACTCAACAGATAGGATTCATAATCATTATATAAAAGTTATTTTTATCTGCACAAAGTGACTTCAAATATAGTATCTGACGATGTTTCACTTTTCAAATTGATGATTCCAATTGGATTTCAAAATGATATAAGTACTTAGTTGGATTTGAGTATGGATTTTTACCCATAGATTAATGGGTAGTGAGAGAAAAAAATAAAACCCCTGATGATATGCTTTATGAATGTGTTCTAGATTTTAGTAGATATTGGGATCATAAATTTTATCTGATAGATTTTCCCTGCAACAAAATACTATAGTCCTCAATTTTTCTGGCACTGTTTGAGGATTTACATGGGAAGCCAATAAATTCACCACTATACCTACAACTGGTCGGTGAATATTCAATTGTTAAGACATGTGTGGTATCAGAGACCTCAGAGTGGGTGTATTTGTTTCAAAAATGAATGGTTACAACTCATAATAGGATTAAATATTATGTTGAATAAAAGAGACTCCCCTTGAAGTTTTTTTTAGTGAAAATTTATTCTTTTGGGTGTCCTCAAAGATTTTATATAAGAAGTCAAGAAATAAAGGGAAGTTTTCACCATGATACATTCAGCCTTTCGAGATCATTGACCAAATTTTGATGGTGAAATGTTATTGGGATCTTCCTCCCTGATTTCAAGGTATGAATAATTTATTCCACTTGTCTCAAATTCATAGTTATAAAATTGATCCTATGCTTATGATTGAATTTGAGGACAATGATATGGAACTAGATGCATCAATTGTAGAGTGTCCCATTCATATTACAGATTGAATAAAATGGGTTTGATGAGGGAGGATAGTTATTATTATTTGGGATCAATGGTATAAGGGGAATATTTATGTAGATACATGGGAGTGTGCGATGAAAATGTGGTAATGGTGGCCTGATAAGTTTTAGATAACTTCCAATGTTACCTCTCAAAGATTAGAATTCATAAGTGGGGGTGAATTGTGACCCCATTATTTTAATGTATCCACATTTTCAATATCGACATAGATTTATGAATATTTTTATGTGGTTTTTGGTATGTCGAGGTGTTCAGGAGATCATAAAGGAAAAGGGTCATAGCCCATGTGAATACTCTAGTTTAAAAAGCCATAGTAGCTCTATCATCCAACTAGTGGAGTTTGTAGGATTTGTAGTGTTACTAAAGAAACCATGAACCAACCAATGAAGTTATTGGGAATAATATAATATTCCTAGAAACCACTGAATCTTTGGTGGCGTGGTCTAGATAATTGTAAACATGTAAAATTATATGATTTATAATTTTTTTTCTAGACCAAAACTCTTCTTAATTTCTCTCAATATATAAATTATTATTTGACCTAAACACTATAGGTTTTATATTTTAGTGATTTGGGGATCTATCCTCCACTTCTTTCTCTTATATTAGATTCCGAGACAATGCTTCTATATCATGATTCCAAACCAGTTATTTCTATCATGATCTAGATAAATCTTATCATCTTCTCCAAGATCAAAACCAATTAGATCCTTTAAATTATTATCAGGTCTAATGGTTTCATCTGGGATTAAAATAAAAACTGTTTATTGTTGATTAAATTGACACCAAGTGTTTGGGAATTGTAATCTTTTCATTTTTTAGGCCCAAAAAATTATCGATAGAAAATATTATCAGGTAAATGTGACCTTGTCCAACCTTTTTGGCATGTTTTATTCTCAATACCAATCCTATAATTTTAATCCCAGTGTATTAAGAGTTTTTCTTGGACTCAATGGTGAAATTTTATTCATACATCATCCCTTTTCATTGAATTTTGTCACACCTAAGGTAGGTGGTCATTACCATTAACACATGTTTATGTGAGTTCTTGGTATGATACTTTAACATGATTGTATAGCCCTGTAAAACTTGTATATTGATAATATGAGGTTTGAAAGTGTAACCCCATGAAATCTATGTTTTATGTGTTCATGCATATTTTTTTGTTATGAATATGTCCATTTCTCTATATGATGTGATGTTTGATCCATAATCCCAAATACATGTTTTTTATATGTGGTCCCCTTTTCTTCTATAGTTAATAAAATTGGTTTAGCATTTTAGAATATCCCCCCTAAGAGGGTTATGTAAGATATTGATCAGTTTGTACATGGGCTATCCCTTCAAGTGAAATGTTTCAAACCTATTTTATAGACTATACCATCAAGGGGAGATGTTTCTTACAAGGATGGTTGAAATTACTTATAGCATGGTACCAAAGAATAAAGAGCAAGTCTTTAATGTCCAAAACATATTCTATACTTATGTAATATATCTATTATTTATAAATACATTTTTATTATCATGAACTTGTATATATTATGAAATTAAATTAAGGACCTTTGGTAGTATCCTACTGGGTCTTATACTCAGAACCTACCTGTAAATTCTAATACACTTGTAGAATTCATTACTAGAGATATCATGAAGGGAAAGGGACCTATGGTGGATGAAAACAAAGTTTTAACGATAAGATGTGGGAATTATAGGATAGACATCGAGAGGGGTTTTTGATGTTTTTTTCTCTTCTTTACAACATACACTGATCCACCACTCATGGGGAAGTATTTATTTTTTGGGATATGTGAAAAAACATGTCATACTATTACAACATGGATTGGTACTATATTTGTATGATGTTATTGTGATAATTTTTATTTATTCAATATTTATGGATTCTTTTGTTACCACTTATACTATGTGCTCTAATGTTTACCTAATACCATGGGTATAGTCTCTCTAGGATGTTTGTATTAAATCACACAACTAGTCACTAACCACTTATGTATGGGGTGGCGTGAATGGGGTCATTTAGTATCTTAGCACTTACCCTGTGGTTTAGGTTGGGATGTTAAAAAAACACCCATGTACCCCTTTTATATCATGGGGGGTATAAAACAATTCCCAATTCATTGGAATTGTATAAGACAACAACCCATTAAACAATTATATATTACATATTTTTATAGGATATGATAATGAAAAAATTCATAATTCTATCATAGCCAAATTATATTGTGAAAAAGAAATAAGTATAATGAATACATTGACATAAAATAATCATATTCCATCCAATGGAAAAATGTGGAAGATATCATTATTTAATATATCTATTAAATTATAAGAATCATCAAAGGATGTTGATATAAATAAAAACCTTATTTATAATAGCATTATAAAATTTGAAAATTTACTTTTCTTTTAATAAATATTGTTTTAAAATAGAAAATTTCAAAAATAATGGGAATGGATTCTAATTTGAAAAAAAATAAAACTTTTAGAAGAAGCTTCATTGTGAAAATTATATAAAAAATTTTGAAAATGTTTTCAGGTGGAAAATGTTAAAAATGAATATTATTTTAAAGATTTTACAAAGAGAGTAAATGTTTCTAGAAATAAACAATAAAAAAAATATAAAAACAATATTCTATTTTATAAATAATGTTAATAAATCTAGAAATTAATTAATCAACCATAGAAGTAGATACATGGAAATTCATAAAAAATTAGAAATGGAGGATAAATATTCCTATCCAAAAGAACATAAAAAGATGATTTTTATTATAAACATCACTTTGGATAAATTATAAACCAAGTAAAGGTAAAATGGTAAGAAAACATGTCGAAATCAAAAATAGATAGAGAGGAATAAAATATATAATGTTTAAGATATAAATATGATACAATTTTCAAAGGTGAAAATTTATTCATTAACAACCCCAATGTAAAAATTAGTTTGGAAGAGTAGATACTTACCATTATTGCTGACATCCATGAAAGTTCATTAATGATATGTATAATATAAATTTAATTTTGATCCATAGATGTTAGAAACATATTCATATAAATTTCTTTATATTTAATTCAATTATAATAATCCATTACAAATATATGAGTTCGTTATTGTTTATTTTAATCAATAGAGGATAGTATTTTTTTCATAAAGTTTTTTTAGTAGAAATACATATCCTCATTTATTGATACAAATATCATCAATAACTTATTATTTAAATTGTTGGAATCATTTTTTCCAATTATTTATGTAGTACACTATTCATTTATTGGAAATTATGGGTAGGGTTCATTAGAATTGAATTCTTGTTGGCCATTTTTAGGTAATTTACCAATAATAACAAGTTAATTAATATTGGACACACATTTTTATGTCATAATTATATAATTATATTCATGAAATATATTAATTTTTTATATCATATCTTACCATTATTATGTATTAATAATTATTCATGGTAAAAAATGGTGATGTGGTAATAGCATTGTTCATGTAGGTGGTTGAACCGACACAAACAATAACATCTTGTGTTAGTGTTTTAATTAAATTTTAGAGTTATATTATAGTAGAATAATTTTATCATAGTAATAGTGATGTGGATATAAAATAATTATATTAGAGGATGATATATAGAAATAGTTAATATTACAATGAAATTGGAAAATTTAATGATGAACATAGATACTTACATGATGATTTTCCCTTCTTGATATGTAACCCTTCTGAATGAAGGATTTTGTCTTTATTAATAGAAAAATAAACCAATAAAATTATAAGAAGGATTTAGGATATTTGAAAAGTTCATTTATTATATAGAGAACAAAATTTTTGGAGTGTTTTTAAAAGGGTGTATGGATAGATTTTTTATAAGTGATATTTGAGTGGTATTTCGATAAATATTCATTTATTACTGTATAAGGATTTTATTTTAAAAGAAATTGTGTAAAAGGTGTATTATATAGGATATGGGATAATTTTTTGTTGATAAAAAACTAAAAAAACATATAGTGATATATTTAATGAAAATATATGACAACTCCACTTAGTTTAACCCCCTTTACCTCATTTTTCCTTCACTATGACAACCCAATTTTTTACCTATGTAACTTATTTTTATTATTGAAAATGAAATTAACCTCCTTAACTAATTTAAATGAATGTATAAATTTTTTTTACTTCAATTAATTTAATTAAATTACTAAATATGAAATATTTATATTTAAAACAAAAAAATAAAATATATAATAAATTTTTGTTATAGAATAGTACTTTTTAAAAATATATATGTTATTAATCTTATTTAATATCAATTAAAAATTAAAAAGTTGGAATTATTATTTTTTATTTTGAAATAATACATTTTTTTCACCATCTGAAAGCGATCAATTTAATTTATTAACATAAAAATACACATTACTAAAAATACATTTCCTTGAGAAAATATCTATTTAAACATTAAATAAATTTAACAAAATAATATAAAAAAATAATAATTCTTATGTTAAACTATTAATTTTATTAATGAATTAGTAATAAATTATATCTTTTTTTATAAATACATAAAATCTTTTAATAATAAAAATATAACATAAAATATTATTTTATTATAATAAATTTTTTTGTTAAATATTATTTTTTTATTTCATTCAAAAATTAATTTATTTAAAATTTCACAAATTACCCCTTGGATATACCCAAATACCATATATACAATGACCATTTTTCCTATAATAGTATTTCAAACGACCATATTCCCATTGATGCTATATATGAAACTATCAAAATTGGTTATATATATAGTCTTAAATAGATTATAAAAACCAATTATCCTATTCATTTAATCCTCTATAAATATGTATATTATATTTTTAATTATTTTTATTTTTCTATGTTTATAATCAAAGGTATTCTCTTTAATCAAAATCATAAGTAAAAGCATCACATGTTCATGGAAATGTTTTTCTTATGGTTTGATTACTCTTCTTATTTTCATAATAATTTTTAATATTCAACTCCCATAATGTGTAATATTTATCTTGCTTTGTAATATTTTACCTCAATGTAATGTATCATGGATCAGTTTAGTTTAGTGCTTCCTTGGAAACCAAATAGTCGACAAAATATTCATTTAAAGAAAAAATACATGGTATAATCATGGGGCGTTATGAAGGAAACTATATCATTAGATCTTTTTTACTTTAATTTCAAATATTTAATTATTATTTTTTTCAAATTATAGATATAAAATGTTCTGAAATGGAGGTGAAAAATATTTTTAGAAATTTCTCTAGATAATAATATTATAAAACATCAAAATACTATAGTTTAGAATGATGATCAATAGTAACCTAGTTTTTTGTTGTATTGATACCTGATATCATTTAAATTACTTCTTAAATAAGATTATTATGGTATTATATAATGTATGAACGTATGAAAAATCAATAAAATATTTAAATATATTTTATTTTATGCAATTTAGGTATTTATAACTATTTCTGAAGGATTTTATAACAATTGTTTTGTATGTTTCAATAAAAATATTATAAATAATAAAAAAATCCTATGATGTTTCGTTCCATTATATTAAAGGTAAATTTAGATATTTTTTATTATTATAGAAGTAAGATTAATTTTATTCGGGGGAAAATATTTTTAATTCATTTATAAAAATATTTTACTTAACATTGAGGACTATGAAATTAAGGAGATTTTTTATATTGATAGTAAATGATCATTTTCATAGTGCATGGGATAGATATGATGAGTGTTAATATAAATTATAGTAAAATTATTTTTTCTTACTTATTAATGCAATATATATCTAATATTTTGACATCTGTTAGTTAAAAATTAGTTGATATATCCTGTGATTAAAATTTTATATATAACACAACGAACATGCGTAAATAAATTTTGATATATTGTACAATACCTCAAACTAAAAATAAGTTATAAGAAGAATTGAAATTAAGTGAAAGTATGAATTTTTATGAATACATTAATAGTTTAATTAAAATAACAAATAAAATAATTAATTTCAAAATCATATGGAAACATGGAACAATGTCACTATAATGGAATGTTTGGATATAATGTTATCTTATGGATTTACTTTTATATGTCTCAAAATTAAATCCCAACACAACACATTGATGATGTTAGTTAGTTAAAAAAATTACCAAGAATAACATTAGAAAACATGTATGAGAATGTGAGATTAATATTTGAAAACCAAACCATATATATCAAAGAAAATAATATCGATACCTGTTATAAATCTTGGTAGTTCACATGTCATGAATCTTATAGGAATAACAAAACTTGAGCCATTATAACATAACGTTGCTATTAGGTACAGATTTGTGTCATACAAATAATTATCGAAAATAATTTTCTTATTAGTTAAGGATTACATAGAAGGAAATCATACAAGAATAGGTTAATAACCCAAATCTTTATAGTAGTCAAGGTTCACTCCCAATACAATTATAGTAAAAAAAATTATTTTCTAAACCCGATTCACTTCCCATTCTAAACTAGTTTATCTCATGAGATATGAATTGTTTACAATGAACTAGAAGGGTATATAATTTCACTCCCACACATCACAAAATGAAAATAATTCATATATGGGCCACAATATCATAAATAATTTATCATATAATAACCTAAGAAAATGATATGGGTTTCATAATCATTTCATCATATCATAACTATTGTAAAAGAAATGTGTTTCATAAATATTTATTCTTTTAATCATATCATAACCCAAAAAAATAAGGGGGTTTAATAAAACAATTGTTAACATAATCATAAAACATCTATAGAAATGATAAAAACGGTATAATTAGGTTATATCCCTATTATTGCATAACTTGAACCTATGGTTATTGTCATTGATGAATAAAAATACCATCAAAACCTCATAAAAACATTCCTGATGAAAATATCCTTTTTATTTGAAAAAAAAATCATTATATATAACAAATTATAAAATATTAAAGAAAATATTTTTTAAAAGAAACTTTTAATCGTGGTAATAACGTTTTAAATCATTGAGTGGTCATGATGGTGGAAAATACCATTTGTAACACACAAGTTAAAATAAAGACTCCATACAAATATTTGGAAAAAAGTCATTACGTAACTCACTTAAAAATGATAAGAAGATTACTTTTAACTTTTTGAAATAGTCAAAAAATAAATAAAATTTCATTAAAAAATCATTAGATAACATTAAAAAGTCTATTGAACATATTTTTCGAAAACATGGTCACGGAAGAGAAATGATTTTCAACCGAGGAGATAAATTGATTTGGATTTCCATAAAAAAATATTTTGATCTCTTGATTATCAAAATTGAGGAAAATTAAATGAAAATATTTATTATCATGAGATAAAAAGTTCTGAAGAAAATTTATGATTTTCCTAAGAGATATATCACATGTTCTTATCATCATAATCCTAATCATAAATAATCCCGATACACAATGAGTTTATAACATAAAACCCTAGAATCTTTAGTATCATTTTAATTGTAATCCTCATAAAATAAATAAAATTATATATAAATGTAAATAAAAATAAATTTTATAAGAAGTATCATAAAATAAATTCACGGACAGTATATACACAATATTAAAAAATACATGGTGAATATTTCTTGTGTCCCACACAAATAAAAGTGAAATAAAAATCCCTTACTTCAAGTATCAAATTTTCTTTAAAGTGATACAAAACTCATATATAAAAAATATATGTTTATTATATAGATATTATAGAACCATAATCATATTTATAATATTATATACTATTCAATTATAATCATTTATCACCCGTTTATTAATAATTCATTCTTAAAATAACTATTTCGAGTGATAATTTCTCTATTTCTCATCCGTGTTTTGGTTTGGTAGTTTTAGTCCTTATAATTTGATTATATTAACATAATATCATCAATTTTAATATTTATATAAATATCATATATATTAATTATAAAAATATTCATATTAATCCATTAAATATAGAGATAGTAAAATGAATTACACCATTCATGGAGACGATGGGTCATACCTACAATAAACTATGTGTCCATTTTCTCGATTGATGGAATGAATGAAAGATAAATATTAATTGAATTATATAGATTCTTTTTTATATGATATATATATCATATATTGTAATTAAATAAATCCTTATTACCATCCATGTCAAAATAAAATAAAAAATGTATCACATCGCTTCATGGAGGTGGTAGTGAACATATACGAACGAGAGGTTTTATTCGTTTCAAATAGATTTTAAGTTAATAAGGTATATGTGATATTATAATTATAGAATTAAAAATATTTCATCAATTTCATATATATACTTTAAATCAATCATTATATCCACTATTGGAAGTGAGGGATGAAACATGAATTATGTTAGTTCATGAGGTGGTAGTACTCCATACACATGGTTGATACTTTCATTTCCCATTTTATGGAAAATAATATTGATATTGAAATAACCCAATATTTTAAAATTACATAATTTTTGATAGAGTACACAATATGAAACACTGAATTCAGAAAAACCACAAAATAGTAGTAAAATATTATTTTTTAACATTATAATTATCACTTAGCTGTTAAAATGGTTGGTATGATTAATACTAACTCAATTATAAAAATTTTATGTTATAAAAAAGTATTAAATAAATTCATTTGATATCAAATTAATAGAATAGAAAAAAAATTGAATATAATATCACTTTTTTTTTCTAAAAAACTCTATTTATGCACACAATAAGTTTTTATGTTAATAAATTAATGTTATAACTATTGGGAAATTTTATTAATGAAATATATTATATATAAATATATATTAAATAATATTTTTTAATATTCTTCTAATATGGGGAAAGGGTTTGGATTATTCAAAATCATTATGGGTGTGAGGCAATGGAAACCTTTTTCTTCTTCTCTTTTCAATCTGGATTAAGATGAATTATCTAGAAACCTTCATAGAAGCATGGGTGAAAGAAGAATCCTCTCGTATAAGCAGACCAAGTTAGGCTCTATTTCTCCTCTAATGTTTTCGGATGATATTATTATCTTAATTAATGGTATGTGGAATTCCATACATAACTTCTTGAGGATCTTTAGGGTTAATGGTGAGGTAAGTAGAAAAAGAATTAATTCAAGGAAGAGTAGGGTTTTTTTCTCCAACAAGTGTTCAGTTTGAAGAAGCAAGATCATTTAAGAAATTCTTGGAATTCAGAGGAAATAATTTCCTATTATATATCTTGGTTCCCCAATTTCCTTTGTCTAGATTAAAAAGTATTTCTTTGAGGATATTATGAACAGAAATGTGGGGAGAATTGTGAACTAGAAGAGCCGATTTTTGTCTTTTATAGGCCGAGTCACTTTAATCAACAACGTTTTGTCTTCCATTCTGATGCACGTTCGTTCAACCATCACTCCTCCAAAAGGGACCATCGATAAGATGGATAAGATCATGAACTATTTATTATCTAATGCAAAATCTCTTGGCCGATGCCATTGAGCTTCATGGAACCGTTTGGATAAACTAGTGGTGGAGGGGGTATTGGACTAAAGGACAACAAAGAGGCCATGCAATCCACGCAAGCGCGACTAGCTAGGGAATTTCTCATGGAGGAATCATTATGGGCCAAATTACTTAGAAACTGTTATGTAAGAAATTGAAAAGATTGAAAAAATCATCGTGGAAAGATTTCAAAGTTTTCTAGATGTATTCTCAAACATTTCGAAATGCATAAGGATTCTACACAAAGGGTGGTTGGGATAGGAACAATTAGCTATTGGGGGGATATTTGGGTTGGAGGGAGACTACTTTTTCGAGGATGTATGGGACCCAACATGTCTTTTAGTTAGGTAAGTTATTATTATTCAATGTTAGAGGAAATTATCATCAAGGATTAGATGGAGGTCTCCAATAGTATTTCTTTCTCAGATGAGGCAAATAGATGTTGTTTTTCTAGGATTTCCTCAGGGTTCTTCCATGGACATAACTATAGAGAACTGCTGCATACAATACTTATTTGGGATGAATGGGATTCACGGTTATAGTGTAAGGACATCCCCCATAAATTTTAATTTTTCGTTCTAGAGGTTACAGAATCAGTCAATCAAAATGGAAGATAATATTCAATCAAAGGGTATTTCTCTAGCTTATCATTGTTTCTGCTATAATAACCTGCACAATGAGTTTGAATTTTATCTATTCTGTGTGAGAAATTGGGTTGTGGACCATTGGTCTACTATTGATACACATATGTCATATAGGAATGAATATGACTCTATGTAGGACTTCATTTAATTTTATTTTATGGGTTCCAAAATCAATGAGATGTAGAAGAAACTTCACTTCATAACTTTTAGTGCCATTTGATGGATTATATGGGAGGTGCAGAATATGGCCAAGTTGGATAAGCACCCTATGTTTCCTAGTCTTCTAGTACAAGTTAAAATACTCATTTAAAATTTGGAATTATTTTTAAAGGAATATACAGCTTTCAAGTTCTTAGAAGGTACATTAATTGACCCATATTAGCTGGCAGTTCTCTAGGATAGTGGGTAAAGTGGATTCCTTCTATTCATGGTAACGAGATTAATATTGATGGCTCTTTCATGAATAGATGAATTAGAGGGGGTGGTCTACTCAGGGAACAAAATGGGTCAGTGATTCTGGATTTCGATGCATTCTATGGTTCAGGGATCTCCTTGTGGATAGAGGTGAGGGCCTTTCTCACCAGATTATATCTTTGAAAAAGGTTCAACTTGTAGGTCTCTGAGGTAGAATTTGATTCTAAGATATTTGTTGAATCTATTAAAGGGAATGGAAATCCTACATGGAGTTTGATTTATATCATTATAAGTTTTTCTAAGAAAATCATTTAAGGTTTTAGGGTTTTTCATATTTGGAGAGAATCTATTTTTCCTGCGGATGTTCTTGCTCATGTAGGAAGAGAGGAGGATCCGTTGATGTTTTATTCCACTATTGGATTGATTCCATAGGAATGTAAGGATGTCATCTAGAGGGATCCCCTTGGACTTTACCACATAATACCTTCGTGACCTGTTTCTTTATTTTGGTGGGGTTTTATCGCATTCATTAATAAAAAATTATTTTCTGATCGAACATTGGTAAAAATTATCACTTTAGTAACAGGTAAATCAGGTTAATCTTGGTCAAAACTAAGTGAAAAGGTCATAATATTTCATCTTAAATGATATTGGATGAATGAAATTTTAACCGTATTGCCTTAGGATCAAACATTATATTATTCAAGGAAAATTCTCCCAGAAAATGACCAGTATAATATTTAAATCGGAAATTGTTACAAAATGTCACTCTATTAGATTTAAATATCTATTATATGGCCACACCGGTAAAAAATAAAGTTATAATCAAATATATATTAAAATATTTTTAATAATGAAATTAAATTCACGAAGAAAATATATTTCTAATTTTTAAGGACAATATAATTACCTTGAATTTCAATGAAACACTATTACAATATTTATTTAATTAATAGAAATATAAAACAAATGATATTAAAAATACCAAAAAGTGATATAATTTTAGGGATTAATTATTATCCATGAATTTTGTAGATGAATATAAAATATTAGTGAAGTGTAAAATAATTATATTTTAAATACAACTTTGTGTTGAGGAATTTGAAGTCAAATTAAATGAATAATGTCAAAATTGACATTAATAATAATTAATCAATTAAATATTTTATTATTTTAAAATAACAAAATATTGAAAGAGAAAAAATATAGGTAATATATTGTTAAATGTTTTGGCCATTTTATATTTATGAGTAAATGTTTTCTTTATATATAAAATTATAACCCTTTATGTGTAAAAATTATGTTCTCATGGTTAATTTTAAAATAGATTAACTATGGGGATAAACCCAAAGATATATTTTTTAAAATATCACATTAACCTGTAAAATATTATTTTTTAATAATATTTCTACTATATACTTCCATAAGTTCGAATCCATGAAGATTTTGATGCGTTTTTATTGAGAATTACTTTATTATAGTTTAAGTATTTTAATAAATTATAAAGGTACCCATCACATCATTTATAAAATGGAACCACATCCATTACTTATTTAAATAAAATTGAGCCTTATAGAAAAAAACTAAAAAACATTCTAAGATTCCTTAACCACTTTATAGAGGTTCTGTATTTCCCCAAAGTCTAACCCTAGGACCCTTGCGAAAAGATTTAATGGTGTTCTTTCAAAAGAGATATAATCACCTTAATCAATCACTTTATTTTTTTACTTATTATTTATCTCACCTAAATATATGGTATTTATAATAAAATAAAAAATTAAATATACTCAATATAATTAGCTTTTATTATTATTATGAAATAACCATTATTGCCCCTCTTTCCCATTAAAATTGAAGTGAAGGTATCACTCATGCGTACGCACAAATTAACGTCTCTACATAGCGATACAATTCATTCTCCACAACAATATTTATTATATGATTATTAATATGGTTTTAGTGTTTATATATGATAATTATAACCAAACTAGATCCATTTAATTATAATAGCATATCTACCTTCTTACAATCGAATCTAATGGAATACAATAACGTTGCTTGGGCGTACGTGTAGACTTGCACCTCCACAAAGTGATGAGATTTTTTATTCATTTTAGCTTTATATGTATTGTATTAAGGATGTTTTTTATGAATATATATGATTTATATGATATAAAAATTATTATATAAATTATAATTATTTTTTACCATTATTTTTTCCATCCATCAAAAAACAGAAGCAACATTGAAGCGTATGTACGACCTACCATATCCATGAAAGGTGAAATAAATTTTTATATATAATGGTAATAGATGACTCAACATACATATATAATAAATATTTATGATATTTATATTATGATTAACATTATTTATATGATATAACCATTATCAATGTAAATGGACCAAAATAACTAAATTGAAACATTCATGAAAAACGAAGCAGTTACCCCCCCAAGAACAGTGATTTTAATTAAGAATTGTTAATAAATGGGAGATGAAATGAAATGATTAAATATTATATTGGATGAAATATATTAATATGGATCTATAATATATTAAAAAAATTTATATTTATCATACATTATTTTTGAAAACATAAAAATGAAGTTGGACCTCAAGTAATGGTTTCACATCTCCATTTTACTTCTATGAGACATATACCAGATACACCACTTATTTATTCTATTTTGTGTATATAATAACCATTTCATATGTTATGTAAATAATCTATTGATATTAATGTTATTTAAAAGTTTCATTTGGTGTTGTTTCTTTCATGGGGATTACTATTAAAAAGTTATCAATGTGGCAAGGGATTATTTCAAAATATCATAACTATTTGGGATTGTCTCTGCTAGGGGAGACTTTTATTCCATATCAATATTTTCTCAACAAAATTAAATAATATATTTAATATAATAAAATGATTTATTAAAGTTATTTTTATCTATGTTTGACTTTTTTTATAAAAATATATCTTCTGAATAAATCTATTTTTCATTTTCTGAATGAGGTACTTAATAACTTTTACTGAAAGTGTAAAATGAAAGTTTATTTAGCATATAAATATTGAAATTAATTTCCTACCATCATGACCAATCAATTAATTGAATTTTATTTAATTATTTACAGTTTTCTTTTTAAATAAAATAATTTCTTTTGTATGTGTGATATTTTTAGATTAAAAAATGATTTTCAATGTGAAAATGTGTTTTTATCAAGAAACATGTCAGTAATTTCAATTGTGTATTTTAATCTATGTCAACATACTTTGTTAAATATTTGGTTATGGTTGTACTCTAATTATTCTATCCAATATATTAGTCTAGAAGGTTTATGATCATCTTGACTAGGGAAAGTATTGATATTCAGTATGTTAGTGCTAATAATATAGAGAGTTATTGATTTTTAAGGAATGTTGACTATGATTTATCGTTTATTCATATGAAGAATACATTGGAATTAATAAATTATTAGTGGGGAGCAAAATAGTCCCTATATTCTTATTTTGGTCTCCTAAGATAGACTAGAATTGGTTGTGTCTAAGGCCTCACCCATTTATATAGATGTATTGGCACAAAGAATTAACAATATTTTTAAATTTCCTGGAATAAAGCCTCAAAGGTATGGTTAAAATATCTATCATTTTTAACTCCATAATTATGAAATCATTTATTTATTTCTATGTTACATCATGATTTTTATGATATCCATGGATAAATTTCAAGCTCATTTTATTATTTATATGGAAATATATGATAATCATTTGTTCCTGAAATATTATTTTTCATGCTCAAGTTATTGATAAAATGGAATGTGTTTTGAGAAATTTACATTTACATATTAATTATATATTATTTATTTATGATATCTTCCACTGTATACACACCCTTATTGAGTATATTTTATTTTTTTTCCAATGATATGAATAAGGGTGTGATGAATAATATCCAGGTTCAAGGAATGCATTTATGTTATGTATTTTATATTTACAATATAATATGGGAGTAATGTTTATATTTAGTTTTTCACGAATAAAAAAATATTTCATCCTTGGGATGAAATCAATTATAGTTAGTGCCCATGTAATAAAATACCCACAAGATCTGAGCTACTAAATTCAGAGTATTTATAGAAGGAATTAGAGAAAGTTAGTCGAAACCTTGAGAAATAGATATCGGAAAATAATATTAGGGGTCTTAAACATGTGATTTACTTATATAATATTTCCAAAGAAACTAAGATAATTATTTAAAGATTAGTTATACATAAATATTTAATTTTTGTTCAGTGTTTTACTAGTTTTGAAATTTTACATTATGTTTCATAATATTGTGATCTAATATAGTTCATATCATTATATAAAAAATGGTTTCTAAAAAAATTAATGTAATATTTATCTGTGCACATAATCCATGTAGGAATTTGAATCATGTGGATGATTATGAAGTTGTAGATGAAAAAATTATAACAATTTTGGGGAGTTTGACTCAGGTTATGACTAATAACTTTGCTTTTATTGATTATCCTACTAATCCAGAATGTGGTGTAATAGGGTTATATCGCTTCATGTGTCTGTACCAACCATCATTCAGTGGGACTAAATGGTGGTCATTAATTCAAAACACTAATTATGAGGAGGAAATAACAAGCATGGAATGGCACAATTTTAGGAACTTTTCACGGGAAAATATTTTCCTTGAGAGTAATGAGAAGATATGGAACAAATTTTCCTAAGGAAAAGATAAATGGAAGAGGAAAATTTTAATAAGTATAAATATAACATTATAAGGCTAGAAATGAAATTAGTAGACTATATAAGTAATCAAAAAAGTGATATGGGAATTTATTTAATGGGTTAAATATGATCCTTATAAGGGAACTAGTATTGTCACATACATGACATATTTTAAAGGTATTTTTTATTTATTTACATTATTGTTTTTTTTGGGGGTTTTCAATGCATTTTTGAAGGAAATGGTGGGTTTCCATAATTTGGGTCAACTCGAGAGCCCATTTCCAGTTTTGAAAATAAATTGTGTTTGTTTAATAACTCCCTCGTTTTTCAACATTTTTAACTCATTCAACTTCCAAAATGACCTTAATTTAACTATTAAAACCACCAATGAATTTTGGCCCCCTTAAAAATTCATTTGCATCTTGGATTTGGGTGATCAAGTTAGGTATTGGGCCAACCCGAATGCCCATTTCCAGTTTTAAAATTGTTTTGTAATTATTTCATAAAATATTCAATTTTTATTATTTTTCGGTGATTCCACCTCTCACCTTCTCCCACTGTACCTGGCCGCACCCCCAGATTCGTTTACCCCTCTTTGGATATCGCATATGTCGCGAAGTTGGGCCTAACTTCTCTGGTTTCTAAAAACGTCCAGTTTTCTCAAGTAAGTGACTATCCTTCTAGTTCTCTCATTTTCCTTGAGATTTATCTTTTTTTTTCCTGAATCCCCAAATTTCCAGAAGCTAGGGATTCGTGCCTAGGGTTTCATTTTGGGTTTCATGGTTCAATCCTCTGGTTTTAGGTTTGATATCACTTCCTTGTGGCGCGGTGGTCGTGCGGTTGAAGTTCCGCACTAGGATTTGCGGTTTTTGAATCTTTTGGTAGGTGATTCCATTGTGTGTGAAATTTTTGGGAATTTGATTGCTGTGTTGAGGGTGAATTAATGCTTATTGAATTTTAATGTTTCTGTAAAAATTTGTTTGAGTTGCATTTACAATGCAAATGAATTTTATGTTACAATTTTTGGTGAAATTGAGGGTTTTTCATGAGAGTCTTTTATTGGTTCATTTTGGGATGAACTCTAATTACATAGTTGATTTTGTTGAACTGTATTAGGAATTAAAATAATGTTTTAAATATTTATTCTTTTTGTTTGTGGCTGAAAAAGTTTGTTTAAATTGTGTTTGAGAAGCAAATGGGCATTAAGTGCCATGTTGGTGTGAAAATGGTGGTTTTTAAGATATATAATTTTTTGGTTAACATTGGGCTGCCCCATAACTGAATTTATGGTTTTATTAAATTGTGTTGAACTGAAATTTTGTTTTGATGACTTACAAGTGTTCACATACTGTGAAAAGTGGATATTTCAAAGAGTTTTGGGTGCAAAACAATGTGATGTTTTGAGAGGTTGTTTTATTGAAGATCAAAATATTTTATTGACTGTTTCAAATGATATAAAATGTGTGTAGCTACTGTACTATTTGTTTGTGACCAGTAGTGATACTTTACATGAAAAATTATGTGTGTTGTTTTCTGAAATTGTTTGAGCACAGAAAGGGGAATCCCGGGTACTTAGGTGGGCGGATATGTACTAGTACGACTAGTGGACGGGATGGGTTGTGTCCCTGTTTCACTGAGAAAATGGATAACGACAACACTAACTGAACTATGTGGATGTTATTTGGGGACCACTAGGTTATGGTTTTGTTCCCTACTAGTGGCTCGTGCACGGGAAAGGATTGTGACTTGGATACTTTACACCGAGGTACGAGGTACATAGGGCCCGAGACTATCTAGTTGCCTAGGGGTGTTCCCAATTTTTGTGCTCATTAGAATTGTAGTATTTACCCTTGTTGTGGGATATTTTGGCAGTACTTTACAGTATATCACATGTTTATTTAATGTGTTATCATTCTGAAATTCTTGGATTGAAAACTGTTTTCATTTGAAAGTTGCTTTTCTTGAAATTTTTAACATTGTTTCACCTTGTGTGTTAAAATTGCTAGTTTTGTTCCCATTGTATTGCATCCTCTTTGGAATCTTCTGGTGGTATCCTATTGGGCTTAGGCTCACACCCTACTTACACCCCTTGGGTGTAAGTAGAACTTCTTATGCTTGACTCAGGTAAAGGGAAGGCTAAGGGTGATGGCGCTTCAGGGTGTTAGTCCCCATCGTTGGGGCAGAGTTGTGGAGAAGGCTTGCGGGTGATGACACCCTTGTTGTGTGAAGTGATTGGGGATGTCTTGATGTTGTCATTATTTGTATTTGGACCACTTGTAGTGTCTTTAAATATATGTATTCAGATCTGGTTTTGTTAAGAATGGTTTAGCATGGAAATTTCAGATTCTTATTATTGATTGTTTTATTTGTTTTATGCTTTCATACTCGGGTAAATCGTTCCCAAATCATATTGTTTTATACCCGGGCACTTGTGCCAGCCCGTGGGGATAGGGAATGCCCTTCGGGCCTTGTCATGGGCCAGGTTTGGTGCCATTAATGGTGGTGACCAGATCTGGTACGTGACAAAATGGTATCAGAGGGGTGAGATTTCTGGGGCATGTGATCTCAGAGCACGGAGTTTCAGTGGACCCTGAGAAAATTAGTGCGGTTATGTCATGGGAGCAGCCGAGGAATGTGTTCGAGATCAGGAGTTTCCTTGGCCTGGCTGATTACTACAGGCGATTCGTTCGGGATTTCTCTCGGCTTGCATCACCAATGACTGCGCTCACCCGGAAAGGGGTGAAGTTTGTATGGGGTCCATAATGTCAAGAATCATTCGAGGAGCTGAAGAGACGGTTGACTACCGCCCCTGTGCTGATTTTACCTGAGGCCGGGAAGGGTTATGTGGTTTATTGTGATGCTTCAGGTATGGGTCTTGGGTGCGTGCTTATGCAGGATGATCACGTTGTGGCTTATGGCTCTCGCCAACTCCGACCACATGAAAAGAACTACCCCACCCATGACTTGGAGTTGGCAGCGGTGATGCATGCTTTGAAGACATGGCGTCACTACCTCTTTGGCGAGAAGTTTGGGGTCTACTCTGATCACAAAAGCTTGGCTTATATCTTCTCGCAGAAGGACCTCAACTTGAGGCAACGTCGCTGGATCGAGTACTTGCAGGGGTTCGACTTTGACATTGTCTATACCCCAAGCAAGGGTAATGTGGTGGCCGAAGCTTTGAGCAGAAGAGTTCCAGTGCAGGCTTTGAGGAAGTCTAGTGATGAGTGGACATTGATGGGGCTCTTTTCTCAAATGCATGTGGAGGCTAGGGAACACAGTGGAGGGGCATTCTTGGCGAGTGTCCAGTTGACTCCTTCTCTGTTGGAGTTGATTAAGAGGGAACAACCTAGTGATGAGCTTTGTCAGCGATCTAGGCAGTTTCTTCATGGTGGGGAGACATCCTCTGATTGGTTGTCGTCTCCCGAGGGCATCTTGTGCTTCAAGGGCCGTTCAGTAGTACCGTTATCTCTACAGAAGGCAGTGATGCATGATAGCCACCAGTCTCAGTGGGCTGTCCACCCAGGTTCCACTAAGATGTATTATGATGTCCGTCGGCATTTTTGGTGGCCTGGTATTAGACGAGAAATAGCAGACTTTGTTTCGAGATGCTACACATGCCAGCAGGTGAAAGCAGAGCACCAAAGGCCCTCCGGTTTGCTCCAGCCATTACCCATTCCTACCTGGAAGTGGGACGAGGTTTCCATGGACTTCATTGTTGGCTTACCTCGTACACCTCGGGGTAAGAATTCCATTTGGGTGGTGATTGATCGTATAACCAAATCAGCCCACTTCATTCCGATCAGAGATACATCTAAAGTGGATGAGTTGGGCCATTTGTATCTTCAAGAGGTGGTGAGACTCCATGGTGTACCATCAGCTGTTGTCTCGGATAGAGACCCCCGCTTCACTTCTCGATTTTGGGAAGGCCTTCAAAAGGCCTTGGGCTCTCAGATTAAGATGAGCACGTCGTACCACCCTCAGACGGATGGTCAGACAGAGCGGGCGAATCAGATTTTGGAGGACATGCTTCGTGCATGTGTCTTTGACTTTGGAGGTTCTTGGGATAGCCATTTGGGATTGGTTGAGTTTGCTTATAATAATAGTTACCAATCCTCAATTCGAATGGCCCCTTTTGAGGTGCTCTATGGTCGGCCATGTCGGTCCCCCCTATGTTGGGCTGAGGTAGGAGAGACTTCACTATTGGGGCCGAGCCTTGTGCAGGAGACTTCTGAGAAGGTCAAATTGATCAGGAAGCGCTTATTGACAGCTCAGAGTCGTCATAAATCTTATGCTGACCGGAGGCGTCGAGACCTAGAGTTTTTTGTGGGTGACAGGGTATTCTTAAAAGTGGCCCCTCGTCTGGGCCATCATCGATTGGGGAAGCAAGGTAAGTTGATGCCACGGTATGTCGGACCCTATGAGATCACAGAGTGTATTGGTAAGGTGGCATACAGGTTGGCCTTACCTTCTCAGTTGACATCTATCCATGATGTCTTCCACGTCTCCCAGTTGAAGAAATACAATCCAGATCCATCCCATGTGTTGAGTTGGGAAGAACTAGAGATAGAGCCTGACTTGTCAATCGTTGAGAGGCCGGTGAAAATTGTGGACTCCCAAGAGAAGATACTTCGAGGGAAGTCTATTCCATTAGTTCGGGTTCTATGGCGGCATGGGAATGATACACATGAGACTTGGGAGCAAAAGTCATGGGTCGAGGAATAGTACCCATTCTTGTTTACCAACCAAGAATCATGTTGACTTTCCGGGGCGGAAAGTCCTTCATGGTGGGGAGAATTGTCACATACATGACATATTTTTAAGGTATTTTTTATTTATTTACATTATTTTTTTTTTGGGGGTTTTCAATGCATTTTTGAAGGAAATGGTGGGTTTCCATAATTTGGGTCAACTCGAGAGCCCATTTCCAGTTTTGACAATAAAGTTTGTTTGTTTAATAACTCCCTCGTTTTTCAACATTTTAACTCATTCAACTTCCAAAATGACCTTAATTTAACTATTAAAACCACCAATGAATTTTGGCCCCCTTAAAAATTCATTTGCATCTTGGATTTGGGTGATCAAGTTAGGTATTGGGCCAACCCGAAAGCCCATTTCCAGTTTTAAAATTGTTTTGTAATTATTTCATAAAATATTCAATTTTTATTATTGTTCGGTGATTCCACCTCTCACCTTCTCCCACTGTACCTGGCCGCACCCCCAGCTTCGTGTACCCCTCTTTGGAGATCGCATATGTCGCGAATTAGGGCCTAACTTCTCTGGTTTCTAAAAACGTCCAGTTTTCTAAAGTAAGTGACTATCCTTCTAGTTCTCTCATTTTCCTTGAGATTTATCTTTTTTTTCTTGAATCCCCAAATTTCCAGAAGCTAGGGATTCGTGCCTAGAGTTCCATTTTGGGTTTCATGGTTCAATCCTCTGGTTTTAGGTTTGATATCACTTCCTTGTGGCGCGGTGGTCGTGCGGTTGAAGTTCCGCACTAGGATTTGCGGTTTTTGAATCTTTTGGTAGGTGATTCCATTGTGTGTGCAATTTTTGGGAATTTTCTTGCTGTGTTGAGGGTGAATTAATGCTTATTGAATTTTAATGTTTCTGTAAAAAAATTTTTGAGTTGCATTTACAATGCAAATGAATTTTATGTTACAATTTTTGGTGAAATTGAGGGTTTTTCATGCAAGTCTTTTATTGGTTCATTTTGGGATGAACTCTAATTACATAGTTGATTTTGTTGAACTGTATTAGGAATTAAAATAATGTTTTAAATATTTATTCTTTTTGTTTGTGGCTGAAAAAGTTTGTTTAAATTGTGTTTGAGAAGCAAATGGGCATTAAGTGCCATGTTGGTGTGAAAATGGTGGTTTTTAAGATATATAATTTCTTGGTTAACATTGGGATGCCCCATAACTGAATTTTTGGTTTTATTAAATTGTGTTGAACTGAAATTTTGTTTTGATGACTTAGATGTGTTCACATACTATGAAAAGTGGATATTTCAAAGAGTTTTGGGTGCAAAACAATGTGATGTTTTGAGAGGTTGTTTTATTGAAGATCAAAATATTTTATTGACTGTTTCAAATGATATAAAATGTTTGTAGCTACTGTACTATTTGTTTGTGACTAGTAGTGATACTTTACATGAAAAATTATGTGTGTTGTTTGCTGAAATTGTTTGAGCACAAAAAGGGGAATCCCGGGTACTTAGGTGGGCGGATATGTACTAGTACGGCTAGTGGACCGGATGGGTTGTGTCCCTGTTTCACTGAGCAAATGGATAACGACAACACTAACTGAACTATGTGGATGTTATTTGGGGACCACTAGGCTATGGTTTTGTTCCCTACTAGTGGCTCGTGCACGGGAAAGGATTGTGACTTGGATACTTTACACCGAGGTACGAGGTACATAGGGCCCGAGACTATCTAGTTGCCTAGGGGTGTTCCCAATTTTTGTGCTCATTAGAATTGTAGTATTTACCCTAGTTGTGGGATCTTTTAGAAGTACTTTACAGTATATCACATGTTTATTTATTGTGTTATCATTCTGAAATTCTTGGATTGAAAACTGTTTTCATTTGAAAGTTGCTTTTCTTGAAATTTTTAACATTGTTTCACCTTGTGTGTTAAAATTGCTAGTTTTGTTCCCATTGTATTGCATCCTCTTTGGAATCTTCTGGTGGTATCCTATTGGGATTAGGCTCACACCCTACTTAAACCCCTTGGGTATAAGTAGAACTTCTTATGCTTGACTCAGGTAAAGGGAAGGCTAAGGGTGATGGCGCTTCAGGGTGTTAGTCCCCATCGTTGGGGCAGAGTTGTGGAGAAGGCTTGCGGGTGATGACACCCTTGTTGTGTGAAGTGATTGGGGATGTCTTGATGTTGTCATTATTTGTATTTGGACCACTTGTAGTGTCTTTAAATATATGTATTCAGATCTGGTTTTGTTAAGAATGGTTTAGCATGGAAATTTCAGATTCTTATTATTGATTGTTTTATTTGTTTTATGCTTTCATACTCGGGTAAATCATTCCCAAATCATATTGTTTTATACCCGGGCACTTGTGCCAGCCCGTGGGGATAGGGAATGCCCTTCGGGCCTTGTCATGGGCCAGGTTTGGTGCCATTAATGGTGGTGACCAGATCTGGTACGTGACAAGTATCCTAACAAATATAAATATATAAGTATATAATATCATGTGCAATCAAGATTGATAAAAAAATTTCCAAGTCTTATGTATTTGAAGAAAAGAAAGATAAGAAGAGATAGAGTGAGAAAAAATGGATAATGGTAAGAAGAGAAGGAAGTATTCTCCCAAATGAGATTATTGTGGAAAAAATATTCCCCAGTAAATTATTTAAGGGTGTAAGAGTTTTTTCAAGTGTATAAATTCCATTATGAGTTTATATTCAAGGGTAATAAAGAAACCATAACTTCTCCAATGTTTCAAATGTAATGATATGGGGTATCTTGAAATAAAATTCCCTAAGATTCAATAAAATATAGCTTAGAATTATAATAGGGATTAAAGTCAAACTTATGCTATTACTATGGCCGAAGTGGAATGATTAATTTACTTCTGTATTTGGATTTTGGAATTATTTTTTATAATTTTTTTATCAATGATATTATAGTTATTAGAATCATGAAACATTTGAGAATTTTAATACAATAGATTTTCTTCAAGGATCTTAAATCATATATTTAATGGTATTAAGAACCAAGAAAATTTATTAGTGGTAAGGGAATATTTTTAAATAATCCCATGATAACCCTTTATGTGTTCTTGATATTTACTTAATAATGTTTAGTTGGGATAAATATAATATTTGAATCAAAAAGGTTAATGGTGGTAGTATTGTGGACACTGAAAACTATTAGTGATTTAATGAAAAAGTAATTTATGATGGAGTTTACTGTATTTTTAGATTTATAGAATATATAGAATAAGGATAAATGGAATTGCGATTTAGGTTATTAGTATATGTGATCAACATATTCACATGTTTATAATTTGAAATTATGAATTTATTTATTTTGTTTAGGGATAAATATTCGATTTTTTTGTTTTAAATATGGGAGAATATATTTTGGAGGATTCTTAAGGTTAATTACATATTAACTGGATTAAGTTGAACTTTGGATATTATTATTTTTGTTTATAGTATGATTTTTTTATATTGGATAACCTATATGAAACATTTTTGGGTTGAAAAATATTTATAGTATAATAGAATGACATATGAATATTGTGATTTTTCAAAAGTGTTTCAGGCATATAAAAATCACCTTGAATATCAACTTCCTGGTTTAAAAGATGAAGTGGGAATCAATTAAAGAACAAAATAAATAAATAAATTGTTCCTAGGAAATAAAAATAAATAAAATATTTTTTTACTGAGTGATTTTTCTAGATTGTAAAAGAATCCCGAACTTTAGTAAAAGGAACTTAATTTTTTTATCAGTTTACATTTCTCACCAGGAAATCAGTGTTCTTTAAAATTATTAGATATTTATAGTTTTGTGGTGGATATCTTTATCATGACCATTGTATCTATCATACTATTTTAATAAGTGGGAATTAGTTTTCTCTTCCATGTAAATATTTTCATTTCTCATGGCTCTCTATTTTCAAAACCTAATTTTTTGGTGGCCTTCATTCTTCCCTTTCCCACTTTTTAAGAGAATGTTTTATTATACCATTTTATGATGTGGGTTTTCCATAAAGGAATTTTCTGATGTCAAACAATTAAATACCAAGAATTAGTTAAAATTGAGATGAAACAATTTACTAAATAAGTGGATAATGTAAAACCAATATATTATAAGAGTCCACTATATTTTGTAGTGTATACAACACACAACACTAAGTCAAGAAAAACCAAAATATAGTATTAAAACATTATAAATTAATGTATAAATTATCAGATAACTGTTAAATTGGTGGGTATGAATATGGATAAATAAATTATAAAAATATATAGTTTAAAAATTTATAAGATAAAATAATTTTTTATCAATTTCTTAGAAATGAAAATAAAACTAATTTTAAAATAAAAGAGTTGTTTTTTTTAAATTTGTTTTTATGCACACAATATATTTTTATGATAAATAATTAAATTGATTGGTATAAGTAAGTTATTTTAATAAAATTAATTTATTATATATTCAATCATATGTTATAATATTCATCTAATATTTTTTAATAATTGTGATAAAAATAAAATCCATTTTTATGGTTAAAAATAATATTTTTCTTAAAGTGGGTTTTATCACATTTTGTGCACTTATTTTAAAATTAATTTCTTCCGTATATAAAAATTGAATTTGATAAAATATATTCTATATTTGGTATTTTAAGGTTTAAATTTATTAAATTGTTCTCTTTTATTTTTAGGTCTTATAAATAGTTACTATGGTGTAAAATTTCACCTCATAAATGTTAAATTAGTTTAATCTAGGTGAAAAATAAGTGATAAGGTCCTAATATCTCATATAAATCCTTATTGGATGAATTTAATTTTACCCTTATCAAATTTTATTACAAATTTATATGATTAATGGAAAATGTTCAATGAAAATTTTAAATATAATATTTAAATCAATAAAAGTTAAAAAATTTCACTCTCTTAGTTTCAAATATCTATTATGTGTTAATATAGAGAAAATATTTATTATGGAAAAATATAAATTTTATTTTTTTTGAATAATGAAACTATATTCATTATAAAAATTTATTTTTAGTTTTTAGTGATTATATAATTAAATTTAATTCTGTGAAACACTAATAAATTATTAATTCAATAGAAAAAATATAAATTAAATGAAATTAAAAATATTAAAATTGATATAATTAGAGTTATTTATATATTTTAATGAATTATTAATATTAATATGACAAATTAATGTTTTTTAAATAAAATATACTCATAATAATATTTTTTAATGACGTATTTGAAGTCATTTAAATGAATATTGTAAAAAAATGAAAATAATGATAATTTATCAAAATAATAATTTATTATTTAAAAATTATAAAATATTAAAAGTGGAAAAGGGGATATGATATAGTATAAAATTTCATACCTTTTTCATTTATCAGTAAATAATTACCATATATGTAAAATTACAACCCTTTATGATTAAAAAATTTTGTTGTTGCAGTTAATTTTAAAATATGTTAGTTAAGGGAATAAAACAAATGATAATGTTTCAAAAAACCAAATTTACCTATAAAAATATTATAGTTTGATGATTTTAAACCATACACATCCCTAGTTTTGAATCCATGATGATTAATTTTTCTTGAGATTGAATATATTTTAATTTAATCTTGTAAGAAAATTCAATATGCCCCTCATATCAATTAATAAATAGAACCTCCTACCTTATATCTATACACCTTATTAATCCTTCTATATTAACCATACCCTATGAAAATACCTTATCAACTTCCTTATACACATTCTAGTGGTGTTTTTAATCCCAAAAGACAAATCCTATTACCCTTAATAGAATATTTAAAGGTGCACTTTTAAAGAGGAGGTAACCACCTTAACCAATCACTTTGTTTTTTTACTTCTTCTATTCCTCATCTAAATATATGGTATTTGAAATAAAATAATAAAATAAGTGTCTTAAATATAAATAAATTTAATTTTTATTATGAAATAAAAATTATCTTCACTTTTTCTTAGTAAAATGGATGTGAAGGTATCACTCATGTGGACATACGACTCACCATCTCCACGTAACAATACAATTCATTTTCCACCAAAATATTTGATGGATGGTTATTAGGATGGGTTTATTATTTATATAAGATAATTATGATATAATAATACACCTTGAATCAAAATATCAAATCTATATTCTTACATTATAATCTATTGTAGTATAAAAATGTTTCTCGTGCATATTTAAAGACTACCACCTCCACAAAGTAATGTTATTTGTTTTTTATATATGTTTTACCTGGATGATGATATGGATAGATTTGATGAATATATACCATTTATATTATATAATAATGATTCTTTAAATTATAATTATCATTTACCTTCCTTTAATTCCATCTATCAAAAAATAAAAATAGCATTCAAGTGTATGTACGACTTACCATCTCCATAAACCGTGTAATTAATTTTTCGATCTGTAACATTAATGGTTGACTATAAATAAGTATATAATTAATATATATGATATTAATAAATTTATTATAATTATATACACTATTTAACCATTATCAAAATATAGGGATTTAAACTAATGAATCAAAACTTACATGTAAAAATCAGTTACCACCCGAAACTCTGATTTTGATAAAAATTATTAAAATATGGGCGATAAAATGTTATAAGTAAATAATATATAATATGATATATTTTAATATGGTTCTGGAATTTATTTATAATTAATTTATATTTATTATTAAGTATATTCAAACACAAACTAAGGAATTCGGTCTTAAGGTATGTGTTTCTCATTTCATTTTTACTTCTGTTAGACATATTCCATATCCACAACTTATTTCTTTTGCGTTTTTTATATAATACCCCTTTTATATGTTATATCAGTAATTTATTTATCTTTATAGTATTTTAATGTCTCATTTTATATTATTTCTTTCATAGGTATTACTATTCAAATGTAACAAATTGGTAATGGTTTATTTCATGATCTCATTACTATTTAGGATTGTCTTTAGTGAGACAGTCTTTTATTATATATCCATATTTTATAAAAATGTATAAAAGTATAGTTTTACTATCATAAAATTATCTATTAAATACATTTGTATCAATTTTTTATCTTTAGAAAATATGTTTTATTCTAAATAAATATTCATATTTTTTTCTAAATGAGGCACTTTTTGAATTTTATGAAAATTAAGAAAGGAATGTTTTTATCTTATAAAACATGAGATAAATTTAGTAATATATTTACTGACAAATTATTTTGAAGATTCATTTATAAGTTTACAAGGTTATTTTCAAATGAAATGGTTTCTTTAGTATGTAATTCGTTTTTGTATTTAAAATATAACGATTTTCATAGTGGAAATGATATTTTCCTCAATAAATAATTGAGCATCTAAATAAATCATATTCATCTATGTCAATATCCTTTTTTGAATATTAAGTTAAGGATTTAATATAATGATACCATCCAACATATTTCTCTATATGGTTTATGATTATATTGATTGGGGAATGTATTGATATTATTTAAATTAGTCCTTACAATATAGATAGTTATTTATTTTAAGAAATGATAATTATTTTGTAATGTGTATTAATATGAGAAATTTATTATGCTTAGTAAGTGAAAGATTATTCTTTATATAACACCTCTATGAATCGGTAGGTCTTTTTATATATTGGATATTATCTTAGTCTTTACCCATTTATGTTGATGTATTAGCACAAGTCCTTGATGGTAAATTCAGATGTCTTAGAATAAGGCCTCGATGGTAAGTTTTAGATATATGTTATTATGTATTCCATCATTTTGAAATCATTTATTAATTTCTAAGTGACTATTTGATTTATTATGTTATACATAGATAAATATATTAATCATGTTATTATTTATATGTAATTATTTTATCATCATGTATTCATACCATATTATTATTCATTATCATGTTATTGGTAACTTATAATGTGTTTTCAGATATTTACATTTCTATGTTGATTATAAATTATTTATTCATGATATCTTCTGATGTACACATACCCTTACTGAGCATATGATATCACGTTTTTAATTTTTTCTTTTCCCCAATATATAAATAAGGATATTATGAATAATATATATGATGAAAGAATCAGTTTATGAAATAACTTTTATATTTCTAATGTATTATGGGAATCATTTTTATATATGGTTCTTCAAGACTACTAAACTATTCGTTCTATTGGGATGTGATTACATATATATAGTGCTAATATAATAATGTAACCACGAGCTCTAGGCTACTAGATTATATATCTTTATAGATATAGTTTATAAAGATAACATAATAAAATATCAGTATATGGTAGATATAGAAGTTATTATATCATCAATGTTGAAAAATATTTTATGAAGTTTAATGAAGAAGTAAAAAAAATGTTCGGTAGATAATTATACCTCTTTTCTGAAAAACTATTTAGGTTAGCACCAAAATAATTTTAAGAAGGGATTCCTAATCAAAATAAGGCATTTAAGATGTTTTTAGTGAATTAATTAATGGTATTGGGTAGGGATTTTCAGAAACAATAGGCTTTGGATGTGTGAATAAGAAAAAAAGTTGGGGCATCCTTTTATAAGCATGGGAGAGGATACACTTGGAATTTTTGAAAACAAAAAGATATACCCACATTTTAAGAATGACACAAGGATAGAAAAATGGTTCATTATCAAAACATATATGGGATAAGTCAAAATATAGCTAGAAAGTCATAATTAGAAATGTTTTTAGGTAATTTTAACCACTATTTTTTTAGTTTAACCCCCAGGAAAACCTTATTTTACCTTAACAAATATAATAATTTTTTACTATTTTAACAATTAATTATGGAAAAAAGTTAATTTTACCTTATTATAAAATATTAATTTTTAGTATACCAAATATGGATTCAATTTTTCATAATTAAATTCATAGAAGTCATATAAATTACTTTGAAGTTAAACCCGTATATGTGATGAAAAAATAGGCTTCAGAAAGAGAATATTTCAAAATTATAAAATGTTTTATATAAAAATTCAAAATTAAATTGATTACAATGAATAAAATTGGATTAATAATAATATAATTGAACATATTTTAGTTTTAAATCATTTTGAAATAATATTTTACTTTTTAAACACATTAAATGAAAAGAAAATGTTGAATAAAAATCAGTATATTAAACTATTCATCAAAAAAAAATCATTTTAAAAAATAAGAAGACATTCACCCTATGATAATTTTTAAATTTTGGTTAAAAAATGAAGTTTATTTTTTCAAATAAATTTTCATCAATACCAAAAATGAATTTTATTATTTTTTCTTAAAAGGACGTGAAAAATAATTTTTGAGAAAAATGTATTTTCAATTTTTATAACGAAATCACTAAAAAATTAAGTACTAATTTACCAATATATATTATTTATCTAATGAAATTATAATTAATTTTAAAAATGTGGTTATTACTATTCATATCTCTAAATTTAACAGCTTGGTTACAGTAAAATTTTAATAGTATATAATGGTTCGTTTAAACTCTATGTTGAATGCATCAAAAGTTATTGAAATTAAATTTAATTAATTTTTTTCAAAAATTATAGGGGTGTAAAATTATACACCCCTTAAAAAAATTTCACCCTCTAAATTATTCACTCCAATAATGAAAAATGAGGATACTTTTACCTCATCATATCCTTAATTTCTCATGTCCCTCCCTAAATTGGTGGTTTCTTCACAAAACAATTACTATGTGAGTGTTATTGATTCATAGAAATTTTAATCTATGATCAATAACCTCCACAAATTTTTATTAATAAAAAATTATTACTCTAGTGGTATGACCTATAATTTCATTATACATGAGGTTTCAGGTTTGATCTTCATCGAGAGAGATATATAGAACACATCATGGATTTGATAGAGGTTTGGTGGAAGCACCAATCGATAAGAAACCATACAAACTCAATAAAAAAAATTTAATGAGAAAATATACATCTGGATTTGATTTAATTTATTCACGAATCTCATAAACTTATTCTATGTAGAAATTTATTGAAAAACATTATCGCCAACTTTAAATTCTAGATGACACCGATGATTGTCAACATAACTTTTATGCTAGCTCTAAGCTATAGTGATGTATTTTTGAATGGATCACACTTTATATATCATTTCTGTAAAAATCAAGTCTTTTCATATATAGATATAAAATATTATTATATTAATATTTAAAACATAACATAACATTCCACACTAGAATCATATGGGTCTAGTGCCTTTGGAAATACGGATACATAAATAACATGTTCAAAATTATAATACATCATCTTCAACTTAGTTATTCTTAACTAGAACCCTTGTTAGACATATTATACAAAATACCTTTCTTCATTAACCAGGAAAAAAAAATCAGGAAAGGGTAAGTTCAGCTTTTCAGTAAGGTAAATTAAGAGAGATATGAACAAAACATGAGTATAAACGTAATAGGACATAAGAAAACATTTTAACACCATACTTTGAATATCCAGGATCTTAAAAATGAATTATGGATTAAATATTAAAAGTTAGTAAGACATGAATCATAAAGTAATAAAAAAACATGATTCACGAGAAAATAAAATTTTCATATGACTTAGATATATGGAAATCACATACACATATAAAACCTTATATCAAGGCTACCTATCAAGATATTCATACTATTTTATGCTTGGGATAACCACCCAAGTTTATACTTCTTTCTTGGGATAACCTCATATATACCCCCTATTTTGGGATTTTGGTAACTACCGACGCACCCTCATTTGGGCTTGGGATAACCCCCCATATACCCTCTTTCAGGCTTAGGATAACCTCTCAAATACATTTAGAGCTCATAAAACATTATTCATTATCAAATATATTAGAGGAATATATTAGACCCACCAATCACATAATCCATACATTTATGTGGAAAAATATCATAAAATATCCATCATTTCATAACCCATGAAGATAAAATTGGTTTTATAAACATTTCATCATTACATAATCCATGAGAAACAAACAGGTTGATAAACATTTGTCATCATAACTATAAATCCTCTATAGAATGAATAAGATTGTTATAATTTTATCACATTACTAATAATTATTAACTATCATCGAAGGTTTTTATCTTTTTTGTAAAATGATTTTGAAAGACCACTTAGAACATTTCTTGAGGAAAAAACCTTTCCCACTATGGAAACACTTATTTAAAATACTAAAAATTCATGAATATTAAGATAAAAAATAACTTTCAAAATAACTTTGGAAATTTTAAAGGAATATTTAAATCATTTAGTGTTTATTATATATGAAAATATCATTCATCTTGTGTATGTTAAAATGTATATTCCTTTCACATTTTTTGTAAAAAGTCAAAAGAGCCTTTTTTTGAAAATGATAAAAAGATTACTTTTTAACGATTTATAAAAATTCAAAAACTGGTAAAAATTTCTTTAAACAATTATTAAATAATTTCAAAATCATTATTTAAATTATTTTTTTAGAAAAATTGATATGGAAAAAAAATCGATCGAAGAGAGAAATAAATTTTGTTTTTCTTAAAAACATTTTTTTGTTATTTTGAGTACTTACTGAGAAGAAATTTAAATCAAAACATGTATTTTAAAGAAATAACCACATGATATGAAAATAAATGTGTTTATTGATATATATATCATAATATTTCATCATCATAATCATGATCATAAATAACCCCTATAAAAAATTAGATTGTAACATGAACCATAATCACTTTAGTAGTGTTAGAATCATAACCCCCATGAATGAAATAACCATTGGATGATGTGTAAATACAAATTATTTTTTTATAATAATAATTATAAAATATATTAATGGGAATAATATACACAACAAAAAATAAACAGTTAGTGGATATGTAATGTGACCCCTGAAAAACGTGAGACAAAAATCCCCTTACCACTTTGGTAACTTCTGAATCATAATCCCTATGAAATAAGAACATACAATTTAAATTAATATATCATTAATAGAATTATATTCATGATATAAAATCTAAAATGGGTAGTATATACCCTAATACATGTTAGAGTGAATATAGAATATACCTCCATGAAATTAAAGTGAGACTAAAAATCCATTACCTTAAGTATCAACTTCCTTCAAACACGTTTGAATCTCCTTTTATTTGGAGAATTCATTTAGTGTATCATTCAAATAATTATTTGTATAGTTTTTTAATCAAACTAAGGCCTCTAGAATTTGTGTAGGGAATTAATTAATGGATTTGGGTTAGGGTGGTATGAACTAAAAGGATTTTGAATTGTGGGGAGGAGAGGAGGTGAGAGGCCCCTTTTTATGTGGGGAAGGAAACCCACTGGGAAACTACTTTGAAATTTTCCAAAATAATCCAAAATTATAAATTCATTACAATGAAAAAATATTCTAAATTACTATAGAATACTATTAAAATATGTACACCCAATAAGATTTAGAATAGTTTGATGAAAATATTACCCTTATCTTTTTAGTTTAACCCACAATAAATATGTTTTAACATTAATCGCGGAAATTAATTTTTAATGTTATCAATATTAGTTACTGTTAAAAATTAATATGACTTAGTTAGATAATATTAATTATTATTATTCCAAATAATAAATCCATATTACCAAATTTTATTCACATAATTGGCGTAATTAAATTTAAAATTAAATGCATAGGCATGACAAAAAGTGTTTCTCTAAAGAAAATGTTTTCATAAGTATAGAAATATTTAATAGAAATATTAAATAAAAAATTTATTTTAAGAAACTAAACTAGATTAATAAATATATAACTGGATTCATTTTAACTTTATAATAATATAAAAAAATCACCATGTAAATTATTTAAATGAAAAGGAATGTTTTTATAAAAAATAATAATTGTTAACTATTTATCAAAAAATATTCTTTTAAAAGAATTAATAAAAATTAAATCAAAGAAATTTTACATATATATTTTAAAAATTGGAGTTTATTTTTTAAAAATAATTTTTTAAGGTTTTAAAAATTACTTTTATTATTTGTTCACAAAAAGATATAAAAACATTTGTTTGAGAAAATATTATTTTCAAATAAAAAAAATTAAAACATTACATAATATTACGTTAATTTTTAACAATATTATTTATTCATATGAACTCACTATAAATTATTATAATTTTTTATTCCAATTCATGTATCCATGATTAATATCTAGTTCTTAGTGGTCATGTTGAAATAATAATATTATTATATTGTGGTTCATTAGAACTCGCTGTTACGTGTAACTTAAGATATCTGCGAAATTTAATTTATTTTAAAAAAATACTTAAAACCTACGATGTTTAATCTTTGTTGTTATATCACTATTTGAATGGTGAATATGGAATTTTTCGCGTCCAAGTTGCGGAAGTGAAATCTCGGGACTAGTTTATCAGGACTGTAGTACCCTTATAAATCCCTGACCATGGTTGTTGAAGCTAAGTTCATTTAGTTAGATCAAAAAACAATAAATCAAGGAAGGATGATGACTCAAGTGTGCATCCCACATTATAAGACATCAAAAGACAGAGAGGTTATATAACATAATATATGTTCGTAGGGAGGTTGTCATTTCTATGACTATTCCCTATATCTTTAGGGGGCCTTGATGGGTTGTTAGACTTTTCTTCTGGTCTGTGAATAATATTCACTTCTATAGAGATTATTCACTAGAGGGTCACACAAAATAACATATACAAGAGTCTACCCTATTATGATGAATTGGCATATAGGGAATGGCGGGAGCCACAAAGGGTATGATTGTAGTCCATGTATTAATGATCCCTAAAAAATATATAAATTTTTTATTAATCAAGTCTATAATATTAGGGTTAAATTAATTTATTAAATGTATTCATAAGGTATTAACTGAATACATGAATATTATAATTTCGAATACAATTTTAGTATTTAAGGTTCGTTTAATATTAAAAAGAAAAATGAGTTGATTAAATAACTAATTTTTATCATATAATATATTTATTAAATATTATATGAATTTGAAAAAAATAAAAGATTTATATGACATGGATACCTCATAACAACATGTCATTTACTCCTTATTTAGTGGGTGTTTTATTTCTAGGGATCGAAGAACCATTTATAGGTATTTTTGTCATGCACTATATAATATTAGTATATCCATTTTCTTGTAGATAATTCATTACAATAGATTGAGTGATGATCTCTTCGCTTCCTGCATCCTAGAGAGATAATACCCAATTTAGGATTTTAATCTTTGATCACCTCATGTATTGAAGGGACATGATCATTGTTATTATATTGTCATCAATGGAATCATCAGATCTCTACTCTACCAAAAGTAATTTGATAATCAATATCCAAGTATATTCTTTAAGTGTATTAGTATGATCTAGAGAGGTTAAAATAAGATCCTTCATGAAACATTCACTATTGATGTGCAACAAATGAATGCATGTTCGATTTGAATGATGTATTTGTTTATATTATTTTGTGCTTTGAAATATAAATTGGAAAACCTCAACCTGAAACTGGGGTATTGAATTATAGAGATGAAGATGTTACATCACTCTCGTGATAAAAAAATTTAAAACCCCATTCCACATTCTTTTGCTACATGCCTTGGTACCGTCACAAAATTCATCCTAAATATCAAAAAAAATCTTTGAAATTACTCTATCAGTAACCCCCCTCTAGTGGTAGCCATAATAGGACAATAGCGATGTTAATGTGTGACCCCCCGAGTCTCTCCTTCATTAGACCTCTAGTTGGTGACTAGCATTTATGATGTATAACACTAAAATGGGTGGGATTACCCTCAATATGAGAAATTGATCAAGTGAGAAGATAAATAACCATAAAGTAACTCCAGCATAAAATATAAATGAAACCAACCCTTAAAATATATGTTTTTAAACAAATATAAATAAATTCACTGATGTAAATGCCAAAAGAATACTAGGGAAGAAAATTTACAGCCACTCTAATCTCCAAGATATTGTCACCATATTGGTCCTTGAGTGTAACGCCCCGACCCTAGTTACCCAGAGTCGGTGCATTATTACATAACATTGGCATGATCATGAGAAAGATCAAGTCTCGAAAGACCGATTAGTTTAGTAGCCTTGGAATAACTAGATACATCCATAAATTTTTACATTACATCATAAAAAAAACATCTTGTCTTCATATCCCCTCATACTGTCCCTGCAGGTCATTCATAAATTACTTCTTCATAATCCAAAAAAAAAATTAAAACATTGAAAGGGGTGAGCTCGGATGCTCAGTAAGGATAACATTATAGCAGAAGATTTCATAAATAAGCATAAACACTTAAGGCAATTTATAACTAAAACAAAAGCCTTTGAAACTTGAACTCCAGCATAAAATGGCAAAGGTAAAATGAAATAATGCCATTTACTTACTCACATGGATATTCTACTAGTCGAATGATCACATGCAATATCAATAACCACTTTCATAATGATGGAATGCATAATGCCAGACTATCATAACCACATAGCCAAGGCCTCGTGCCAAGACTACAAATAAGATTTTGCCAAGGCCTTGTGCCAAGACACTAGTTTTTCTCATGAGACCTATCGATGCATCGAGGAGCTATAGCGGGCTCCACCCGTCACTTATTAAGTCCAATGAATTCCTCATATGAATAGGTTTAAGCATAAAATAAACATTCGTATTAAAACTAGCATACGAAATGTCAATACTTTAACCACAAACCATGAATGGTATAAAAATAGAACATCCACAGTCAAATATAACTCATTTGATACAATATGGAAGATTGTATTGTATCACATTAACCTCAATCATGAATAATGAAGGATGTTGACATAGATGAAAATAATCATCAAAACTATTTGAGAGAAATATCCCCCTTTTCTTGAAAACATTTAAAAGTCACACTATTTGTCAAGAAGCCATTTAAAAATAGATTTTTGAATCAAAGTGTCCCATACCACTTTGAAACCTTTTAAAAGGATCTTTAATTTCTAAACTTTAATGTCCATATAAATAAATCCTTAAAACTATTTTTAAAACATGGACATTAATGAGAAAGATTTAGATGAATAAGTCTTTAAAACATTTTAAAATGGTATTTTGGTTAGAGTTTCTAACCAAAAGAGAGACACTTGAATACAAATAATTGAGGTAATCAAAACATTGTAATATCATGAGAATAAAGGAAATTCATGATATACTATGTCAAAGTACATTATATACACCACATAAAAGTGATTTGGTGTATATCAACAAAGAAGTCTCAATGGAATGTAAGTTGAGATGAAATCTCTCATAAAGGTTATATCCTTAGGTTAAGGATAAATCAATGACATAATTATGTGTGACAAATATAAATACACTAAATATGATTGGATATTCAGTGTAAAACAATCAATGGAAATTCACACATATTCTTGTAAAAACAATACCAACGAATTGGATGTTTAACTCAACAAATGGAGAATGAGTTAAAATTACTCTTATCAAATTCATACCAATGACTTGAGAATTATCAATGGAGTGATTATGTGTATCAAACTTATATCCACAGGAAGGGGAGTGTAAATTATGACATAATCAAATGAATAGTGATTCCACACATAATCTTGGGGTAATATAATCAATGAAATATGCGTAAAGCCAAATGAGTGGAAATTGAAATCTCAAATTCCCTTATTGATTAGGTAACTTAAGAAACAAACACCCATGAAATAAATATCATACCATGATGATGTAAATACCCATAAAATAAAGTATATTACACAATGAATACAATCATGGGTAGTACACATACACCACATGCAATAATTAAGTGGTGATCAATGGAATTCTCACGGAATTAAAAGTGAGACAAGAAACCCCTTACCACATTAATCAACTGAGTCGCATGGCCAAAAGTTAATAACCACCAAATGATTTACATAATAACATGAATATAAAGTGAATCATGATAATATATATCAAATGGAAGTACACAATACACCACTTTCAATAATTTAGTAGCGAATAATGGAAATCTCACGGAATTGAAAGTGAGATAAGAGAATCCCTTACTTTGTACTTTTTCCTTGGTCGATGGTAGATTTACCTCCTTTATAATGGTGAAATAATTGTTATTTAATAATACAAGAATCAGTTACTTTAATATGATATCATATATGATCTTTTAACATTTATTTGTTAATAATATCTTAGAATTATCGTCATTTCAGGTGTTAACGGGTTCATTTTACTTTATATTCTTTGTTATGTGAGCCATATTAGTTATTAATGGGATGTATATTATTCATATCCAGAATGGTATCAAGTCCTTAAAAATCATTTTTAAATCATCAAATGATAATTATACTTGAATGGATACGATGGAGAATGAATCTCATCGCGTTCGTGGAGACGGTAGTCCGTACGTACGCACGAATGCTACTTCCATTTAATTTTTATTTTAAAAGAATCGAATCCAAATGATACATAGGTATATTACTATTCCAGTAAAATATAATATTTTATATATGTTACTTAAGTTCATTAACACCATCCTTTATACGTTCCATGTGTGGTATGAACGAGTCATATCATTTTAAGGGGGCGGTAGTCCGCACTTCCTCAAATGAAATTATCGTATGTATATACAACATGAAACGAATAATTGTATGAAATAAAATGGAATTACAGAAGATTATATATAAAATATATATCATTAATATCATATTTAATTATAGTGACATCCTAATGTCCACCATGAGAGGCGGTAATATGTATTTGAACAATCATCGTTTCGTGAGGCGTTAGTTTTCCATCCACAGAAACATTATGTTCATCATCCATTAGATGGAGTTGTGTGAATGTGTAGTTTGAATCCTTCTTATAACAACATCCTAGTATATTGTGGATACTGGTGTTGTTACAAAAGAAAGGAAATAAAAAGAGTTTGGGGGTTGGAGCAGCAAAATAATTGAAAATAATTTAAGAGAAAATGTTACCTTTAATTTAGGTAACTCACTTTGGTTGGAACCAAAGGACTTCTTGAAATGCTTTCTGCCTAAGGGGAAGCTTCAAGGAGGAGGAGAGGGATGTGGGGAGCTTAGTGGGGCAGAGTTTGGACGAGCCAAGTGGCTTGAGAGGTGTGAGGAATGAGTAGAAGTGGTCTCCTTTTATAAGGGAGAGGAGGGGCTCTTTAGAAAAGAGTGAAAGTATTACTTTATAATATAATTATATTCGGTTTATAATGGTCCAAAAATCATTGAGGTCGAAGATACGCTGACTCATATTCTAAATAACATCAACCAATAAGAATTGGACAGGTTTTAGATAATATTTTAATCATTATAATCTTATTTATTTAAATGATTTATTAATGAGGTAAACATTGCATCATTATTGTGTCATTAATAATTTAAATTATTTGATGTCTAAAAATTATAAATAAAATATCATTATGTAGGAAATATTTTTAGCTTTCTAATGAATATTTATAATCGAAAATCCAACATGTATAACCCTATGTAAAAATTGTTCTTTTAAAAGATGTAAGCTTATGCCATTTTTGTATTCATTTTAACTTAATTAAAATAAAGTGTCATTATCACTTACAAGTGGATCAATGGGGTCCCAAAATTGACCCAAAGATGCCCATGGTCGACCATGTATCAACCAATAGGGTTAAGACACGTTTTAGGGTAATTTAGTATTATTATAATATTATTTTTTAACCCTTATTTACCGGATTTACCCTTAACCACGGTAAATAAAATATTTACCGCAGTAATTATTCAAAATGTCTAAAAATAAAAGTTACCTATTTACACAATTTGAACATCCTGATTCCAAATATGGAATCCATTTTTCTAAATTCAAAACACAGAAGTGGCAGAAATTAATTTAAAATTAATTCCCGCTGTCAAAACAAAAAGCGTGTTTTTAAGAGATAATAACTATCAAAAGATTGACATTTGTTTATGTTCGGTTTAATTGTAAAATTATGTCCAATGACCAAAATTATATTAAATGGTAAAAATATATTCTAAATATACTTTACAACCACTCAAATTCATAATTTATCACTATTAATTATTTTGATTAAAAAAGTTGTTTTTAATTAAAATTTAGTAATTTTTACTATTCATCAAAATATGAAAGTTATCCGAAAAGTACCAAAATTTCACCTTAGGCTAAATTTGATATTCCGAATCCAAAAATGAAGTCCATTTTGAAATATAAAATATATATAATTTCAAAAAATTAAGTATTACTATTCATAATGGCTAGTTTGATCGGTTGTGGTGTGTGTTAAAACTCGAAGTTGCGTACAACACACACTACTGTTTTATTCAAAGGAAAGCGTACCGTGGAAGCTTGGGATGTTTTATTTTAAATTTTTTGATGTCCCCATTTAGTCAAAAAGTTTAAAATATTTTTTTTAAAAAGGGTTCACTATTAAAAGTTGGTAAAACTACAATACTGAAGATGAATTTGTTCTTACATTATGTCTAAGAAACTCATAATATGGATTCTAAAATTATAAGGATTATATAAAGTTTAAAATTTAGATAATAATATTCATAACCTTTTTTGAACGGCTTGTTTGGTAAGTCATGGTGCGCTTGAACTCGGTGTTGCGTGTAGTGCAAGTTATTGAATTATTTTGAAGAAATAACACACTATGAAATCTTGGGGTGTTACATTCTCCCCTCCTTCAATAAATTGCGTCCTCGCAATTTGAAATTGTTCTTCGAAAATAAAAGGTTGAAAATAGAAAATATATTTGTGGGAAAACCCACATCGGAAATTGGTTTACTAAAGTTTAGTCTTAATATGAGGAAAAGAGAAATGAAAGTGTCACCACCAAATTATGATCTCGATTAGGAGAACATTGGTGATAATTAGAGACATATAATTGGAGAAAAAACGTAAATATTTATAGGTAGTGGTTGAGGTCATCAATCACAAACAAGTATAAAATTGAGGTCCTTAAACTCATCAATCTATGATGATTTGAAGTACCATCGGTTCAACAAAATATAGGGTATTGGGATCACACATTTTTGACATTTCAAAATATCTTAGTTGAAATCCCACATCGAAAAATGAATTAATGAGGCCTCTATTTAAAATAAAGAGTGGAAAGTATGAAGATTACCGAAAATAACACATACTAGGGTTCCATGTAGGAAAATATGGATATGGAGGAGAAATATAACCATCAATTATCTGATGGAGAGTGGTAGAGAACATGGCTATGAAAAGGCCAACAATCCCAAAGCCATAAATTAGTGATGATTTAAGGTACCATCTAGGACAACATTTTTTTTAAAGTTACATTACATAAGGAAGAGGAATTCATTTATGATATTGACTAAGAACATTATAAGATATACTTAAATTTTAAGTAGATTTTCATTCTTTAATAAATTTCCACCACTAACTCAATTTTTTTTAAACGATGAGTATTCAAGAAGACTTGGTCACACTGGAAGAGCTAGAATAAACTTCTATAGAATCACATGATCCATGAAGGATAAACCATATATTTACATTGTCTTTGAAGATTAATCAAAACCAAAATGGTTAGTGAATGATCTAATGATCCCCCAAAAGGATATTCATTGAGATAAATATGCACTAATCTTAATTTCTAAAATTAAACCAACAATACCCCAAAGTTAAATAGATACCATTCAATAACCAATTGTCCTTAAAATCCTTTAATATAATCCAAACTAATATTGAAACCCAAAACATAGAAGAATTTGATTATTTAGTCTCCCATGTTACATTGTATCTCCAAATGACATCAAATACTCTTAAAGTCACATACTTAAAAGTAATTAACATCATCACATATTCTCTGTTATAGGTTAATCATTTCCATAAATAACCCAAATCACTATAAATCAACAATAAAAATGTAGATAAAAATCCACCATTACTCTATAAATGAAACCTCATTGTATTCTATTTTCCTTGGGCATATAGTGTTCCTAACAAAACGAACATCTTCCAAAATAACATTTATCACTTAATCACCAAATCATTTTCCTATACCAAGGGTATTCATTTGATAAGACATAAGAACCCAAATCATCTTATTATTGATCAATAAAATCATTTAACAAAAAAATAGTCATATTAACTAGGGACTTCACGTAGTCCAGTGGTAGGCGATAAATCCCAATCGCACTTTGGTTGTGGGTTCGATTCCCACAACATTGTCCGACGCGACGGGTTGTCACACGGTCTACGTGTTGTCCTTTTTCAAAAACTATATTCTATAATATTACCAAAATGAGATAAATATTTCAAAATAACATAATTTAACCACAAATGTTATATCATACTTTTCATTTTCATCCCAAATTATAATAACTTATCATTTTCTCAAACCCCAATGATCATATAAAACCAAATGGTTATTTATACCTATATCCACAAGAGAAGAGACAATTATTCCTCAAATATCATTCTCACATGGCAAACTGAGGGGTTACAAATACAAGAGAAAATTATTCCAAAGTAAACCCATCAACAAGGAGTGCTAATACTTTTTAAATTTTTCTCCAACAATTTATTTCCACATAGCTTCTTCTTTGAGCAAGAAAATATCCTAAAAAATAGGACATTCACTCGGGTAATGGCCAGGTCCCCTACATTTACGGCAAATGACTATAAATGGACTCTTGGGACCATTTTTATCTTCTTCCATAGTACTCTTCATTTTTCTTCGGCAATTCTTCACTTTATGTCCTTCCTTCCCGCACGTAAAACATTTCTTTGTCCCATTGAGACACTTTCCTGGGTGTCTCTTTCCACAATTCCTGCATGATGAAAATTGAGGTTTCTTTTCTCCATGGTCTCCATTGCTGGAGATCTTATAATTAATCACCTTTCTCTTCCTTGTTGAGTCTGGGAGTTGGTTAATATATATGTTGTTGATCATATTTTTGGAAAACTGATTTGGCATAAAGACGATATCTTTTACGCCTATCAACATTCCATTTTGTTGCTCATTTCCACCACCATTCCCACCTTGTACATCATTCTCAAAGTCACTATGACTTCCTTGGAATCCAGCCATTGACTAAAACCAGAAAGCATTGTGTGAGTAATAGTAGTCGTAAAATCATTTAGAGATTAAAATGTCACCATATTCTCAATTTGAAACATATTACGATTAACCAAGGTCATTTACTCTCATCTTATGTATATATTACTTAAATCGGTTTGTAAAGAAAATGTAAATTATCCTAAGCATATCCCCCGAGAGTGTCGTAACCAAGAGTGCAGCAAGGCCCGTTTTCGTGCACCAGTTCCCATTCGAGTCTAGCTCAAAGCGGTGTTTTCGGGTTTTACCCCTAGGTACATCTGTGCCAGAGCCGCCTCTACCTGCTCGTATCCAGACAGGGATGTATTGCTCGGAAAACTCACAAAATCTTTAAAATACCAAAATTCTAGGAAGTTCTTTTATACTAATCCTCAAAGTTCATCTTAGGTCTACGTGCTCTAATCAGAGTTTATCTAAATCTAGCTACCAAGGTTTGTACTAAACTTCCTCTGATACCAACTGTAACGCCCTGACCCTAGTTACCCAGAGTCGGTTCATTATTACATAACATTGGCATGATCATGAGAAAGATCAAGTCTCGAAAGACCGATTAGTTTAGTAGCCTTGGAATAACTAGATACATCCATAAATTTTTACATTACATCATAAAAAAAACATCTTGTCTTCATATCCCCTCATACTATCCCTGCAGGTCATTCATAAATTACTTCTTCATAATCCTGAAAAAAAATAAAACATTGAAAGGGGTGAGCTCGGATGCTCAGTAAGGATAACATTATAGCAGAAGCTTTCATAAATAAGCATAAACACTTAAGGCAATTTATAACTAAAACAAAAGCCTTTGAAACTTGAACTTCAGCATAAAATGGCAAAGGTAAAATGAAATAATGCCATTTACTTACTCACATGGATATTCTACTAGTCGAATGATCACATGCAATATCAATAACCACTTTCATAATGATGGAATGCATAATGCCAGACTATCATAACCACATAGCCAAGGCCTCGTGCCAAGACTAAAAATAAGATTTTTCCAAGGCCTTGTGCCAAGACACTAGTTTGTCTCATGAGACCTACCGATGCATCGAGGAGCTATAGCGGGCTCCACCCGTCACTTATTAAGTCCAATGCATTCCTCATATGAATAGGTTTAAGCATAAAATATACATTAGTATTAAAACTAGCATACGAAATGTCAATACTTTAACCACAAACCATGAATGGTATAAAAATAGAACATCCACAGTCAAATATAACTCATTTGATACAATATGGAAGATTGTATTGTATCACATTAACCTCAATCATGAATAATGAAGGATGTTGACATAGATGAAAATAATCATCAAAACTATTTGAGAGAAATATCCCCCTTTTCTTGAAAACATTTAAAAGTCACACTATTTGTCAAGAAGCCATTTAAAAATAGATTTTTGAATCAAAGTGTCCCATACCACTTTGAAACCTTTTAAAAGGATTTTTAATTTCTAAACTTTAATGTCCATATAAATAAATCCTTAAAACCATTTTTAAAACATGGACATTAATGAGAAAGATTTAGATGAATAAGTCTTTAAAACATTTTAAAATGGTATTTTGGTTAGAGTTTCTAACCAAAAGAGAGACACTTGAATACAAATAATTGAGGTAATCAAAACATTGTAATATCATGAGAATAAAGGAAATTCATGATATACTAAGTCAAAGTACATTATATACACCACATAAAAGTGATTTGGTGTATATCAACAAAGAAGTCTCAATGGAATGTAAGTTGAGATGAAATCTCTCATAAAGGTTATATCCTTAGGTTAAGGATAAATCAATGACATAATTATGTGTGAAAAATATAAATACACTAAATATGATTGGATATTCAGTGTAAAACAATCAATGGAAATTCACACATATTCTTGTAAAAACAATACCAACGAATTGGATGTTTAACTCAACAAATGGAGAATGAGTTAAAATTACTCTTATCAAATTCATATCAATGACTTGAGAATTATCAATGGAGTGATTATGTGTATCAAACTTATATCCACAGGAAGGGGAGTGTAAATTATGACATAATCAAATGAATAGTGATTCCACACATAATCTTGGGGTAATATAATCAATGAAATATGCGTAAAGCCAAATGAGTGGAAATTGAAATCTCAAATTCCCTTATTGATTAGGTAACTTAAGAAACAAACACCCATGAATTAAAGATCATACCATGATGATGTAAATACCCATAAAATAAAGTATATTACACAATGAATACAATCATGGGTGGTACACATACACCACATGCAATAATTAAGTGGTGATCAATGGAATTCTCACGGAATTAAAAGTGAGACAAGAAACCCCTTACCACGTTAATCAACTGAGTCGCATGGCCAAAAGTTAATAACCACCAAATGATTTACAGAATAACATGAATATAAAGTGAATCATGATAATATATATCAAATGGAAGTACACAATACACCACTTTCAATAATTTAGTAGCGAACAATGGAAATCTCACGGAATTGAAAGTGAGATAAGAGAATCCCTTACTTTGTACTTTTTCCTTGGTCGATGGTAGGTTTACCTCCTGTATAATGGTGAAATAATTGTTATTTAATAATACAAGAATCAGTTACTTTAATATGATATCATATATGATCTTTTAACATTGATTTGTTAATAATATCTTAGAATTATCGTCATTTCAGGTGTTAACGGGTTCATTTTACTTTATATTCTTTGTTATGTGAGCCATATTAGTTATTAATGGGATGTATATTATTCATATCCAGAATGGTATCAAGTCCTTAAACATCATTTTTAAATCATCAAATGATAATTATACTTGAATGGATACGATGGAGAATGAATCTCATCGCGTTCGTGGAGACGGTAGTCCGTACGTACACACGAATGCTACTTCCATTTAATTTTTATTTTAAAAGAATCGAATCCAAATGATACATAGGTATATTACTATTCCAGTAAAATATAATATTTTATATATGTTACTTAAGTTCATTAACACCATCCTTTATACGTTCCATGTGTGGTATGAACGAGTCATATCATTTTAAGGGGGCGGTAGTCCACACTTCCTCAAATGAAATTATCGTATGTATATACAACATGAAACGAAAAATTGTATGAAATAAAATGGAATTACAGAATCTTATATATAAAATATATATCATTGATATCATATTTAATTATAGTGACATCCTAATGGCCACCATGAGAGGCGGTAAGATTTATTTGAACAATCATCGTTTCGTGAGGCGTTAGTTTGCCATCCACAGAAACATTATGTTCATCATCCATTAGATGGAGTTGTGTGAATGTGTAGTTTGAATCCTTCTTATAACAACATCCTAGTATATTGTGTATACTGGTGTTGTTACAAAAGAAATAAAATAAAAAGAGTTTGGGGGTTGGAGAAGAAAAATAATTGAAAATAATTTAAGAGAAAATGTTACCTTTAATTTAGGTAACTCACTTTGGTTGGAACCAAAGGACTTATTGAAATGCTTTCTGCCTAAGGGGAAGCTTCAAGGAGGAGGAGAGGGATGTGGGGAGCTTAGTTGGGCAGAGTTTGGACGAGCCAAGTGGCTTGAGAGGTGTGAGGAATGAGTAGAAGTGGTCTCTTTTTATAAGGGAGAGGAGGGGCTCTTTAGGAAAGAGTGAAAGTATTACTTTATAATATAATTATATTCGGTTTATAATGGTCCAAAAATCATTGAGGTCGAAGATACGATGACTCATATTTTAAATAACATCAACCAATAAGAATTGGACAGGTTTTAGATAATATTTTAATCATTATAATCTTATTTATTTAAATGATTTATTAATGAGGTAAACATTGCATCATTATTGTGTCATTAATAATTTAAATTATTTGATGTCTAAAAATTATAAATAAAATATCATTATGTAGTAAATCGTTTTAGCTTTCTAATGAATATTTATAATCGAAAATCCAACATGTATAACCCTATGTAAAAATTGTTCTTTTAAAAGATGTAAGCTTATGCCATTTTTGTATTCATTTTAACTTAATTAAAATAAAGTGTCATTATCACTTACAAGTGGATCAATGGGGTCCCAAAATTGACCCAAAGATGCCCATGGTCGACCATGTATCAACCAATAGGGTTAAGACACGTTTTAGGGTAATTTAGTATTATTATAATATTATTTTTTAACCCTTATTTACCGGATTTACCCTTAACCACGGTAAATAAAATATTTACCGCAGTAATTATTCAAAATGTCTAAAAATAAAAGTTTCCTATTTACACAATTTGAACATCCTGATTCCAAATATGGAATCCATTTTTCTAAATTCAAAACACAGAAGTGGCAGAAATTAATTTAAAATTAATTCCCGCTGTCAAAATAAAAAGCGTGTTTTTAAGAGATAATAACTATCAAAAGATTGACATTTATTTATGTTCGGTTTAATTGTAAAATTATGTCCAATGACCAAAATTATATTAAATGGTAAAAATATATTCTAAATATACTTTAAAACCACTCAAATTCATAATTTATCACTATTAATTATTTTGATTAAAAAAGTTGTTTTTAATTAAAATTTAGTAATTTTTACTATTCATCAAAATATGAAAGTTATCCGAAAAGTACCAAAATTTCACCTTAGGCTAAATTTGATATTCCGTATCCAAAAATGAATTCCATTTTAAAATATAAAATATATATAATTTCAAAAAATTAAGTATTACTATTCATAACGGCTAGTTTGATCGGTTGTGGTGTGTGTTAAAACTCGAAGTTGCGTACAACACACGCTACTGTTTTATTCAAAGGAAAGCGTACCGTGGAAGCTTGTGATGTTTTATTTTAAATTTTTTGATGTCCCCATTTAGTCAAAAAGTTTAAAATATTTTTTTTAAAAAGGGTTCACTATTAAAAGTTGGTAAAACTACAATACTGAAGATGAATTTGTTCTTACATTATGTCTAAGAAACTCATAATATGGATTCTAAAATTATAAGGATTATATAAAGGTTAAAATTTAGTTAATAATATTCATAACCTTTTTTGAACGGCTTGTTTGGTAATTCATGGTGCGCTTGAACTCGGTGTTGCGTGTAGTGCAAGTTATTGAATTATTTTGAAGAAATAACACACTATGAAATCTTGGGGTGTTACATTGAGGCCCTCATAGAAACCAAAAAAATAGTTAATATATATATATATATATGTTTGTATGTATGTTGATAATAACATGGATACTCATTAGGATTATATAATAGTTCTCCTATGAAAATGTAAAAATAGAATACTAATGAAGTAGTAAACAAACAAAAGAATAAAAAAGAACCCATACTCCCCCTTATGGATCACTTAGTAACTAAGATAAGATAATAGTTTGATAATATTTGGAAAACATTATTAATGGTTCTCCACATCCATTTCCATTGATTTTCCCCTTGCAAACCCTAAAGTTAGACATCCCATGCTCCAACCCCTCCCATGTCATATCATCACAACATGTCACGGAATATCTAATGTCGATAAGATCACAACCCTACCCACCCCAGCCACTGGTAGGGCCCAACATCCCATGTTTCCATCAATGTTATCTTGGGAATCTATCATTCCACTATGAAATTATCACACATTTATTCAAAACATAAAAACATGGGTAGTAGGGTATCATGAATGTGAATGAAATATATCCCATTCCCTCCTCCTACAATGCATAACCCCTACTAAAAATTAAATCCTCTCATCAAAAGTAATCTCCACCAACAATATCATAATCAAGGGAAAGTATATAAAAATAACAACTCTATTTAACAATACTAATTCTGAAGGAAGAGTGGAGAATATGTGGTAATCATCCATCCATTCATCAACATACAAATTTTTGGCAAACACCCTCTAAAATATATGGGTGTTGATACATGTTACCTCATGTTGTTGGGGGTGTATAAAAATAATAACAAAATACATGAATACACACACACATAGATATCACCCAAGATCGAATTAGAGGATTCACATCAAAACTTAATCTACTTCACCATACAATCAACATATAATGAATAATTCAACATGTTTCCACCATCTATATGAAACTAACCTCATATGGAAACGAAAAAAAATCCACTTTTCATTCTTTTAATAATAAATTTATCAACTTTTCCACGTTATTACATTAATAACCATTGTTCATAAATCAACCCCTTTATCTTTATAAACGATGATAACCACTAAGTAGAACAGTGATATTTTAATTCAATTTAAGTATAGTAGGTTTGTGATTATTAAATTCATAAATTTATTTATTATATAGTAATTAAAAAAAATATAATATTGAGTTCCACCATTAATAGTTTTATTGCACTCCTACCAAGCTACTACAACATGGAATTTAACACAAACCACATATCTACCACCACACTTCTAGTGCCCACGACAAATCCCATGCTAGAAATGGTCACCACTAATAGTATACATACCACAAAAGTTTATAAAATCACAAGGAAATTAAAAAATACACAAAAATAACATCACAACATAATTCTAGACCACAAGTTTACCATAATTCATATATATGGGGTTTCCACATTAAATAACCTTATTGTAAATTTTTATTTTCAAACAGTTCCATATTTACATGAGAATCAGATTCTTAGCTAAATATACATATTTATCCTTTTATGTGTGGTGGGTTAAAATAGAAAATCAAGAAATGGTTATCAATCCATAATAAATCCCAATATATTTACTATAAAAAACATACTAATTGAAATAGGTTATTAGTTTCAAGAGAGAAAAAATATGAAAAAATTTGGAAACATACACACACAAGTGATTATTCCCCATTTGTTTAAATTAAATTTAATATAGTTCATTATATGAATTAGTTAGTCCTAAAAAACCCATAGTAAGAAAAAATTATTTTTGTTGCACAGGTGTAAAATGGAATAGGGAACAAGGATCCCTCAAATTGAAAATAAATCCCAAATTTTGCTACCTAAAAAACATCTAAAAAAGAATGAATTCATTTTTACTATATCATAATGGTAATGGATTGATCATATATAAAACACTTAAAAATAAATCAGTTATAAAAAATATTAATGAACTCCTAACTCAATAATGAAACAATGTTTTCTAAAGGATAATGGAAAACTAGGATGTCAAACATGATTCGAATCACGAGCAAGAAGGCTCTGAGTGAAATAAGAAAAATCTCAGGGTTCAAGACTAAGGTACCAGTTAATTAGATCCGGAGGGAAAAAAGAAAAATAATCAAACTAGAGAAATATAGTAATTTTAAGACAGTATATAGAAATCATAGAATAACATCAAATATTAACAAAAAAAATTTCTATTTTGATTCTCAATTAATTAAGTTTCATTTTAAAAAAATAATACATTTAAAACAATCATGTTTTTGGAATTCAGATTCAAGATTTAATCTCCCAAAAATAGTTTTTAAAAACATTAATTTAATATTGAATTTCCACTTGATATTTTAAAATAAATTTTCAAATAAATTTTAAAAAAAATGGTAAAAAAAAAACTAGACATTTTTCAAAACATTGGATTGACCATTAAGGGATTAACCATGAAAAAAACATTGATTGTGAAAACTGATCAACCATGTGAAGGTACAAATTATGCTTGGGAATATAGTGACTAACCAAATGAAGTAATGGACCCATAATGAGAAAACACTAATTGAGCATGCAAAAAACATATCAACCTCGAGAAAAAACCTATCAACTATGAGAATAAATTATCGACTATGGAACAAAATTTCTTCTATGGGAATAAGTTGGGAGAACATGGGAAAAAATTATCAAGCATGATTAAAAACTGAACAACCTTGAGAAAAAACTATTAACCATTTGGAGGAATGGATCAACTATGAGAAGAAAAGTCTGATATTATGGAGGAAGAATACCCCAAACACTCCCTTTAATCCTCCAAGACTTGTAAATTAATAAATTAAAGGTTTTTTAAATTCAGGGAATTATAGTTAGTCCCATTACATTCCTTTTTGGGTATTGGGTTTGATAAAATTCATTATAACATGAACACCCTAGGAAATGAAATTGGTCCACTTATCCCATGAGTCTCTTATATTATGATATATTATATCCCAAAAAATATACTATTTCCAATCTTGGAAACTTATCACACTAATTATTATACTTATATTTCAATACTAGTATATTCAGTGTGCTTTATATTAATTCAACCACACCCTAGAGAACATCCTATGCTGTCACCCATTCTAACACTACTTTAGGCTTAACATGTTTAAATGTTGAGTTTAAATATTCTATTATCATGAAAATAAAGGAACAGGTTATTGAAATGGGTAAAAAAATTAAGACTATTAAGTCTCAATTTTATAGGTTTGTTACATATATGTTTGGAAAATGATATGGGAAAGAATAAAAACAACATGGGTGTTTGAGATATACATTGGGAGTCATTAAAATCTTATTATATCATACTATCTAGAAACAAACTTTAAAGAGTTTATATATATAAATGGAAAATTACTTAATAAGTGAATAATATGAACTTTTTGGGTTTCTAATCAAAATATTAAGAAAATCAAACCTAACGAGCAGTTAATTGTGTTAGTTTTATTTTTTAGTTTATATGATTAAATATAACATGTAATATTTGAAATTTAAAGTTAAAAAAATTATAAGCACTAAATTTTAAAAAAAAAATCATTAAGAAATATTATATTATGGGGAATATACAGGTTTTATGATTACGATAATCCAATAAATAAATTTTAATTTATAGTCATTGGTTTTATATAATGAGATCAAGTGATAAATTTCACAATACTTCAATGTTCCTAAATTATAAGTATAATAAAATAAGATTAAGTTAATTCAACCTTATCAATTTTAACTAGTTAACAACATGGGATTATATAGGGGGATTATAGGGTCTTTAGAATAATTTTAAAATATTTCAATGAAGATGTTAAACTCCATGTATTTCCATAAAAAGATATTTGAAAATAAAATTTGAAAACTTTATCAACCAAAGGAAGACATAAAATCACCAATTAATAGGTATTTAAATAAAATAAATAATATATTTTTAGAATTCATGGCTTATAGATTTAAAACTTTAAGGATGGAGTATATTTTTTTACATCACTATTTATCTTTTAATATTTTCGTACCATTTTATTATGTCAAGGATCAAATAATTTTTTTTGGGTTTAAAGGGATTCAACTTGGTTTATCACATTATTATATTGATAAATGAATATTAAAAATATTGCAACCTTATGAGAGATATTTATCAAGGTTATTATATTGAAAATTAAATAAAAACTTAAAATAATGAAAATATACATGTGAGAATTATAAGGAACATTAAAGGTATTAGTGTTCATCTAAATATATTTTAAGTGGCTTAGAAAAGTTCTTGGGGAGATAATAATTATCATCGACTACATGTTCATGATTAGATTAATATATCATAAAAAATATATAATACTACATAAAATCCCCATTCATAACCAATTTATGTATAAAAATCATGTTTTTATTCCTCAATATATTACTGTAATAGATTTATGGAATTATATAATTAATCACAAACATTAAAATTTAATTTTATTTATTAAAATTACAAACACAAACTCCCTTTCTTATTCTAATTAGATTTAACCAAAAGTTAATCATTGAATAACCATGTTATATCCATCTATAAAAAATATTCACAATCAAAATAGTTTATAATAATTTTATTACAATATGAATATTTTGGAAAACAATTACACACATGAATTTAGTTCACATGATTTTTTAATAATTATTAGGATGGTAGAGGATAATGTGGGTTTTTTTTAAATATTTATAGTTTTCTAGATAATCATTATCTTGTAAAATATATTATATAATGAAATTTGTATTGATTAATTTAAAACCACATATAAAGAGTAATAAAATGTTTTATCTATATTAAACTGTATACATATTTCATTTTATTATTTTATTGCACCCTTTATTTTTTGAAGTATTTTTTTCATTTTGATAATAATAATTTGAAGAATATATTCCCCTATCATGATTTTATTTGGAGATGTAAAAGGAGAGTAGAGTATCAATTCATATTCAATTATTAACAATTTTACACTTATATGAAATTTAATTTAATTAATATTTTTTTCATAGGAATTATCTTGGTCAATATATTAATTATAAGGGAAGTGGTAGCTGGTTGGAAATATCACTCACTTCTACTTCGAAATGGATGGAGAAAATAATTTTATGTGTAATATTGTTTTTAATAAATTTCTATATTTTTATGATTATTTATAGAAGGGAAACTATTAATATTTATGTTTAAGGTGATGGGATATTTATTAAATAATTAGAGAACCCATAATGGAAGTCTCACAACACTATATTTGACCATTTATATAAACAATATCTTGTAGTTCCTATAAATATAAAGATATAAGTTCGAAAATACTTCCACTTTAAGAGTGAGCAAGTGTATCCATAAATAAAAAATAGGTACAATGATATTAAGTTCTATTAACAGTGCTATGTATTTAATAACTATGTATTGGAATTCATTTCATTATACAATATTTGAAAACTATTGAAGGTGGGTTATTGATAATGGTCAATTTATTTACAACTTTAAATATACTAACACGGAAATTTCTAGATATTACCAAGATTAATATTTTTGGGTACAAATGATCACCTTGCATGATGTTACTTTTTTAGTGTGGGATTATCTTACAAAGTCTAAGTAGTATTTTCTAGTTCAAGAAATATATTCGATGTATGATCATGGTATGTGGAATGGTTGGTAAGTTTCTAAAATTTAGGGAGTTATAATGTTTTTTATCTGATCACAATCCATTTTTGACATATATATTCTATATGATTATTTAAAAGTAAGGGGAATTCATTCAATAATGTTTACAACCTATCATCATATGACAAGTGGGGGAAAGGAAAAATTTTAAAATCTAAGAGATATACTTCAACAATATGTGATGGAATTTTATATTTATTGGTAAAAAATATTATCTTTTTTTAATTTACATAACATATTTTTTCTCAATAATTGATTCACATGGAATAATTAATTTTTTTATGTAATTCTATATAGATCAATGTTTCTTAAAATTAAGATAGGAAAACATAAAATACTATGACCTTGTCATGATTAAATGATTATAAATTGAATTCAAGTGATTTAGTGGATTACAATAATAAATAAAAAGGGATATAAGTGTTCCACTAATTGATGATAGTGATACTTGTAATTTAATTTTTAAGATCATTTTATAATTATTTTTGATCTGTTAAGATATTGATGTTTTATGATAACAAGTAAAATTGACACCATAGTACTTAGGTAAATATGATATTAATAAGTGTATCAGTGATGTATGAAATCGTTTAACTAAAAATTAGGGGTAATTTGTTTATAATAAATAAACCCGAGCTGACCAAGATCACTAGCCAAATTAACCAACCACCTAGCCCAAAGGGAATTCCTCTTTTCCTTGGGTTGGAAAATAGTGACTCAGTATCAAGAACTTAATATTTGTGAATGATTCCCACCTACGAATCTAAATAACAATATCCAGAATCCCCACCAATTAATTCAGCCAAACATATGCATGTATCAGATACCCGTGACAAATTAAATTGTTTTAATAGAAATGAAAAAACTGATTAGATAGATACCTAAACATCATAATAAAAGTGACAATATCATAAAAAAAATCCTAAACTCACTTTACTAAAATAATAATTACTATAAAAGTTAAACTAATATATATCTAATCTTGAAAAAAATTAATAAGAATAAAAATGAAAATAAAAACTACGATTGAATCCCTACTAACCACCTCCATATGATCCAGAGTCACATACTAAATATAATCTGCATATATCATCAATAAGAAAGAACATAAACCCCCAAAATACCAAATATTGTTCATTTTAAAGAAAACATGAGAGCTTTATACACCCAATTGTGTATACAAGGTGTTATACAAACATTCCTAGTAATATTTCATTAAATATTTAATGAAACTTTCTTCAAAATAAATTTCATTAATGTGGGTTTTAATTATAAATTATTAGGTTGTTTTTTCTCGTATTGATTTAATGAATCCAAATTATATTTCATGAATCATTTTTATAAAAAAATCCCTTATAAGAGTAAGAAATGGTGGGAATAAATACTATTTTATTAAGACAATTTTAAACTATAAAAATAGGATAATTTTGATAAAATAAAAAAACATGCCTAAAACCGTTATCTATTTCTATATCATTTCTCAAAAACCATTTTGAAAATAAAAACAACTTTAATTTCCAAATGAACCTTAAAAAATTATTTTATAAATATAAATGAAAGTAAAACCAAAACCACAACAATAATAGGTTATATATATATACATCAACATCAACATATCAATGGATCACAATCAAAATAAACAAATGAAGCAATGGTTCCTGGAAAACAATAAAAGGCTAGGGGATATATATGAGGAATATAATGAATCACCTAAAAAATTCCTAAATGGAATAAAATGATCATGGGATACTCATTAAGATATAAAATTAATGATACTAGACCTAGTTTTATCAACTAATTCTCTTCAGGGACTTCATAAGAAAAATTAGAACATCCTATTCAACTCCCTTTCAGTTTAATGAGCATTATACATATACTCACAGAGTATAGTGAGACCCTTGAATAGAATTACCTAGTTTATACACTATATAACTGTTGACGCTCCTTTTTCGTCACAGAAACTAAAGATCGGAAAAGGGAATATCTGAGCTCAAAGTGATTAATCCTTTGAAGAAACATCAAAAATCGACAAAGGGATAAAAAAGGAGAACATTGCCCATATATCGCGCAAGTTCCCTCTTGGTCGCGCAAGTACACTTGCGCGCCGCCTCAATACTTGCGCGACTCCTCATGTTCGTGCAAGGGACTTGCGCGACATATGTGGTAACCGCCTGGTAACCGCCCAGTAACCGCCCAGGGTCTTCTTTTGCCTATAAATAGACCCTGTGGGCCCCCCATTCAGGAGGATCTTTTTCCAGAAACTCGGATTGAAGCTCCCGACGCCCAAGTCTCTTCTCAAAACTTCCGGAACACTTCTAAGGTAATTTCTTACCTAGAACGGAAGATCTAAAGAGAAAAAGGAAGGCCTAAGTGTTGAAACTTATCAAACACTTGCGCGCCTACTTAATTCCTACAATATAACTTGCGCGTCCCTCTTCTGGAAGAACCTCAAGAGGATGGTAAAGGGTTTAATAAAGAGTCGCTCAAGCATTTCAATACTGGTTGAAAATCGCGCAAGTACCCCTCATGTCGCGCAAGTATACTTGCGCGACCAATACTTGCGCGCCGCCGCAGGACTTGCGCGCCTTTCAAGACTTGCGTGCCCCTAGCTTTTTGGGTGCCCATCTTGCCCATTTTTACCCCTCTTAAGCCATTTCACCCTTCCTATTCAAGATTCAGTCTTCAAGATACTCTTCGAAGCCATTTATGGCATGATTTCTTGATTTGACATCCTTATCTGAAAGGAATTCTGTGAAATATCTCTCAAAACCTAGTGATTTAAACATCTTTATGTCACCAAAGATTGAGAGTTCATTCATTTTCAACCTCATCCTTTAAGATGAGAGAATCCTAACCTGGGTCTCCTTTTCAGGAATAAATCCCCAGTTATAAAAACCTTTGATCTGGGCATCTTTCTTAAGAATAAGCCCCAATCAAGTCCTTTAATCTTGGGCATCCTCCTCAGGAGTAAGCCCCAAACCATAATCCCTAACCTGGGTCTCCTTTTCAGGAATAAGACTCAGTCATAACCTTGGGCTTCCTTTTCAGGAGTAAGCCCCAAGTCCCCTAACCTAGGCTTCCTTCTCAGGAATAAGTCCTAGTCATAAATCTTGGGCATCCTTCTTAGGAATAAGCCCCAAGTCTCTTAAAATTTCTCTTAACCAGTCATAAATTACCTTTGATTTGGGTTTCCTTTTCAGGAATAAAACCCAATCATAAGTCCCCTCCTAACTTGGGCATCCTCCTTAGGAGTAAGCCCCAAGATTAGAGTATTCAAATCTCCATGAAGCACATATAACTTTGTGGACCCTGTTCTTGGATTTTCTCCCTAAAAGTAAATCCTAAACCTTCGTCTATCTGGGCAGTCATCTATACATAAGCCCCAAAACAAATTCTTATGATTGCATCTTTTATGGCACAATTGTCTAAATTTTACCAATACCTCTTGTTTCTCACACCGAGCGTGACTCACGTGATCTTAGAGTGTAAAAGTAATTATGAAATTCATCTTTGAGCCATCAATTATAAAACATCATAACCCATTCCTCGAACTACGTGGGTTCTGATTCCTTTCTCAAAACAAAGGATACATAGGTAGCCCATTTATGGGTTCGATCCCAACATTGAAATAATCTCTGTCCTTCTGAATGACGATAAACTTCAAGTGCCCCACTGAGTGGCTTTAAAACCAGCCTGGTCATCAAAATGACCAAGAGACTTTTATATAAATGTTTTGAAGGATACCATTGACCAAGAATCTCTAAACAAATATAGATGATTCTATATTGATGAAGAACCTCGAATACATATAAAAGATTCTCTAAAATTTCTTGCATATTTAATCATTGATTGTTAAAACTAAAGGAAAGCTCATTTTATACTTGGTAATGTAATAAGGATTCACGAACTTAACTTAAATCTATAAAGAGAGTCCCGGAGTAGACAATAATTCCCCTCAAAAAGGTGTGATGAGTCCGACCTCCCATCCTCTCGACCAATGCAAATTCCTAAGCCTCATTAGCCCACAAGCTAATGAGCGCTTGCCTTTGGAAAGTAGGTCCAAACGGATGTGGAATCATTGGATGTTTCCGGTTCTACGAACAAACCCGTTAGAAACCGATCGGAACGTTTGAATCTCCCGTCCAGGAGGTCATCCTCGGATTCCGCGCGAAACAAAAATGGTGAACCCGACGTGAATCCTTAACCAAGTTAAAGTGATGTTCTTCTTATCTGTTAGGCCCTTTGGGCCAACAAGGCAATCATTGACATATGATCATCCAAAAGATGCAGTAGCCAGATTCATCTTGATTATGTCTGTTACATGGAACAGGCACTCTTTTTTCAAGATCTTCTACAAAAATGGCTTTCCTTAAATTCACCCCTGTGAATACTGCTGCTGGGAACACCTCTACTGTGAGGTCTGCTGCTGTGAAAACCAATGCTGCTACTCCTGCTGGAACGTCATCCGCTCTGAGGATGACATCACCAACTCAGCGTCTTCAACGCTATGTTTCTAATGCACTGGTTAAGGAGTACTGTCGCAACGGTACTATCCCAACTCTGGAGGCCGCTCGTCAAGCCCACCAAGTTAACAATTCTACCTGGTCGTCCGGACAACGGCGACCAGCAATCAAGAAGCAGACGGTGCTGACTACCGTCTCCAACCGTTTCGGGTCGTTATCCCCGGAACGCAATTTCCATTCACTCCCTTACTCCGAGGAAGTGAATGAGCAGGTCCCGCAGGACCTTAATTCAAAAAGACAGGAGTCCTTCTCAAAGTCTCCCATCAACAATCGCCGCCAGACTCGTGCGGTAGTGCGCCCTCAACATGATGAGGGTACCGACTCCAGGCGTTCAGCTCAGGTTCCTCGAACCCGAGCAGGCAAGATGAATCGCCAGAGAAGGAATCCGGTTAACAATAGGCAGGTTGTCATCCCTGCCATCTCCGGAGAAGTCCACCAACCTAACTTTGTGGCAAACATCGAGCAGGCATACACACCTGCCCGTTTTAATCCTGCTGTCCAGCAGACTCGTCTGGCAGCATCAAGCCGATCCCGCCAGGCAATTCCGGCGGAGTACCATAGGCAGGAACATACACCTGCTTATACATCAGCAGTTAGTCAGCAGGCTCGTCTGACTACATATGGTGGATCTCGTCAACCGCGTTTGGCGAAGTGTAATCAGCAGGCACATACACCTGCTAATACTAATCAAGCCTACCAACAGTCTCGCTTGGTAGCACACGGAGAAGTCAGTCGGAAAGCCCCGACGACAAACAGGAGGCAGACTAAACTCTATGCCTCCACACTTGAGTACTGTCAGGATTCACTGACAGGAAAAGGAGGACAGGAGCAGGCACATACACCTAATCCAAGCCCGGAATGGACGTATATCCCCGTTCCAGCGGCTGAAGTCACCAAACATATTTTGTCAATGGTGAAAGAGCAGAAGCAAATTCCTGCTCATATTCTGGATGCTTGCCAGGATATCATAACAGCTTCAGCGTCATCTCAGGGACAGACACATAAATCTATCCCTAGCAGTGGAGTGACACATCAACAATTCACTCCAGAACAGACACACACATCTGTTCCAGTCCAAGAGGGTTGTGGGGCCTACTCCCCCATATCATATGGACAACCAAGTCAGGCACATACACCTGATTTGAGCGATGATCATCAGCCTAACCGGACCATCTTTCCTGATCAGGCACATACACCTGCTCAGAGCAATCACTTTCGTCATCAAGTGGTTTCTAAAGCGAGTAAGAAGGCATCTAAGAAAAAGATCCGCCCAGCACAGCCAGGAGATCAAAGGCCAATCTGCAACCAAGCCTTGCTCGATGCTGGAGTTCTTGAAGCCCTCAGACATTTATCTGTCGGAATTCAAGATTCTACTCCCTCAGTTCCCAATAACATGAACATTAATCCCGAAGGTCTTCAACAGACACTTCCTCATGAAGACTTGCTTCATGAAAATTCGGTCAATCTTGAAGTTTCTTCTTCAGATGAGAACCACAGGAACCCTCTGTGTGGTCAGAAGGCCAAGGAGCAAGAGATTTCATCTTTTGCTGTAACCCATCATGAAGGTCCTCCTCATGGTGATGAACTTCGCTGCGAAAGTCCTCTCCGCAGTAGTGATTCACATTGTCTCGAAAATTCTTCAGAAGGCAATGTAGTGACGAGAAAGCCCTCCTATCTCGAGGCACTTGCAAACGTAAAACCAGTCATGTCTGAAGTTTTACTATCGGCAGGTGAAACTCTTTCTCCATCAGAAGATAGCTTGGGGTTCAGGTTATTCTCCGAACCTTCCCTGGGTCATTCATCTTCCAGCATGAATAGTGATTCCTCTACCAATCTTGTTGAATCCGATGAAGCAACAAGGAAACACCAACTCTGGTCCAAACAGGTAGAAGAATCTTTATTTAATGATAAAGAGGAAATGCTGAACATGAGGAAAAAACTGGCAAAAGGTGAATTACCAGTCATGTTTTGGCCTTTGGCTGATTCACAGTATGACATTCCAAAGATGTTGACGGATGATGGAATCCATGATATTCGTCTTAACATATGGAAAACTCTTTGTCAATTAAAGAAGAAGGTATTATCTTACGATGAATATGAAAATCATCTTAAGATAATAGAAGGGTTACAACGCCAGATTGATTTGGCATCTCTATCAGTCTCTCGGTATCCGAAGGCTGAAAAGCAACAGAGAACCCTTCAATGTTCATGCCTTGGCGCACTAAGAAGATTGCGTCAGTTAATTTCCAATGCTCCATCTAATGTTCATATCAGAGGATGGGGTGTTCACGGAGCGCTACATTTCACAGTGCTTTCCGATCAGCAGAGCCCGCCGAAAATGGTCTCATGCAATGTTATTGCCCATGGCCGGCCACAGTCAATGGGCTTTGTTCATAATCAAATGCTTGCTCGAGATCAAGCTTCAACTAGTTCCTCTCAAAGTCAAGTATATAGAGAACAGGTTGTTGAATTGCTCCTACATCAAGCAGGCGAGAATATTGCACAAGCCTCTCGTCTGGAGCAAACACGTCATCAAATGACAGAAGTTTCGGAAATCATCCAACGGTCTGTTGAACCAGGTGATAAAAGTGGATACAGGTTAATGCATCCAGCTAATTTCCGAACTAAGATTTGCAAGGTCAAGAGAGATTTTAAAAAGATCTCAGACATAGCATGTCAAGAGACACCCCAGCTTGCCAGACTGGGGACTTCTCTAACCCAACCCTCAGAATCAATGAATGGGATTCGAGGAGTTGAGCGGAAGCAACAGGAACACCCCCAGTCCACCGGACTGGGGACTTTTTCAAATCTTCAATCCCCCCCTCAAAGAAAGTCAGTATTCTCTCGATTAGGGAATAAGCCTCAAGAGGAACGAAGAGCCAAGATGTCAGGAGATTCTCTCCAAGTGACGGTTCTCCAAGAAATTCCTGAGGGATCAAGTCAACAGAATTCCATGTTTTATCATGGACATAGAAGGAGACAATATCACATAAATGCTGATAGAAAGGATTCCATGCAATATGCATCCATTAATGTCATCACTGCCGTTGCTGCTGATTCACCAGATGAGGCTCAATCAGAGGGATCAGACGAAGAGGTTCCTGCTCAAAAAGTTGCGCACACAGACCTAAATGAAGAAGGTGTGCGCACACGTAATCAAAGGCTTACCCAAAATCTGGGTATTCCTTCAAGTAACCCACTTCCCCCACTCCGAAAAGGATCCAATAAGGGGAAAGGAAAGAATCAGGTTACTTCTCACCCTTCCTCTGAAGGAGGTCAATCGCTCTCATTAGAGCAAAGATTTGCACAACAGGAGGAAGAAATGAAAGAATTAAGAAGGTTGAATGCAGAACTACTTCAGAGTAGTCTTCTTCTTAAGAATGCTGAAGTCCGACAGCCGAAGGAATTTGTTGTAACTACTGAGATGGATCAGGAATATCCTCCTTTATCAGTACACCCACAGAGGTCTAATCCTACGGGTCAAACGCAACAACGGTTGGCAGCACTACCATTAGTTGCAGCACCAACCTCCACGGCTGTCCAAGCTCCATTCATTGCACCTACCCAAAACCAAGTTCAACCTGACGTTTCTCAAAAGTTAATAACTACTATTGAGTAATTAACAGCTCGGTTAGAAACTATGGAAGGGAAACGGGCGCAAGTTCAACCTGAAAAGAAAGTTTACCCTGAATGGGTAGATTCAATTTCTCCTCCATCCAGTTTTGGAAACCCTATTTTCCCTACTTTCAATGGATCAGGCGACCCTGAACAACATTTGACGCATTACGTGTCTTGTTGTGATCCTATGATGGGAACTCCAGAGCAACAAGAAGCAGTGAAACTCAGATGCTTCGTGCGAACCTTGCAAGGACCAGATTTTGTCTGGTATACAAGCTTGCAATCCCGGTCAGTCATCGGATGGGAGGATCTTCGTCAAAAATTCCTTCTTCAGTTTAGCTCAACTTTGCCAAAAACGACAGTTTTCGATCTTACAAACTGCAAGCAAAGGGAGAATGAAAGAGTCTCTGATTTCATTGCTCGTTGGAAGGGATTAACGTATTCCTTGAGTTTATCACTCCCTCAGGAGGAATTGTTGCCAATCTGTGTGGCAAATTTGCGTGACGAATTACGCACGCCATTGATCCCTGTGAAATACACAGGAGGGTTTCGAGACCTTACTTCAATCGCTCAACAGATTGAAGATTCCCTTATGCAGGCTAAGGTTAAATCTCGTGTAATTCCATCAGCTCCAGGAAGAAGAATGGGTAAAGCAGAAACTGCTATAGTTATGCTTAAAAAGGCACCTGTACCTATTTCTACTTCAAAACCTTCATCTTCTCGAAGGGCTCCACCTCCTGAACGCCAACAACAAAGGCTGTTTCGTCCAAATGATCAAAAAGATCAACGACGAAAACAATTTGAGGATATGAAGAGTAAAACATACTCTTTTCGAAGTGAGCAAGTTCCTGGTTACTTCATTTCAGCTCTGGAAAATAATTTGGTTCAATTACCAATGCCGAAGAGACCAAACAAGGAAGGAGATGAAGACCGTCCCAATTATTGTCCCTTTCATCAAATGTTGGGACATCGCATCCAGGAGTGTTTTGTCTTTAAAGACCTCCTACAAAAGATGGTCGACTTGGGACAAGTCAAATTGAAGGGTTCTTCAGCTCATGTAGCGTGTATTACCGCTACAGATCCAGAGGAAGGAGGCGAGTGGCCGGAAGTCAAAAGCAAAACTGCGAAAAAATATGATGATTGGATGGTCAGAAAGACAATCAATCGGACCCATTCCATTTTGTGAACACAATTGAAGAAGCCAATTGTGTCTCCTACAAAAGCTGCAGTAAAGCCTCCATCAAAGGACAAATCCTCAAAAGGGCAGCGCAATTCAAAGAAGAAAGATGAATCAGGAGAAGATGAGTATGTATCAAAGCCTAAATTGTCTTTGACTCTGGCAGATTTCATGCCATCTACTTCAAAGCCACGGGCACCGTCCCACCAAACGGCACAGCCTAAACGGGCTAACCAGGCAGAGTCTTTATCAGACGAAGAGTTAATCTTTGGTTCTGTTAATATGATTCAATTAACAGATTCATATTCCAGTCTTGATGAGCCTGAATTCCCTGTATCAAATAAAGGAACCCGAGGAAGTTCTAGAGGTTCAGGATATAGGGGAAGACGTGGATCTTTCCGAAGCCACTACTCTAATTCTACCCCTGCTAGCACTGTATATGCAGCAGAAACTCGTGGTAGAGCCCTTCAGCGAGCTCAAAATGAACAAGCAAGTTCTTCTACCAATGGCCAACTCAGCTTCGGCACAATTATTTTGGAAGACCGATTAAAGGTTCCATCTTCTTTATCTCAGCAAGTAAATGGATCTAATCAGTCTAATTTTCCAAAACCAAAGATGTTGCCGACTTCAATACAAGATGCATCAGCTTCCAAAGCATCTGCTTCCAAGGTACCTACTAAACCGCATATTCCCATTGGGAAACGCAGGACTCTAGATCAAAAGTATGATATATTGAAACACTTGGCCCAAGTACCAGCCAAATTATCAATTTTGGATGCTTTGAATCTATCAAAAGATCTTCGGGAAGCACTCATCGAAGCTTTGTCAAGTCCTCAGGAGTTTGAAGCTGAAATTGCTGCAGCTGAAATTTATCACATAGAGAATAATCCTGCAGAATGCCATGCAGTGATATCTTTTACTGATAAAGATGAAGATGATGTTGTGCATGGGCACATAAAACCTTTGTACCTATCTGGCAAAGTCAATGGTATAGATGTTCGAAGAGCTTTTATTGACAATGGTTCAGGAGTCAACCTCATGCCCATTCGCACACTTCGTCGATTGGGCCTCACGGAATCTAATTTATCTCCTTCTACCATGATGTTGCAAGGATATGATAAAAATGAACAAGAACCACTGGGAGAAGTTACGCTCAGAACTCAGTTTGGAGATCTTGTTTCCAATTCAGATTTCATGATTGTTGATCAAGACTCAACTTTCAATATCTTGCTTGGAAGACCCTGGTTACGTCAGCATGCAGCTATTCCGTCATCATACCATCAATGTCTCAAATACTGTTTCGATGGTCAAGTTGGAAATTGTATGGTGATAAGGCCCCGTTCAAAACATGTGAGTCTCAATACATTGAGGCGGAATTTTATCACATGAAGGGAAGAGAAAAATCTACAATGAAGGAAATTACCAAAGTTAATGCTCCATATGGTTTGGAAAAAATTCCAATAAATCCATTTTCACATGTGAGTACAGATTATGTGTTACCTATCAGTCAAATTGACAAAATAGGCCCAAATCAAAATACTCTTATGGAAAGATCCATAATGTCAATTACGGCAATCGAGCCAGACAACATGGGAGAAATTGGTAACTTACCAAGCAGTGATGAAAGCATAAGTGGTGACGTTTTCATTTCGTCTGCTGAAATCCAACAAGTCTATACTTTGCTAATCAGGCCAGAAGAAGTTATAGCAACACCAGAGGTGAATGTTGATGTCGATTCTCAATCCATCATCTCCTCTTTATTTCCCAAAGAAGACCCTTTTTCATCAATAGGGTCGGAAATGGAAGCTTCTTCTTCAAAATGTGAAAATTTTGACATCTCTTATGATCATGAGAATTTCGTTTTTTCATCTACTTTGCAAGTAGAAACGGAAGAAATAACACATGATGAAGAGGAAGAGGAATATCTTAGAGATGCCTCTCCAGCATTTGAAGAGGGTATCTCTACCACTGTGGATGAACTCAGAGAAGTAAATCTGGGTACAGAGAAAGATCCACGCCCCACTTTAATTAGTGCGTCCATGACCCTTGAAGAACAAGAGATGTATATTTCTTTTCTAAAGAAAAATAAAGATATTTTTGCTTGGAATTATACAGAGATGCCTGGCCTTGATCCTGATGTTTCCACCCATCATTTGGGTTTGCCAAAAGAACATCGAGGATTCAAGCAAGCCGCGAGAAGAACACACCCAACCTATGCTTCCAAAATCGAGGCTGAAGTGGATAAGCTTATCAAAGCTAACTTCGTCAGAGAAGTTCAATATCCCAAGTGGTTGGCTAATATTGTCCCAGTAAAGAAAAAGAACGGACAAATTAGGGTTTGTATCGATTTCAGAGATCTTAATCGGTATTGTCCCAAAGATGATTTTCCAGTTCCAATTACAGAACTCTTAATTGATGCGACGGCTGGCTATGAAGTACTTTCTTTCATGGATGGATATTATGGATATAATCAGATCCGAATGGCCCCAGAAGATGAGGAATATACAGCCTTCAGAGCTCCTCAAGGTGTGTTTTGTTACCGGGTGATGCCCTTTGGTTTAAAGAATGCAGGTGCAACATATCAACGCGCCATGCATCGTATCTTCAAACCTTTTCTAGGGAAATTTGTTGAATGCTATGTAGATGATTTGGTGGTTAAATCCAAACAACGTTTTGATCACTTGGCTGATTTGGAAATCATATTTCACAAGCTTCGACAACATAATTTGAAGATGAACCCCTTAAAATGTGCTTTTGGGGTAACCTCAGGAAAATTCCTCGGCTTTGTTGTACGCCATCGTGGTGTTGAAGTCGATCCTGAGAAGACCAAATCAATCCTTGGTATGTCACCTCCTCAGAACTTGAAAGAATTAAGAGGACTTCAAGGACACTTAGCCTATATTCGGCGTTTCATCGCCAATTTGGCAGGCAAAAGTTTACCTTTTACCAAATTATTGAAGAAAGGAGTCACTTACCAGTGGACTGAAGAATGTCAAGAATCATTTGATGTTCTCAAGAAATACCTCTTAAGTCCACCAGTACTCATGCCACCTGTTGAGGGTAGGCCTCTTATCCTCTATGTGACAGCTTTAGAGCGATCATTGGGTGCCTTTCTCGCTCAAAAGAATGATGCTGGGAATGAAAATAGTCTCTACTATCTTAGTAGAACTATGCTTGAAGCAGAAACCCAGTATTCGAGTATTGAAAAATGCTGCCTAGCATTAATATTTGCAGTTCAGAAACTGAGACACTACCTGCAACATCACGAGGTCCAATTGGTATCTCGAAATAATCCACTCAAATTCATCCTTAGTCGTCCAATGCTTACAGGACGTCTGGCAAGGTGGGCGGTTATTCTACAGCAGTTCGACATCCAGTATGTGTCTCAAAAGGCAATTAAGGGCCAAGCTCTGGCTGATTTCCTGGCTGAACACCCTTCAATGGAAGACACATATTAAGATATCGAACTCCCCGATGAGGAAGTTTTTTCTATTCAAGAGAGTCCTCAAACATGGGAAATGTATTTTGATGGTGCTTCTAGAAGTCCAACAGGGAAGAAAATGGAAAATCCTAAATTCAACAAAGTTGGTTTTGGAATTGTGCTCATTTCTCCAGATAAGGCAGTGTTACCTTATTCCTTTTTGTTGTGGGAAGGTGGTACCAATAATGAAGCTGAATACCAATCTCTCATTGCAGGCTTGGAGTTAGCGCTTCAAGCACAAGTGAATCACTTAAAGGTGAAAGGTGATTCAGAACTGGTAATCAAACAAATCAATGGGGATTATGCCATCAGAAAAGAAGAATTAATCCCTTTGTATGATTACGTCAGAGAGTTAATGTCGGAATTCCCTTCAGAACCGACATTTTCTTATGTCCCAAGATCACAAAATGCTCAAGCTGATGCACTGGCTAATATAGCCACAGCTTTAGCAGATCCAAATCGGGACGAGACAACCATCGGTATTGCCCACCGTCGTGCAATTTCACCTTATGTTCAAGTCAGAACAGAGGAAATCAATGAAATTAGTCCCCTTCCTGAACCGTATGGTCATACTACAGGATGGATGTCACATATCAATGAATACCTTCAAAATGGAACACTTCCACCTGATAGAGCTGAGAAAGAACAAATTCGGCGACGTGTGGTCAATTTTACTCTTTATGATGGTCCAAACCACCTCGAGAAAATTCTCTACAAACGTGGTTTTGATGGAGTTCTCTTCAGATGTATTGATGGTGAAGAGACAATGGCTATCATAAAAGAAGTGCATGCAGGAGTCTGTGGTGCCCACCAGTCTGGACATAGATTGTCTGATCAAATTCGAAGGCTTGGATACTTCTGGCCTTCAATGATACAAGATTGTGTTAATTTCACAAAGAAGTGTCATTCATGCCAAGTATATGCCAATTTCATTCATCAACCTCCAGATTTGCTTCATACAGCTAAATACTCATGGCCATTTTCCACATGGGGAATGGATGTGGTGGGACCTTACCCTTCAGCTACGGCTAAGCAGTTTAAGTACATTCTTACTGCTACTGATTTCTTTTCCAAATGGGCAGAGGCAGTACCTCTCAAAGAAGTCAGTTCTAAATGCATTGTTAGCTTCATCAAGTCTAACATCATTACTAGATTTGGTGTCCCTCATACCATATTGACAGACAACGGCACCAACTTCTGTTCTTCTGAGGTAAAGAGATTGTATCAAGAATACAACATTAAGTCCAACCATTCATCTCGATATCATGCAGCGGCTAATGGCCAGATAGAGGCCTTCAACAAGACTCTTTCAAATATACTGCAAAAGATGGTGGATAAAGATAAGTGGTCATGGCCTGATAAACTCTATCATGCTTTATGGGCTTATCGGACTACCACTCGCAATGCAACGCGGTCTACTCCATATTCATTGGTATATGGAACAGAAGCAGTCTTGCCAATTGAAGTTCAATTGCCCTCACTCAGAATAGCCATTTGTGATCAGTTATCAACAGATGAGAAATCCCAAAAGCGGTTGAATGAATTGGAACAGTTAGATGAGAAAAGATTGTACACTTTGCACCACTTGGAAATCTATCAGAATCGAATAGCACGAGCTTTTAACAAAAAAGTTCGTCTTCGTTCATTCATTCAGGGAGAATTGGTATTGGTTCTCAGAACACCAATGATACCAGGAAAGAATCCTCCCAAGCTTGAACCAAAATGGGAAGGACCTTATTCAATACATAAGGTCTACTCCAATGGAGCGTATTCACTAATCTCAATGGATGGAGAACACATCACGACTCCAACTAATGCCAGATTTCTGAAGAAGTATTTTGTATAAACACAAAATATTGTTCCCAGAACCTAGATTCTTACATTTTGGTTCATACAGCAATGGTCCAGTATGACCTTAAACTACAACTTCGTCCAACATGACATTAAACTGTGTCACACTTCTGTCCGAGATGACATTAAACTATAATACGTCCAGCATGACGATAAACTGTATGGTCCATGCATATGACCTTAAACTATTCGCACTTATGTCCCTGCAACATGACACTAAACTGTGCAGCACCAATAGTCCTAACTGCAAGACTTTAAACTGCATAGTCCCTGATTTTGTCCTACATGACAATAAACTGTTTAGAAGTTCCTATATTTTGTCTGAGATGACATTAAACTATATTGTGTCCTAGCAACATGACATTAAACTGTGTGGCACTTTCATCGTCCAGCATGACATTAAACTGTAAAGAATCCCCAGAACTGATATCCTCATATTGGTTCACCTTAGTCCTAGCTACATGACTTTAAACTGTACAGCACCAGTTCGTCCTTGCTATATGACGTTAAACTATACAGCAATGGTCCCGTATGACTTCAAACTGCATCATCCCTGGTCCATGTATATGACCATAAACTATTTGCAAATATGTCCAGCAAGACGTTAAACTGTGACGTCCTAACTACATGACGCTAAACTGTATAAAAGTCCCTCACATCCGGAAAGACGTTAAACTATATAATCATCAAAAGTCCAGCATGACATTAAAACTGCACAATCCCCCTTTCGTCCAATATGACGTTAAACTGTATTGTCCCCATCGTCCTAACTACATGACGCTAAACTGTACAGAAAGTCCTTGATATGTCCTACATGACATTAAACTATGCATCGTTAAGGTTGTTATTACCTCTTGTTTCTCACACCGAGTATGACTCACGTGAGCTTAGAGCGAACATCAACCATAACACTCCCTTTGGGCCACTAACCATGTGTAAGTCCCAACAACATTTTTTTTAGATCATTGTCCACAAGAACAACTTGATCATTGATTCATTATTTAATTGAACTACACGGACTTTGATCCTTGCCCTCCAAGTTGGGTATGTAGGCAACCTCCCAAAGGTTCAATCCCAAAAACAATCTCTTCACATTGGTTCACCACCATCTCATATGATGATGATTTGTGAAACCACCCCTGGAATCAATATCTTTACATTGATTCACTTTCTTCCTTGTTATATGACGTTAAACTATACAACACTTTTGTCCGGTACGACAATAAACTACAATATTCTTTGATTTCCTCATTTGAGAAGGAACCATTATTAACATTGATTCTTTTTTCAATCATGGTTTTCATTTTTCAAAAGACTACGTACATACATGGTAATGCCTAAACTTTTTATCTTAGGTTAAAACCATCATTGCACTAAAGTCCCCTTTTCACCCTTCACATGTACGAACCAAATTTGTACAAAGGGTAGATCTAGAACTACGTGGACTTGATTCCCATCCTTATGGGATACGTAGGAACATTCGAGTGTCCCTCGAATCCAGTCCCAAGTCTTTTGGGCATAACCCCAAATTTCACTTTCAGTCCCTTGGCTGAAAAGTCTTCATGAAAACACACACTGTGTATTCATTATTATGGTCCGAATTCTATGACCCTAAACTAAGATCACTCATACTTTCGTCCTGCACGACGTTAAACTGCATTTCAAGAACTACGTATGGCTTGATTCTCATTCTTATGAGATACGTAGTGAAGTCCAAGTTTCAATTCAGGACCCAGCCACAACATGATTATGGTTTTCATTGACCTATGTATCTCTATATACATTGGAAAATACCCATCTTTATGTATTACAATCCTAACCTTAAATATTTTCAGATCTTCATAACCCTTTTCATGACTTATAGTCACAAAAATGTCAAACTTCTGAGAATTCTTTTGCCTGACTATGCAGCACGTGCCCATAGGTGGCCTTGCATAAACAGTCCACATAACAGACTTGTCAGCCAAGAGATGCTATTTATTTGACCATGCAGCCAATGCCCATAGGTGGCCCTGCATGTTTTCAACCCCCTAACGGGTTTGTTAAATAATAGTAACTTCATTCTTGGGAAGAATGCCTCTTTTGTCCTTATTTGTCTTAAACGACAGTATGTAGGGATCCGCAAAAATAGCCATCCTTAACGTATTTGTCCCATATCCTTTTTCATGATCTAAAAGTATTCAAGTCTATGGTTTATTCTTCTTCCCTAAGTTTGGGTCAGACCTTCGTAGGAGTGATATTCATCCAGTTCTTTGATATTCTTGTTTGGAAATATCTTCTCCATATTCAAGTACCTCTTTCCATACAACAAACTCTATGCTTTAGAAAATTTGAATCTCCATAAACTTCCACTGGCTTTTAGCACTAGGAAAGTAAATTTCTGGGAGTTCTTTTGCCTGACTATGCAGCACGTGCCCATAGGTGGCCTTGCATAAACAGTCCACATAACAGACTTGTCAGCCAAAAGATGCTATTTTATTTGACTATGCAGCCAATGCCCATAGGTGGCCCTGCATATTTCAACCCCCTAACGGGTTTTGTTAAATAATAGTAACTTCATTCTTGGAAACTACTTCTTCTAATGCCTTTTAGCTCTTTTTCATATCATTCCTCAGATTCAAATATTCATAAGCCATAGTTTACATTTTTTTCCCTCATACTTGAGTATGGTAAATATGTTTTCAGATAAATTTTCAAGGAATTGAATCCATTTTAATCCATTTTCTGGTCAAAGCTATTTCGACCTTAAACATTAGCCCCTTTATGTCCGGCGTGCATGACTTTAAACTGCCCACACAAAAGACGAAGGAACTCTGAATAAAAGTCAAGTTCCAGCTCACTAAATATACATTTTTTTGTATGATTTAGGTAATATTGAGCAGTTAAAAGGTTCAAAGTTTGTAGGGTTATTTGTAATAATCCTAGTAAAAATCAAACTATGCTTACTAAGCCCATTGGCTTAAGTAAAATTGAAGCAGGTCATGGAAGAATGCAGGTACAAATAATTGAAAACAAAAGTGTTTTTCATTGATACACAAGAGTTAGAAGGACATCCACAGACTGGAATCTCTTCTCTTTTTTCAAGAATCACAGAATATTGTCAACATAAGTCTTCATTTGATGTATAGCATCCTGAGCCTTATCAACAGTTACTTGAAGCTCATGCACTTGACCAGCTTCACTCTTTTCAGCTTGCTGAAGTGCCTTCTTAGCATCTGCAATGGCTTTCATGCCATTCATATGAGTTTCATCCAATGATTTATTAAGCTGATCAAGTTCCCCAGTAACAGCATCTAACTGTTGCTGGAGTTGCACCTGCTGGACGACCTTTTCTTTGATTTTTTGCTTCAGATCCTTCATCTTGACAGCATAATCAGCTTCAGCCTGGGATATCGTAGCCTCAAATTCGCCTATGTTGACTGACAATTTCACTCTGGTCAAATATTCGCGACTTGTCTGCATTTTCTCCCTCCGGAAAATAATCTGTTTCACCGCAGCATGGATCTTTTCATACCCAAAACCACCGAGTCCCATTATAACAAATTGGGATGACAATCGGGAAATTTTTGATGGTAGCTCTTCTAAAGGCACCCCCGATATGATGTTCCATATGTTGTTCCATGCCTTACGTCGTGAAAAGCTGAACGCTTTGAGCATCTCTGGATCTGATTCAACATCTTCGTCAGAAGGGGGTATGTAATCTGGAATTAACATGCTTAAGGAAGTGCCTTGTCCTGCTCTTTCCCCTCTGACTTGGGCTTCTTCACTTTCAATTACCGTTGGGGCAGAGGCTGAAGCCTCATCTCCGGATCTAGCCATTACAGTTGATGGCCCTACATGATCAATTGAAAGATTTTAGTTGAATCTTAAAGGATAACAAAAGAATGGATTGTCTTGCAAATAAAGTACAATCACAAATATTGTTATCCCTTACCCAATGGTGGTTCAGCAACATGAGAAGACTTCTCCCCATCTTTCCCGGTTTCAACAGGATTTTCAAGATGGGTCTCAGGAGAGTTTATTGGATTTAGCTCTACTTGAGCTAATGTTTCTGCAATGATAGGGTTGACATCAGTGTCCACACCCTCTTCGGGCATTGGCAGTTCAGCAGCTTCTACGGAAGAAACTGCATATTATTTTACATCATGATTAGAAATATGTTTTGTTTTTAAAAGAAAAATTTGGGCGAAGGGTAACACTCACGCCCAAGGTCTTCTAAATCACATGACAATCTAGCATGATCATAAAATTCTTCAAAAGTCATTCCTTGATTCATCATTTCATCTAATGATACTTCAGAATCTTGGTTAGTCTCACCAGTGGGAGCATTTGCTACGTCTTCTTACTGACTTATGTCCTGCAACCCCTGACCCTGGACATCATCTTCAGTAGTGGGAGGGATACTGGGAATGGATGGTAGCTCTTCTCTAGGAGCAACCAAGTTAGCTTGAGTCTGTGGTTGTTCTACAGCACCCTCCACGACCTTTGAAGAAGGATCGGTCCCTTCCCTCAAGGGGGAAATTGAAGAAGCCCCTGCAATCCTCAGAAATATGAGTGACCATATGATTATGGGTATAAACCCATGATTGTTCGAAGGACTTACCACTGCTAATGAAACGTTTAGCTAAGGATTTCCTCCTTCGTTGCCTTGGCTTCTTTTGTTTTTTTGGAGTTTCAGTTGTCTCCTTTATTGGAACTTGGATTGGCGAATGAAAGGCTATGTCCAGTGCCTCATTCATGGCCTGCTGGCCTGGAGATATCTCGCCTGGTTCGCGAGGAGAATCAGCAGCAGCCCCAACAGCGGTACCACCAGGGCTATATTATGGTGAAGGAACCCCGGTCCCTTTCTTTGCAAGCTGCAAGATGAAGAAAATAACTTCCTTAAGTAACAAAGCTTCAACTGAAATCAAGTTGCAAAGAAAATAAGGAAAGAAAACTTACATCTTCAGGAGCCACGTACTCTTGCCACTCCTCATCTCCAGAACCACCAGCCCCCTTAGTGGTGCCACGATCAATCATTTCCTTCACCCGCCTGGTGATAGGAACCGAATTATCAGTGGCATATATGAGCATTTCCAGCTCTCTGATATAAGCTCGCACTTCATTAGGGTTATCTCCGTATTGAAGGTCTTTAGAAGCTAAAAGATATCCTATCCCAGGAAGTTGTAGGCCCTCACACAAATCCAGCCAGGCGGTCTCAGTATCACAGTATAAGCTCTGCCATAGCTGAACAACCTCTGGTCTTAGATATAAAGGCTGTGAGGAAGGTCCTACAATTTTTGATTTTAATTTCTTCCCGACTCCTGGAACTACAGATAGAGAATAAGAAAGTGAGACTTATTACTTTATAAAGTAGTAGTGATTGAAGTTATTACAATCAAATAACTCACCAGGAGCTGATGGAGTGGGTCTTTTTACTCTGGCCGGAGGATTATATCGGGCACGAAACCGCTTTGCTGCCGGTTGTGCCTCATCATCCCCATCATGATAATCCGAGGAATCAGTTCTAGAGGAGGAGTCTGTTGAACCTATTTCAGGAGGAGAAGCATCACCTTCATGAGGAAGAGTTTCTTTCTCTACAGTCCTCTTCCTCTTTCCCACTTGATATACATGATGATTCAATATCCCTTTAGGGTATGATGCTATCCAGTGTTCGGCATAAAATGTAGTCAGATAATGTGCCGCTTTTTCAACTGGTAGATCAAATACTGCCCCAGTCTTCTCTCTTGATGTCAGCAACCATAGTATTCGAGTAACCATCGGATGTTGCTCTAACCTGACATGTACTGGAGGGGATACAACAATCTGTTGCAAACATTTGAATTGGCGTGCAAATCTATATGGAGCATAGGCCTCGCATATGATTTCTCCATCAATCCTGGCTACTAACACACCATCCCTGCAAGCTAGCATGTATGCCCTCAAATCCAAAGGGGCTTTCCCATCATCAACAAACCGCCCAGATGGAGGACTTCCATAAGGAAAGAAGTTGAATTCCTTATACATGCTTAGTCTTACTTTTATGTCATAACCATTGACATCTAATGGAGCAATTCCAGAGAATGCTTGCACTGACGGTCTGAAAGAGCTTCCAGGAATTTGTAATCCATTCTGTGCATTGTAAGTCCTGAAGTGAGTGGCGATCCATCCCCACAAAACCTGAAATGGTCCCACTATTCTTAAAGGAGATTTACCCTGGAAGACGTGAAGTAAACTCCTGTGAATCTTTGCTAAAATGGGGGTAGCTAACCCAACCATTTTTCCCTCAGCCAACTTGGCCGCAATGACGAAGGTCCCTGGCCTAACGCCTCCCTTCGAATCCCTGACCGGCAAGAGATAAATACTGAGCCACATTGCCAAGAAACCCGCCAGACGAGTTTTCTTTGGAATTCTTTGATTCACTTCATAGCCCCATTTTTCAAACTCTCCTGCTTCTAGAGTTGGCCAGAATGTGCCAGGAGCTCCTCTCTTCTCAGGTTTTGGACAAGTGGTAGGACGTCTGGGCCGGGTATCCTTGGATTTCTTTTTCTTGGATCCTTTTTCCTTTGGCTCCATCCCTTTCTTCTCAGTAAGAAACACATTCATCCATTCTTCCGGATGGATATCTTTTTTGAAATGAGTTAATGAGGTCTCTGAACTCTTGAGCTTGTGAAAAATTTTGAATAATTCTCGAGCCAAAGCAGGAGTCTTCTCTGGATCATTCCAAGTCACCTTGGGAGGAATGAATTCATCATACATATCGCCCAAGATTGGAGCTCCTGAAATCTTGTGGACATCCCACAAACTGATACCTACTTCTCCATGAGTCAAGTGGAAAGAATTAGTCGCTGGACTCCAATGGCTGAGTATCTATGGCACGAAGATATCATGTCTGTAAATATATGTTTTCCCAACCCAAACAGCCTCATATATTGCAGCTCTCTTCAGATCCTCAATAAACTCTGCGCAAGTCTGTCGCACCCAGTATACCCACATCCAAGTTGGTTTCACACCTCCCCCAGGACGGAAATCCCAACTTTTCTTCCAGCCTTTGGATTGATCCATCTGAGCATTTCAGAAGATTGAAGGATGACAATGTGGTTGAAGCTCAGGTGTATGTTTTTTCAGATCTGGTGTGCAAGGGCTATGATGCATCACATAAGCCTTCTCCACTGTTCCAGCAGTTTGAAATGATCCTCCGCCTGAGATATTTGCTGAAGCAAAATTGGTATAATTCTGAAACCAAGAAAATGGAAGATAATTCTGTACTTCTGGAATAATGACTTCTTGCAGATGACCATGACCATACAAAGGTAGGTAAGTGCAGTGAGGAAAGTCGTGATGATATTTCTTCAGATACTTAGCCAAATCTGGAAGAGTGCTGTTTTTGACAGTATAGTAATCAGGGCCAATGATATTCATCATATCATCTATCCGCTTGCTAGCCAGTTCATCAATTAATCCAGGTCTAAGAGCCATTGAATCTGCACAGGAGTTGAATAAATTAAACTCTTAAATGGGTTTTATTTTTCATAAAATTTGTGAAAGAATTTGAAAAAAATGGCTAAGGCATTAAGGCGCGCAAGTATGGAGATGTCGCGCAAGTGATACATGTGCCGCGCAAGTTTTGGTCGCGCAAGTATTACCGCGCAAGCTCTATTACCTTGAGAGTAGCGCGGCAGCGAAGAAACAGCGAAAACAAGAGACTTGCGCGGCGAGGAAGACTTGCGCGGCGAGAGCTCGAGAAATCCGGAACTTCAGATGCCATCTACGGCCGGAAGCCGTGTATTTATAGGCTCGAAAGCCTACCTGCGCGCCGTACCCAGAGCAATTAAGGCCTGCGCAACGCATACTTGCGCGCCGCCCTGTGCGTACTGAAGACTTGCGCGCCCTCCCTTTTCCTTTTGAGGAATTCAATTTCCTCAGAGTCAAATCCTCATTTTCTCTCCGGATCCAACTCTGAGGGGGGACTTTTTGTTGACGCTCCTTTTTCGTCACAGAAACTAAAGATCGGAAAAGGGAATATCTGAGCTCAAAGTGATTAATCCTTTGAAGAAACATCAAAAATCGACAAAGGGATAAAAAAGGAGAACATTGCCCATATATCGCGCAAGTTCCCTCTTGGTCGCGCAAGTACACTTGCGCGCCGCCTCAATACTTGCGCGACTCCTCATGTTCGTGCAAGGGACTTGCGCGACATATGTGGTAACCGCCTGGTAACCGCCCAGTAACCGCCCGGGGTCTTCTTTTGCCTATAAATAGACCCTGTGGGCCCCCCATTCAGGAGGATCTTTTTCCAGAAACTCGGATTGAAGCTCCCGATGCCCAAGTCTCTTCTCAAAACTTCCGGAACACTTCTAAGGTAATTTCTTACCTAGAACGGAAGATCTAAAGAGAAAAAGGAAGGCCGAAGTGTTGAAACTTATCAAACACTTGCGCGCCTACTTAATTCCTGCAATATAACTTGCGCGTCCCTCTTCTGGAAGAACCTCAAGAGGATGGTAAAGGGTTTAATAAAGAGTCGCTCAAGCATTTCAATACTGGTTGAAAATCGCGCAAGTACCCCTCATGTCGCGCAAGTATACTTGCGCGACCAATACTTGCGCGCCGCCGCAGGACTTGCGCGCCTTTCAAGACTTGCACGCCCCTAGCTTTTTGGGTGCCCATCTTGCCCATTTTTACCCCTCTTAAGCCATTTCACCCTTCCTATTCAAGATTCAGTCTTCAAGATACTCTTCAAAGCCATTTATGGCATGATTTCTTGATTTGACATCCTTATCTGAAAGGAATTCTGTGAAATATCTCTCAAAACCTAGTGATTTAAACATCTTTATGTCACCAAAGATTGAGAGTTCATTCATTTTCAACCTCATCCTTTAAGATGAGAGAATCCTAACCTGGGTCTCCTTTTCAGGAATAAATCCCCAGTTATAGAAACCTTTGATCTGGGCATCTTTCTTAAGAATAAGCCCCAATCAAGTCCTTTAATCTTGGGCATCCTCCTCAGGAGTAAGCCCCAAACCTTAATCCCTAACCTGGGTCTCCTTTTCAGGAATAAGACTCAGTCATAACCTTGGGCTTCCTTTTCAGGAGTAAGCCACAAGTCCCCTAACCTAGGCTTCCTTCTCAGGAATAAGTCCTAGTAATAAATCTTGGGCATCCTTCTTAGGAATAAGCCCCAAGTCTCTTAAAATTTCTCTTAACCAGTCATAAATTACCTTTGATTTGGGTTTCCTTTTCAGGAATAAAACCCAATCATAAGTCCCCTCCTAACTTGGGCATCCTCCTTAGGAGTAAGCCCCAAGATTAGAGTATTCAAATCTCCATGAAGCACATATAACTTTGTGGACCCTGTTCTTGGATTTTCTCCCTAAAAGTAAATCCTAAACCTTCGTCTATCTGGGCAGTCATCTATACATAAGCCCCAAAACAAATTCTTATGATTGCATCTTTTATGGCACAATTGTCTAAATTTTACCAATACCTCTTGTTTCTCACACCGAGCATGACTCACGTGAGCTTAGAGTGTAAAAGTAATTATGACATTCATCTTTGAGCCATCAATTATAAAACATCATATCCCATTCCTCGAACTACGTGGGTTCTGATTCCTTTCTCAAAACAAAGGATACGTAGGTAGCCCATTTATGGGTTCGATCCCAACATTGAAATAATCTCTGTCCTTCTGAATGACGATAAACTTCAAGTGCCCCACTGAGTGGCTTTAAAACGAGCCTGGTCATCAAAATGACCAAGAGACTTTTATATAAATGTTTTGAAGGATACCATTGACCAAGAATCTCTAAACAAATATAGATGATTCTATATTGATGAAGAACCTCAAATACATATAAAAGATTCTCTAAAATTTCTTGCATATTTAATCATTGATTGTTAAAACTAAAGGAAAGCTCATTTTATACTTGGTAATGTAATAAGGATTCACGAACTTAACTTAAATCTATAAAGAGAGTCCCGGAGTAGACAATAATTCCCGTCAAAAAGGTGTGATGAGTCCGACCTCCCATCCTCTCGACCAATGCAAATTCCTAAGCCTCATTAGCCCACAAGCTAATGAGCGCCTGCCTTTGGAAAGTAGGTCCAAACGGATGTGGAATCATTGGATGTTTCCGGTTCTACGAACAAACCCGTTAGAAACCGATCAGAACGTTTGAATCTCCCGTCCAGGAGGTCATCCCCGGATTCCGCGCGAAACAATAACAATTTAATGTGCATCTAGAAATTATATTAACTACCTAAGTCCCAATTATGTGTCGAATATGAGGTGATAAAAAAATAGGCAAGGCACATGAACATTTCACAAATTAATAGTAGAACATTTTTAAATAATGATCATCTCACATCCAACATCCTATCATAAAACTACCCATTTTTAAAAGAAATTATATAAAAAATGATTTTATAATAAAAAAATTTCCCAAATGGGTCAATATCCATAATTGTAAATTCAATCACAAGGGGATCAATTGATAGTATCAAGTGTTTTGGAATCATATACAATAAAATTAGAAACCCATTCTTTCATTAAAAATTCTCTCAAGATTTAAATCTAATTGCAGTATTTGAAATCATTATTCAACAAATTCATTAAAAAAATATTAGTAAAAATGAGCCAAAAAACCATTTATAACCAAACCAATCCAAAACACACTTAAAATTATCCAGAGTAACTAATTATTGTTTCCTTGAAACCATTAATAAAAATTCCCCACACCATATTTTATTTAAAACAATCATTGTAAACCACACGTTTCCCATTCCATGACCCAAAAGAGATCTGATTCCTTTAATCATAGAATTAACATTAAATTAAAATCTTAATAATCCTTTAACAACACTTAACTTAGTACGTAATCCATAGAAAACAATAAATACTCTAATATTCCTTTAGTAATAGTGATTCAAACCGTAAAAAATTATAAATTCCCTAAAAATTATCATGTATATATTTAAATTAAAAAACATGTAATGTGAAATAAAAACACATTAAATGAAATGAAATATAATGGAAGTATAAAAAAAACCTACCTACTTTTATGTTAAATCCACTATCAATGATCCATTATGGATTCCTTATAAATAGTTAAGGATAAAATATGAAAATTTATATCCTCCACGAGAACTAAAATCCATAAATCATAAATTTATAACCACCCAAAATTTTAATCATGGTACAGAAACCCTTTTGTTTCATATATGGAGGAGGAAACTAGAAAAAATGGATGTATGGGAGAGGATAAGTGAATAAAAGGATGTAATAATGGGTTTATCATGTAGAAACAAAATATAATCAAATGAGGGATGATATATATTGAATAGGATGGGAATAATAACCTCTTTAATTATACCCTAGGTTTGTAATAGAGGGAAATAAGGTTAGGGTGATCTAAATCCCCTATCATTGAAGTGGTAAAAATGGAATTTTATGTTTTAGTAAAATTTGGTTTCTCACTTAGTTAGCCTACACAGTTTGAAAAAACATGTAGAAACTATGTGGTTTCCATGATCCAAGCACCATTTACATTTATAGTTTGGATATGTAGTTTTAAAAACTATTTTACAATTATGAAAAACACCTCTAAAATACACTGAATCACATCTACATGGACACCGATATAGTTTTATTTAACCATTACCAAGTTGTGTTCTAACACTCCAATCCAAAAAGTTATTTCATGGTTATACTATAACTAAGATTTTTGGACCTGAATGTGTACTATCCATTTGTACCAAACTATGTAAAAGAAGAATGAATTATAAATTTTCATTCTCCCAATATTTCACACAATTCCTCTTAAACCATGCACACTAATCAGCTAATAGATGGATGTTTCCTAGAAAAATAAAAATTACAAATATAAACTCTATGAAAAATAAAATTACCATAATATAATATAAAGTGTATAAAAATAGGGAAAAAGTGGTGTAACAATTCTCCACATCATGACACTTTCTAACCCTATAATTTCATTGATAAAAGTTTTATTAAAAGAGAATAGAAAACCACAACACCGATATAAGATGTATGAGGTGTATGGAAAACCTAATGGGGTCCAGTGAGAATGAGGCACCATACAACACCCAAATTTTCAAAAACACTGACCTTAATCTTTTAAAATCAATAACATACTCAAGAATAAACAAACATAGAGTGACCAAACATTGGTTTTCTTTAAGATGAAGACATACTATATGTCTCTACTCTTTTTGCAATTCCTCAAAATTGGTATAAAAGAAGAAAAATTCTTATATAAAGATATCATCACCCACCCCACTATGATTCCATAAATCATTAAAGGGAAGTGAATATTCTCAAAAATACTAATCAACCACTATGATAATTCAGAAGCCAGTAAGAAATTAATAGAAATAAAGAAATTATACTGACCATACAAACCATTCAATAATTTACCTTATAACCTCAAAGAAGGTAAAACCGTACGTGAGTCTAAATGAATACTATAATATTTTACAAGAGTTCACCATATTATATATCATGATAAGGGAAAAGATAACTTAACCGAAGATATGTATTAATAAAAAATAAGAGGGTAGTAATCTTGGGTTAGAAAATAAAGCATAATGAGTGATCTAGGAACTCATACATATAACATCATCTAATAGTCAAAAAATAATATTAGAACTCAAATCAACCCGTGAATAATATAAATAGATGAAACACTCTTCCTAGACACTTGAAACACAATCCAAATACCTCAATAGTCTAAACTATCAAAAATTATAGGTAGTGAGTGCAACATGAAAAATACTCAATGTGAATGATCAAACACCAAGGAACAAGAACAACCTTATAAAATAACACCTCATAAATGAGGAAACACAAAATAATCAATTAATACATCCTATCAATATTAGATCAAAAAAATAAGTCCACTATATGCTCAATTAAAATTTTATCATAATAAAAATTCATTAATTTATACTTTGAGAAATTTAACCCATAGTTTAGAAATAACCAAAACTATTCATATCCTTAATATAACTATATCAACCATAAAATAATGAAACCTAAAAAATGAGTGGATTTATTGTTTAAAAAATTAGAGAAGTTGTATTTTTTATCTTCTATTCATAACTTTTAAAGAGGCACAATCGAGCAATGTAAAATATGAATTTGATCTATTCACATTTAACGAACCTAAAAAAATTATCCCAATATATATCAAGGGGTAAATTCAAATTACATGGCTATTAGGTAAAAATATAGTAAATAACATCATTAAAACTCCCATTTTATTTAAACAATACCTTTTAAAAAGTATTTTTAATCTCATTTTCTAAAGGCATGTGTGATTTTAAAATATCCCAACACCCTTTATAAAAAAAATCTATTTAATGAGAAATATCAACAAAAATCAAACTCATTAAAAAAACCACTTCTATGTGAGACCTAATATCTAATTAACAAGTAACAGACATGATTTAGAACATTAAATATTTTAAAAATATAATTCAAATTAAATTTTATAAAATTTTCTTTTTTTTATTAAAAATTCAATCGGTTAAACATTAAAACAAAATAATTTCAATAATGATCACATGATTTTCAAATATATAATTTGAAAACTAACATTCATTTCAAATCATCTTTAATAATGATATTTTAATTTCAAAATTATATAATGAAATCATCCACTGTCCAAACATTCCAAGACATGAAATATCTCTTATAATGTAACCATAAGATCTAGTTTTAGAAATTGAAACATTTCACGAAATCCGACTTACATTAAAAAAAATTCATGTAATTCAAAAGGAAGATAAAATATGACTATTTTATAAACATTTCATTACAAAAACCAATATAGTTTTTATTCCCCAAAAAAAAACTATTTTCATAAAAAATCCTATAAAATCTTTATTTTACATTGAACATGCAGCCTCCCAAAACATAAAATAAACATTTAAAAGCACATGATTGATAAAAATTCACAAACACACATTCAATACTTCTCCTAAAAAATAATTTAACCATAAAAAATCCTTTATCAACCTAACATAAATGGATAGCAGCATTAGAATCAATTTATAAATAGAGGGAGACATGAATGAAACATATTTGAAAAAAATTGAACTTTGAATGATTTGGAAGGATGAGTCAGCTAACTATGTTACAACAATAAAAAAACCTCTATAATTTCATAAAAAACCATTTACTTTGTATTCAAACTGTTTTCTAAACCATGCGATGTTGTTGTGTATCTCTAGTTTTTCCATCATTTTTACCCCAAAAAACTAGAGAGACCACGGAAATCATCAATATAGTCAATGTTGATTAAGACACTAGGATCTCATATCCAAACCCATTATAGATACTCAAAAACTTAGTCATAATGAAGGCATTTTTTCCAACTATACAAGGTAAGTCAAGTTTCAATAAGAAATGTGGTGACCAAGAACCTATTCATGATCTAACTCTTTTGTTACAAAAATTATCCTAATATCTACTCTACCATGAAATACCAAATATAACACGACCGAATTTCATTAAAATTGGCCCTCTAAGGAAGATAGTCTCTAATACCATTCCTTAAAAACTATAATATGCTGGCCTAACCTATCACCTGACCGAGATTGCCACTTGGGCCAATGGGAATTCCCAATAACCATGGGATTATAACTAGTAGTTTGGTAATAAGAGTATACTCTTTGAGGATTATTTCACAGTTTCATTCATAAAAACCGCATCTCGAATCCTATCTTTGGAATATTACATGACCATTCCATGTATCAGACACCCATTCATAAAATTAATAGTTTCAATAGATTTGAAACAATTATTCAAAGTGATGAAAAAATGTTATAATAAAAGTATCAATCTCATAAATGAAATAACGGAATAAAATGAACATTCAAAAACAAGTATTACTATAAAAAGAAAACTAATAATGTTACCGATCAGTAATGCCGATGCATAAAAATTCTATAAGATGACAATCATGCTTGACGCCCTACCAACCACCTCCATGTAGACCACATTAACTCACCACATTCCATAATCATATATTATTGGAAAAAATGAACAAAAACTATGAAAGACACCAAATATAAGGAACCTAAAAGAAAGCATGAGAGTTTCATACACTGAATTGTATATATAGGGTGTGATCCAAATAAAAAGTGTAATATTTAACTAATATTTTTTTGTAATCTACTTTCAAAATCCATATCATGAAATATTGAATGAATTATAAATTAGAAAGTTGGGTTTTGTTATGGTGATATATTGAAATCAAATGGTATTCAATATATTTTATTAAGAAAACATTCTACTTCTTAGATTAAAAAGGGAAGAACCAAGACCTTTTAATTATAAATTTTTTAACCCATTGAAAGAGGATAATTTAATAGAAAAAAACAATATCAAATCCTTTTCCTCATTACAAATTATTTTTAAAAAATTCATTTGAAAACCCACTCCACTTTCCATTTTCAAAATCACTCTTCTATAATAATTTTATAAATCAACATGAAATTAGAAAAAATAACTTCCAAAATAAAATATAAACACACACCAAAACTATTACATTTATATATCATAATAAAAATAAAAAACCCAATCAAGGACTACATGAAATAAATAAATGGATAGGTGATACAATAATTATATTTAAATAATCCCCTAAATAAACCCTACATAAAATTAAAAATCATTAACTACACACCAGATTTTAATATAAATTATATTAGACTTGGTTTCATTATTTAAATATCTTTAGGTATTCTTAATGTAATGACCCAAAATTTTAAATGATTTTTGTTTCCTAATTTTGTGTGTTATTTAATTTTATACTCAACAAAACTATTTCATTTAATGAAATGATTGTTATGAAAATGAGACTGTTGGGATTCGACTGTTATATGATCATTGGTCAATATCACAGTTGGAAACTAAATGTTGTGATCATTGTCTATAAATACAAGTGAACTTGGTTAATTAATACAGAAAGAAGATTTGATGGACTTATCCAGTAGTCTCGGGCCGATTAAAGCCCATCTGACGGAACATGGGATGGATGTAGCACCGCTGGGCTTTGCTCTAGACCAAATCCAAGTTGAACATCATTGTGTGAAGATGGAATGGAATTTCCTTCTAGAGAAGTTCAAGCGGATAGAAATTACCACTCGGGCAATGTTGGCCAAGCTGCCCCAAGATTCTATCACCCTAGCACACCTTACACTTAGGTCCTATGCTGGTGTTATAAGGGGATATGTAATGAGACCGTAACAGCCTTGTGTAATCCTTTAGAATAAATTAAATTGTTATTTCTTCTTATGGTGATGTTTGTGAATTTCAAAATTTTCTGATAAATATAAGATGTATATTATTGATGAATTTTAGAAAAAGGATATTTTAAAATATTTATGTAAATCATAAATAATTAAAAATGTGAAATGATTATCAAAAAATGATCTTCTACAGTTGTGTTCAATATGAAATTTAGAGTCTAGTAAGATCAACATAATTTTTGGTGAATAGTAAAATATGAATAGTGATTTTATTCTTATGATTTGTAATGTGACCAAATAGATTAAGTAACCTCACTTATGAAAGTATTAATATAATTTAGGCACCGTGATTAAGTAATGTTTTTCAATAAAAAAGGTAAATAACTATTTCAGAAATTGTTATTTAAGTAATAGTTTTTTTTGGTAAATAGTGTTTTTTATTTGAAAATTAAATTAAAGATATTTAGAAAATTATTTTCATAAAATGGAGTTCATTTTTGAATTTAGAGCATCGATATTAGGTTAAGGTGAATTTCAGAGATTTTTCTGAAATAGTTGAATTTTTATTAAATAGACTTTTGTAATTAAAAATTAAATATCTCATAATAAATAAATTATTTTGATAAAATGGAGTTCAATTTTGAATTCATAGCATTGATATTATGTTAAGGTGATTTTTGAGGGGTTTCCAGAAAAGTTGAATTTTCTGTGAATAGTGACAATAATGTTTTTTAGTTTTGGGTGTTTAATGACATCATTAAGGATGTAATAATTATGCCATAATTCTGGTCGATTTATGAGTAGTAAAATAAGGTATGAGGTGTCCCATGAGGCCAGTACTAGGGAATATACCAGGGTCAAGCCCATGGTTTTTCCAATACCACCGATGAGGTGTCCCTTGGCAACTAATGCTTTGTTACCTAACTTCTCCTATAAATACCAAGACATCCCCTCATTAATTTCATTTCCAAATTCTCCCCAATGAATTAATGGTATTTTTACCTACAAAAGATTCCTCCCAAGGTTCCCTCAAGCCTCCCAAGGTCTCGACCATCAGGATTTTGAATTTACTCTTCAAGGTAAGGGAATCTTTCACCCTCCTCTTTGAATCCATGACATCCATTATGTTATCTCTTCTAGTTTCCATATTTTTTTAGGGAATGTTCATATATGTTCTAATTAATTTCCATTTCATGTCTAATTTTTGAGAGTCCCTTTTCGCTCCCATTATTTTTTTTCTGAATTTTTATGTGACACCGTTAGGCATTCGAATTTTTTGTAAAAGGAATCATGTCTTCTCTCTTCTTTCATGTTTTCTTTTCATGTATTATGTCATTAAAATTTCCATGACATGTTCTTATCTTAATTTTATTCTGTATTTATAATGTATTATAAGTTATTTATGAGTGTTTTACCCTTGTACCCTCTCTTTTCTATTTTTTTAAAGCCATGTTATATAGCCGTTATGCTGGAGAAATTTTGCTTCAAAATTTCTATATCTTTCTCTCCAAAAATTCTCTTGTTTAATTTATGTTAACACTTAGACCTGTTTCGTTTATTTGTGTGTTCATAAGTATCTAAATATGGTGTATTTTATTCTGTAGTTGAAATACATATAACCCTCACTCCCTTTCCATGGGCTATAAATGACATAATGATCTTATTTTTAAGAACTATTAAAACGTCACGATCTTGAAATGAAACACATTTATTTTATTCTCTATGGGTTATTTATGAAATTTTTGATTATGATATATGTGGATCACATGAATTTAAAGACATATAAAGGTTTCACCCTTATATTTCTCCAATGCATTGGGTAAATAATTAATCTCTAGAGATGACAAGTTTCACGATAACTTGGTGAATAACCTTGGTAATTTTTAGGACACCTTGGGGATTGACCTTAATGATATGTTCATGAATTTCTAAATGAAATGTTGTAGAAAAATATTCATGTTATGTTCCAAGTTATTTTCATTATGATATTCCTATACTTCAATTTCTCATGTCTTTTTGTTTTTATTCAAGTTCTTATTGATATCATAAGTAAATTGATTCCATTGTTTACCCCTTACTGGGCCTTCTACTCACCCTTTACTTTGATGTATGTCTCTAGGATATGATATGTAGTAATTTTACATAGTGTGAAACTATTATGAATACTTCAGAGTGGTTTAGAAGAATTTTTTATATTGTTTTCATGTATTATGTTCTTGTTTTCCAAGACACTAGACTTTAATGATCCTTTGTATGTAAAATGCAATGAAAAGCTTTGTAATAAAAAGGTGGGATGTCATAGTTGGTATCAGAGGATAGTTTAGTTATTTAGGGAAATTAAGATGTGAAAACTTTATGAATAATACTATATAAAAGTTTAAATATAGGAAAATTTCATTGTATTTAAGTGAGTATTGATTAAATGGTTTATCAAACAAATACATCCCTGTCTGGATTGGAGCAGGTAGAGGTAGCTCTGGAACTAGTGTACATAGGGGTAAAACCTGAAAACAACGCTTTCATATAGACTCGAATGAGAACTGGTACATGACAACGAGCCTTGCTGCACTTTTTGTAATGACACTCCCGAGGGATATGTTTGGTTAATCAAATGATTTTTATGAATCATTATAAAGGAATTATAGAGAAATGTAATGTTCTAAGAATAAAGTTTTAAGAAATAAATTTATTTATAGTTAAAGGATTCGTAAATGAAAGAAGTTTCTCATGAAGGATTTATTCTTTTAGAAAATGGTGGGAAATAGGAGGAACTATGAAAATGGTGACCACAATGGACCATGCACCGACAGCCCTCCGATGGAAGCTGGAATGGAAACATTCAAGCGAATTATGAACCGATTGACTCAAGTTATGGGAAATAACGTGAATAAAGCTAATAGATTGATCTCACTGTGATGGGAACAAAATTCTATTGAGTCCTTTATCTATCAAAAGCCACAAAAATTCAGTGCATCGATTGACCCATAGATTGCAGATAAGTGGATCAGCTCCATAGAGAAGATCTTTTCTATGCTCCGCGGTTCAGAGCAAGAGAGGGTCACCCAAGTTTTCTATCACTTAGAAGGAGAAGCTGATCAGTGGTGGGAACTGATTAAAAATATAAGGAAAAGAGTGGAAGTTGAATATATGAACTAGGAAGAGTCCAGATTGATCTTTTTCAGTATGTATTTACCTCATTTCATGAGGAAAAGAATGGATAAGGGGTTTGTTGAGATGAAGAAGAAGGAAAATGAATCTTTGGGAAGCTACGAGATGAACTTCACAAGGATTTCACGATATAAATCTAGCTTTTTTAGGGATCCAAATGGTAAGGTTGATGGATTCTTCGGTGGAATGAGACCTCATCTTCAGAAGAATCTATCCAACCGAGACTATGATAGCTACGAGGAGATCGTGCGTAGTGGAATGAAAGTCGAGCATGAGTTTGGTGAGATGCAGTGGTCTCATAAATCAAATGAAAATAAGAGATCATTAGAGCCAAGATTAGGGAGGAGATTCGATCTAGGAAGAGGAGGCAAGCAAGTACAACTTCCCATGTGTAATTAATGTGGGATGAAGCATTTGGGGAACTACTTGTCAGGAGTGGGACGTGCTAAAAATGTGGTAGAGATGGCCACATGACGAGGAATTGTCATGGTGAGGTAAAAAACTCAACTTCCAAAAAAAAATGAAATGGGAAAGATGGTGCAAGACCTACCTAATGTCCAATTCTTTAAATGTGGACAATGTGCACACCTTGGAAATCACTATAAAAATACGAGGGCAGTGGAGGGGAACTGCCATCAGCCTCAGCAAAGGCCAAGTGATCAAGGCCGTGCTTTTTCTATCACGACTAATGATGTTGAAGCACCAAATGATGTGGTAGTAGGTACTCTTGTTTTCCTCTAAAAGAAAGAAAATACTTTGTTTTATTCTAGTTCTACGCCTTCCTATATTTCTTCCAAGTTTGTAAAAAATTTATATTCAACCCCTGATTTTCTAAAAGTAGAGTTATCAGTCAAGAATCTTGGTGGGACTATCCAAGAATATTTAGTGTTTAGAAACTATAGTATTTAATTTAGTGAGAATAATCTTATCAAAAATCTAGTAGTCATTCCCATGATGGAATTCGACATTGTACTAGGGATGGACTGGCTCTCATATAATAATGCTAAGATAAATTGAAGAAGCAAGGAAATATCAGTAGTCTTGAATAGAAAACCTATTGTTATCTTCGAAGGAGAGATATATCAACCTGATATTTGTCTAAAAAACCCCCCTGTATCCTTCTTTATGGAGTTAATCAGTGAAGAAGAAGAATAAGATAAGTGTTTAAGGATATAAAATGTCCCCATCATCCATGAATAAGTTGATGTATTTCCTGAGGAGTTACCCGGGCCTCTCATAGAAACATAGGTAGAGTTCTCCATTGAAATCATACCTGGATCTCATCCGATATCAAGGACCCACTATAGAATTGAAAATGTGAATCTAGAATAATTAAAGAAACAAGACCAAGATCTTTTGGAGAAGGCATCTATCTGACCGAGTGTGTCTCCTTGGGGAGCACAAGTTCTCTTTGTGAAGAAGAATGATGGATCGATGCGAATATGCATTGATTATGGAGAACTGAATGAGATCATAGTGAAAAAAATACACTATTACAAGAATTGATGACTTATTTTACCATCTTCGTGGGGCTAAATTCTTCTCTAAGATTGATCTTCGATCTGGTTATCAGCAATTGAGTGTGAAGAAAGAATAAATTCCAAAAACTACCTTGATATCAAGATATGGGAATTATGAGTTTGTTTTTATGTCCTTTGGACTGACTAATGCACCTGCTATTTTTATGGATCTAATGAATAGAGTCATTAAGGACTACCTTGATAACTTTGTGGTAATTTTTATTGATAATATTCTGATATATTCCAAAAGTTTCGAGGAGTATGGGGATCATCTAAGGGATATTTTTTAAAATTTACGGAAGGAGAGGCTTTTTGGAATGCTCAGTAAATGTGAATTTTGGTTAAAACAAGTTGCTTTCATATGGAACATTGTAACCAATAAAGGAATCATATATGACCCTACAAAGAAAAAAGTTGTCGAGTATTGGCCTCAGGCTAAAACTATAACTGAGATTTAAAGTTTCCATGGACTACCAAGATATTATAAGAGGTTTCTGAAAAACTTTTCATGACATTCTAATCCATTAACCAAGTTAACTCGAAAAGGGGTCAAGTTTATCCAGACAATGGAGTGTGAGGAAATTTTCCAAGAGCTGAAGAAGAGATTGGTTAATGAACCCATTTTAACTCTTCCCTCAAGTAGAGAATGATTCATTATTTTTCGGGATTCATCTCTCAAAGGGGTTGGGTGCGTCCTCATGAAAAATGACAAGGTTATTACTTATGCATCTCGACAGTTGTAGACTCATGAGCAGAATTATCCCACGCATGATCTGGATATGGCTGCAGTTGTTTTTTCTATGAGGATATGGAGACACTATCTCTATGGGGAGAAATGTGATATATACACAAACCATCAATGTTTGAAGTATATTTTCACACAAAATGAATTTAACATTAGAAAAATGAGATGGTTGGAACTTCTCAAAGAATATGATTGTTCAATTCATTATCATCCAGGAAGAGCAAAAAAAGTTGCTGATGCTTTAAGCAGGAAAGACCGAGTTGTTCTTTCCATGATGGGGATTCAAAGAGTTCCTTTGATCAATGAGCTAGGAAATCTGGACATGGGACTTATAAGGGAATGGAAATCATAAAACCTAACCAAAATTATTCCTCAACCATCATTACTGGAGAAGATCAAGAAAGCTCGGAAAGAAGATACTTTATTACAGAATAATTTTAAAGCTATAAAGGATGGGAATTCTCTTGAGTTTAATATTGACCAAGAAGGTGTACAAAAGTTTCATACAAGGCTATGTGTTCCATCTATTCCAGAAATAAAGATGGAGCTGATGGAAGAAGCTCATAGCTATACTCTCTCTATACATCCTTGAAGCACAAAAATGTATAGGGACCTTCGTGATCATTTTTGGTGGGATAATATGAAAAGGGAGACTACTGACTACACTTCAAGGTGCCTGGTATGTCAGCAAGTGAAGGCAGGGCAACAAATTTCTAATGGGGTATTGAAACAACTACACATAAAAGCATGGAAGTGGTAGAATATCACTATAGACTTCATCACTGGTATCCTGAGAACTTTCCAAAGGAAACAATGCGATATGGGTTATTGTAAAACATCTTACCAAGATTGCCCATTTTATCTCCATTCCAGATGATTTATCCCTTGATCAACATGCCATGATTTTTGTAAAATAAGTGGTAAGGTTTCATGGAGTTCCACTTTCAATCATATCTGATCGTTATCCAAGATTCACATAAAAATTTTGGAGAATTGTTCAACATGTTCTGAGCACTGAATTGATTTTCAGTATGGCCTATCACCCACAAACTGATGGCCAATCTGAAAAGAATATTCAAACACTCGAGGGAATGCTGAAAATGTGCTCAATTGAATTTAAGGGTGGATGGGATCAAAATCTCCTTTTAGTTGAGTTCTATTTCGACAATATCTTCTACTCAAGCATTAAAATGGTTCACTATGAAGATATATATGGGAAGTGATGTAGAAATCCTACATGTTGGCATGAAGCTGGTGAGAGAAAGCTTCTTTGTCTGGATCTTGTGCAAGAGATGACAGAGAAAGTCCATTCCATCCAACAACACATTAAGAATTATCAAAGTAGACAAAAGAGATATGCCGAAAATTGTTGAAGCAACTTGGAGTTTGATGTTGTTGAAAAGGTCTTTCTTCAAATATCACCTTGGAAGAGAGTCATGAGGTTTGGGAAGAAAGGGAAGCTCAACCCTTTGTACATTGGCCCCAATGAAATCCTTGATCATGTGGGAGCAGTGGTCTATCAGCTTGCACATCCTCCAAATATAGCACAAGTTCATTATGTCTTCCATGTATCCCTCTTGAGGAAGTACATACCTGACCCTTCACATGTATAAAACCCATAGGTGGTACAACTGGAACATGACCTCTCTTATGAGGAGTAGCTGGTGGAGATCTTAGATCGTAGAGACAAGGTTCTACAAAACAAGACTACCCACCTCTTAAGGTTTTGTGGGGAAACGAAAAATATGAAGAAGCCACATGGGAACTAGAGGAGTCCATAAGGCAGAAGTACCCACACCATTTCCCCTTTGAGGGAATGAGTTAAAAATTCTGGGGCTGAAATTTCTTAAGGGCGGAAGAATGTAATGACCCAAATTTTTTAATAATTTTGTTTCTAATTTTGTGTATCATTTAATTTTATACTCAACAAAACTATTTCATTTAATGAAATGAGTATAATTAAAATGTTACCATTGGATTTCGATAGTTATATAACCATTGGTCAATATGATCGTTGGTTAATATGACTGTTGGGAACTAAATGTTACGATTATTTTCTTTAAATACAAGTGATATTGGTTAATTAATACAGAAAGATGATTCAATGGACTCATCCAGTAGTCTCTGGCCGATCGAAGCCTATCTGAGGGAGCTTGGGAAGGAGGTAGCACCACTGGGATTTTCTCTAGACCAAACCCAGGCCGAACTTCATCATGTGAACCAGGAATAGAATCACCTTCGGGAGAGGTTCAAGATAATAGAAATCACAACTCTGGAAATGTTGGGAAAGTCGCCCCAAGATTCTATCACCTTAGCACACCTTACACTTTGGTCCTATGCTGGTGTTATAAGGGGCTATGTAACGAGACCGTAACTCCCTTGTGTAATCCTTTGAGATAAATAAAATTTTTATTTCTTCTTATGGTGATGTTTGTGAATTTTCAAATGTCTTGATAAATATTGGATGTATATTATTGATGAATTTTTGAAAAATGATATTTTAAAATATTTATGTAAACATTAAATAACCAAAAATGTGTAATGATTTTAAAAAAATGGTCTTCAACAGTTGTGTTCAGTATGAAATTTAGAGTCTAATAAGATCAAAAGATTTTTAGTGAATAGTAAATTATGAATAGTGATTTTATGCTTATGATTAGTAATGTGACCAAATGGATTAAGTGTCCTCACTTAAGAAACTATTAATATAATTTAGGCACCTTGATTAAGTAATGTGATTCAATAAAATAGGTAAATAACTATTTCAGAAATTATTAGTTAAGTATTAGTTTTTTGGGTGAATAGTTTTTTTATTTAAAAATTAAATTAAAAATATTGGGAAAATTATTTTCATAAAATAGTGTTCATTTTTGAATTCCGAACATCGATATTAGGTTAAGGTGAATTTTGGGGATTTTTTTTGAAAGAGTTGATTTTTTTTGTGAATATTATTTTTACTTAAAAATTAAATACCTCATAATTAGGAAATTATTTTCATAAAATGGATTTCATTTTTGAATTCATAGCATCGTTATTATGTTAAGGTGATTTTTGGGGATTTTTCTGAAAAATTTGAATTTTTCGTGAATAATGAAAATACGGTTTTTTATTTTATGGTTTTTAATGAAATCATTAAGGATGTAATAATTATGCCATAATTATGTCCAATTTATGAATAGTAATATAATTTATGAGGTGTACGTAGTGGCCAATACCATGGGAAAATATCATGGCCAAGGCCATGGTTTTTCCAATACCACCGATGCGGTGTCCCTTGGCAGTTAATGGTTTGTTCCCTCACTTATCCTATAAATACCAAGCCCTCCATCATTAATCTCATTTCCAAATCCTCCCCAATTATGTTATAGTCTCTTTACCTCCCAAGGAGTCCGCCAAAGGTTCCCTCATGCCTCCTAATGTCCCGACTTTCAAGCTTTTGAAGTTACTCTTCTAGGTAATGGAATCTTTCACCCTCCTCTTTTAAGTCATGACTTTCTTTATGTTGTGTCTTCTAGTATACATCTCTTTTTGTTGGGGATATGTTCATATATGGTCTAATTACTTTCCATTTCATGTATAATTGTTGATATTACCTTTCTTATCTCATCAATTTGTTTTCTATATTTTTATGTGATGTCGTTAGGCTACAGAATGTTTCGTAAATGGAATCACGTCTTCTCTTTTCTTTCATGTTTTCTTTTCATGTGGTATTTCATTCAAATTTCTATAAAACCTTATTATATAAATGTTATTCTGTATTTATACTTTATTATAAGTTATTTATGAGTGTTTTAATCTTTTACCCTCTCTTTTCAATGTTTTCTAAAACCATGTTATATAGCCATTATGCTGTAGAAATTTCGCTTCAAAATTTATATCTCTTTCTCTCCAAAAAATCACTTGTTTTATTTATGTGAATACCCAGACCTATTTCGTTTATTTGGGTGTTCATAAATATATAAAGATGAATTATTTTATTCTGGGTTTTACATACATATATCCCTCGCTCTCTCTTTAGGGGTTATAAATGACATAATGATCTTTTTAAAAAACTTTTAAAACACCACGATCTTGAAATGAATCCCATTTCTTTTATTCTCTATGTGTTATTTATGAAATGTTTTATTATTATATATTTGGATCACATGAAATTAAAGACATTTTAAGGGTGTCCTATGATAGTGCTCAAATGCATTGGGTAAATAATTAATCTCTGAAGATGACAAGTTTCACGATATGTTAGTGAATAACCTTGGTAATTTTTATGACACCTTGGGGACGAACTTTGGTGATATGTTCATTAAAGTCTAAATTAAATGTTGTATCTGGATATTCAAGTTATTTTCCATGTTCTTTTCATTATGATATTCCTATACTTCCATTGATCATGTCTTTATGTTTTTATTTTGGTTTTTACTGATATCACAAGAAAACTGATTCCCTTGTTTACCCATTACTAGGCCTTCATCTAACCCTTTCCTTTGATGTATCTCTCTAGGATATGAGATGCAGTGATTGTACATAGGATGAACCTATGATGACACCTTAAAATTTGTTTATAATAATGTTTTATTTTGTTTTCATGTATTACGTTCCCGATTTCCAAGACACTATATTTTTAAGATCCTCTGTTTGTAAAATGAAATTAAATGTTATGTAATAAAAAGGTGGAATTTTACACTTAATGGAAACCAAAACCTACCATTAAACACTTTTTGGTGTCACTATTTACTGTATATATAGAACCCTAGGTGAAATAACTCTCCTAGGTAACTAACTTGTGAATGAAAACTATGTTAGTTTAGCACACATAAAGGCCTTCGATTAGTTTTCTAGATTCCCATGATAAGTCATTATGGAGGTTTTCTAACAATAGGAAAGTCACAAAAACATTTCACAAAACAAAATGAGAAATTTCTAAAAAAAAATTCATCTCGCATTAAATATCCTCTAAAAAAATATATTTTCAAGCATATTTATCAACAAGGATATAATAATTTAAAACATTTAACAAAGGGGTAGTTATATTTAATACAAATCATAATGGGATCAATTGATGGTCTCATATGTTTTGAAAATAACAACTTTAATAGTTCCAAATAGACCATTGTTTCAAAATCCACTTGATATGTCAAGTAATCTTCATCATTTGTAATCATTCATTAATTTTTTTTTGAAACAAAATCATTTAAAATAATCCACAAGAATATTTAAAATATAGAATTTCAAAACAACACTTAAAAGACCATAAGAAAATAATTTCAATATCCTTTAAATCCTTAAAAAACCCAATACTATATTATTTTTAAAACATTCAATGGAAACCTCCCATTTCCCATTATGTGATCTAAATAGGGTCAAATTCCTTAAATTGTAAAATTAAATTTAATCAATCATCTTATTAATACTTTAAAATATTAATATTCCAAATTGTGTATTTAGAAAACCAGGAAAACCATTAAACACTTTTATACTAGGTGATTCATCCATTAAAACGTTTTTTGAAATCCATAACTACCGTTTCATATAGGTTTAAATTATTATGAAGGGATTTATAAATAAAAAAACTTTCAATGACTTCACCAAACACATCTTTCATTCTAATTGAGAACTCTTTACAAGAATCTATAAGGAATCAACTACAATTGGGATGTCTCAAACTAGAAATGAATCATCCTATAAAATCCCAAAACACCCAAAAACTCTAATTTAGAACCACCCCAGAACAAATTATTTTCTTAATAGTAATTATGGTTTACATTAGGAGAATTAAACATGAATAAATTGTTATAGGGGAGAGTATATTGGAAATAAATGAGGTATTGAAGTGTTTACTATAGAGAAAAAACATTCAATCAAAGATGGGTGGATACTGATTGAAGAGGAAGGGAAAAGAGAACTTCTTTTCATTCTCTCTATGTCCAACCAAAAGATAAATAATGAGGGGGGGATCACATGAAATTAGATGAAAATATTTTATTCCTAGTTATTTTAAAAAAAGAGTATATGTCTTTGTTAGGTGACATGGTTTGGAAAACCGTGTATAATACTTAGGGATTTCTTTAGAAAATAACCACAAAATCACATGGTTTGGATGAAAAAATTAACCAAAGCATGGGAAATTCAGGAAAATTTATCAATAATTCACTACAGTAAAACCATATAAATAGTTTCTCGTAACTTTTTTCAATATATGTGAAAAAAAACTCTTCAAAAATGGGTTCCCATGGGTTATTCTATAAATCTTTGCCTGTGCAACTAATTAAAAAATAATGGAATGAGTTAGAAATGGACATTCACTTGGGATTACCTAGGGTTCTTCCACAACTATGCACAGTAACTATGAAAAAGAGGAAAATTATGTTGAAGAAATTAAAATTACAGACCAAAACTCATTAAAAAATTACATTTTTAATATAAGGTTAAGTATATAATAATATTGAAATGAGGGTGTCTTAATTCATTATGGATGTATTTCACATCTCTCAACTAATAAAGTATCAACCATATCTGTATCATGTGTTCAATTTGTAAATGGTTTTCTGAGAATAGGATAATACCTTTATTGAGAGAGTAGTGTGGATTATATATTTAGCATAGAATATTTAATAAGGAAATATTATTACATTATAATAGAGAATCTAAAAACATGGGGAGATTTGAGAATAATTATGATAGATATTGGAACATATGTAAAGAAAATAAATATATTTTATAAAGATAAAAGTCCATGGTAAATTTATAAGGTTGTAAAGTATTGTTCTGGGGAGATTTCTAACTCACTCTTTCAATTAAGTGTTTCTCTATTTGTGTTCTTTGTGTTTTATGGTCCGAAAATTTATACAGGGAAGGTTTTTTACCTCAAGAAGGATAACATATCATGACATATAACATATAATAAAATTGTTGAAGTGATGTAGGTTCATACGATTTTATTAAAGTGAAGTTAACTATGAAATAAAATTGTGTATGCCAATTTTTGGGAATAATTTCTATATATATATTATTTCATGGTATACTAATCATGTATATATATCCTGTTGATTTATTTTCCTTGAAAATTTTCAATTTTAAACCCTTTAACATATCTTAAAAACCTTTATAATTGACTTAAAACTATTTTTTTTTATTTTTGTTACTTTTTTGAGTGCTTTTAATGTATTCCCTTTATTATTCTACTATTAAATATTATTATTTGGATAAATTGTATTTTGGTAAAAGGCAAGGGATTCATTTTATACTCTATTTTTAGATCTATATTTAATTATTTTATTTGTCTCTTCAAAATTATATTTTATAATATTTGAATATTTAAAGAAACATGTCATGGTTCTTATTTTAAAGAAACATTTAAAGATATTGAAGTGTTATTTCTATCATCAAAATCTTGATCTATTAAAGTATTGATATTTTGGGATGACACATGAAGGTAAGTGGCTCTAATGTATTCTTATATTGGGGCTAATGATAATTTTTTTGATATTTCCTTCTAAAATTAATGATTATTTGAAGATTATTTTTATATGAAAAAAATTATTATGGTTTTGGAAAAGAAATTTTTTTTTAAAATTTTTTTAACTTTAGAACTAGTATTTTTTAATCTTTGATGGTTCTTATCAAATTTATTGTTTTGATTAAAGATCATGATTTAAATATTAAATTATAATTGGCTAAATGATATCTTGTGATAGGTTGTGTTTATATGTTTTAATATATATTTACCATTTTTATACATTACATTTATTATTTTTTATACTAAATAATTTTTGGGGATATTATTGAAGGTTTCAATTATGAGATTTTTTTGGGAAAATTATTTTCATTATATTGAAAAAATTTAAAGTATAATTATAGAGTTGGTTTTGTTGTAAATTATGAAAAAAATACATTGAATGTTTATTAATTTAACAAATTAAGAAATAGATATTTAATTGGTCCTTAGGTCATGGATTTTTACTATTCCACTATGGGATATTGGTTATAGAAAACTATAAGTTTTTGTGTATGGAAATTTATGAATTTTTTCACATCATGGACCAAGAATCTGTTGAATCATATTTATAGATATTTAATATCTTGTTAGTGTGTACCCTTTTATATATTAACAATCATGAATAGAATAGAGTGATGTTTTTTTAACATAATTTATCAAAGATTATGATATTTAGTTATTTTATGTTGTTTGATATTGATATATTTTATGTTTTGGAAAGGACCACCTTAATAATTTTTGAATTATTAATAAGAATTATCAGTGGAAATGATGTGCTTATAAAAAAGAATATCTAGATGGAATTTTTTCTATCAAGAATATTTATTAAAAAAAATTTCAAAGATATATTTCATTATACTATGTTTAGATTAATGTTAGTTCCAAACTGGTTTTGGATAAACATAATTGTTTCTTGTATTTAAATTTTCATTAATGGTATATATTTTTTATTTTATACTCTTAGTAGTATATGGGATTAATTTTTGAGATCCTATTAATATCATTATTAAAACCAATGTAAAAATCAAAGTGAATATGTAGATATTAGTTATTTGGATGTTGGTAAAATAAATGAATCATTCTTTAATTAAGGGAAATTGTTTGTCCATTGGTATAAATGTAATATTAGAGATGGGTTTTATGATTGGTATAGTTTTGTTTTCCACTCATGTGACTAAATTTGTATTATTTTTTTATTTTGGCATATAATTTTACATTTTATACATATAAATATTTTTACATTCCACCGTATTTGAAATTTTTTCTTTAAATAGTATTTCATACCATTTTTATTTAATTATTTCATTGATGGAAAATCATTCCTAATTTGTTTCTTTTTTAACAGATATTGGTTTCAATAATTTAGTGATCAAGGGATACATTTTAGGCACAATGAAACTTTTTATTAGGTTTTTATATTTTTATATCTATACTAGGTTTTTACTACCATTAATATATAGATAAAAAGTTAAAAAAATGATATTACATGCTAGATTTTTTTGTGTGACCAAAGATTCTACTATAAAAAATTAATAAAAAAAATTATAAAAACTATTGTATAATGAACATCTAATTATTTAATAATAAAATTAAAATACATAACTAAAATATTAAATTCACAATACCATCTACTACTAGTGTTATAGAACACATAAAAATGAAATGAACTTAAAAAATACCGAATTTAAGAATATTATACTCTAAAACTATTGACAAATATATAATATCAATCAATATTAATAAGAAAATAATAAGCGATTGAGTTGATATTGAATATAATGATATAGAATGATATGAATGATTTTAGATATTATAATGAAGTGTATATATAAGTGTAAATATAGTCGTTGGGTGGGTAAGGTGACCATTGGAATCTTACCATTGGGAATTAAATCATTACAATAATAACATCCCTATATGATCATCATAATAAAAATGTATACATTATTTATAAAGGTGTCTAATTAAATTCATAAAATAATTTATAAATTGTTATTTATTATTAATATACATTCATTAATATTAATTTAATTATTTAAATATTCCATAGAAAATATTTTTTTTTGTTTTTCATTCCAAATACATGATTTCAAAATACACACTTGTTTTTATTCAGTAATTAAATATCTCACATATTTAAAATTATTATCATTAAAATTTCTATAAATTTATTATTAAAATATTGAAATCACCAAATAGTAATTTATTTATAATTTATTAAGATAATATAATTTTTATTGAAATAATATAATATTTTGTGAGTATAGAGTAAGGATTATGAAATTATTATCATGTAACTAATGATGTAACATTCGATATAAGGGATTACTTAAACAAAAATAAATTTAATAATTAAAATATTTATTATAAAATAATAAATTTAGCTCTCTGAAAATTTCAAATACCATGGTTTAAAACCATGGGAAGGGGATAATAATTGAATTTTTTTCCAAAACATAAAAAAATGATTTTTTAGAAATTAATAAATAGTTTACACTAATTTTATTTAAATATTCACTCATCCTCCAATTAATCTCCACTCCAAAGCCATTCATAATGGGGTTTTCCCCATTTTACCTCTCAAGAAGCTTTGGGAAGAGTCATCATAAAATAATAGTTTGAAAATATATCTCTACTTCTCTCTCAATTTTGATCCCATATATATTTTATTCAAGATACATTGTGAGGTTAGAGTTCCTATGCCAATAGCTACTTTTTTATTTTGAAAATACTATAATATTAAGGATCCAAGGAAATCATTCTTAATATTTTTTATATTTATAAAAAGGTAAGGGTTTCCAAATATTTATCTTCATTTCTCTATCTAAATTATTTCATATTATTTTCCATTTTTAAATTTAATGACCTTATGTTTCATTATTAAAGATCCATGAATATGTAGTTTATAAGAAAGATTCATTGAAACATATTCTTCTAACCTTATAAGAAATAATATTTCTATAAATCTCATTTTCCCAACAGTGTGTTGTGTATAAAACACTTCTATTGACACATATTAAAAATCCATGATTCTGTTGTGTATAGGAAACTTCCATTGACACTTAATTATCTACCCATGATTGAATGATATTGGCTAAAAATACATGAATTTAAATGTATAATAAACTACTATTGGACATACTATATAAATGATATTTCTTAGAATTATTTATCCCCTTGATATATCAGTAGTATTTATGAGATAATCAAGATTAGGAATTTGGTGTATGAATAAAAATTTTATATATAATGTCTTAGCATAAGGTAATAATAGCAATATTATGGTGTCTATAATTATAAATTAAATCACTATAAGATTAGCTATTATTATCCATGTGATTATTTATTTTTATTTTTATGATAACCATTTATATATTATTTATATGTTATCATTTTTATGCCTTTATTTTATTATTTACCCCTATACTAATATGTTTTCCTTTTTTATTTCTCAATAGCTTCCACTACACACTACTCATAATTGATCCTCTTAGCACTACTATTTTTTTTCTTTTTTTCTCTACAATAAATATGGGAATAATGAATTATTTAAAGATAATAATGGATTAATAATGAATTCTCATTTATTTTTCTATTCTATATTATTTTTTATATATAATATAAGGACCATGTTTGTATATAGTCCCATAGGAAAACTACAATGATATATCATATGTAATGTGATCTATCATAATATGTACCAATTTAATAACATAACTATAGAATTTAGGTTATTGGATATAGGGATGTTTCATTTTCAAGTATGAAATATCATTATGGAAAGAAATTATAGTTGTTCAAATTATAAAAGTATGGTAATAATAACCCCAGGGCATTCCTCTAGGGAATCGAGAATTGATTTGAATATTAAAAATTATGGGACCTAAACATGATTGTTAATGGGACATGAAAATACCAATAATAATGAATGTATATAATAATGTTCCTTTACATGTTATGATCTTTGTTCAATGTTAATCCAATAAGAAAATTTGATATTATATATGCAAATGGCCCAAAACAAGAATCAATATTGACAATCAACATGAATAACCTCCAAATAAATAAAATAATGGAAAATTCAATGTCATCACCTCAATTAATGTGGATGAATAAAATATATAGGTGATGAGTTATCAAATTAACCACTCGTGAATAATCAATGTCAAATTTTATTATTTTTCAATATATTATATCATGTTATATATGATTATCTAGAAAATTGTATTTATGACAGAAGGAGAATTAGATGATTTATATTTTAAATAATATAGTGATATAATGACATTTTCTTAAAAATATTAATCTTCTACCATAGGTATTTTTTTTGAAAAATCCATTTAAAAAATTTATTTTTATTTCGTTGGTTTAACTTATTACAATATTAGAATAAATTGACTATTATATACATAAACCATTTGAATAATTATAATAATTAATTCTCATTATACAACTATAAATAGTTCATGATTATATATAGATTTGAGTAAAATTAGTAATATCTTTTTTGAAACTCCTTTTCATATTTAAATTTTGATTCTCGATGAAGGGGAGTATTTATAGAAAATAGTGGAGAGAAATAAATCATATGCATAAAAATATTTATAATTATATAGAAATTTATAGATTTATTTTTGAAAAAGTATAAACATATTTATAATTATCATAAGGTGTATCTCTCAATAAAATTTATATAAATCCTCAAACATTTAATAAAAAATAATTATATCTTATTATATGAATATTCAATATATAGCATCACAAAATTTGATAGATTCAGATCGGTTTTGTGTCCTTGGAAACATAATTAGACAAACCAATTTTTAATATGATACAAACATCTTCTACAAGTTATGTATTCATAACTAGCATCATTATTAGACATTTTAAACTTATTTCTCTATAACTTGGGGATTTTAAATGTAATAAAATGTGGGCTCAAATGATCATGAAAGGTAAAAAAAAGATATAAATGATACCTTAAATATAACATGATAATAAGGGTATGATAACATGATGTTAACATTTAAAATCCATATCATTCATATCATAGATCATAATATTGATTCATGGTATAACTTTTGGTAGTTGAGAAGAAATTATTAATAAAGGAATAAAAAAACATGAACCATGAGAGAAAAACAATGGAAAAAGTAAGAAACTTGTGACATACAGATGAGTTTTAAAAATAATTTCTTAATAAATGATCATTTCAACTACTATCACAATGTATTGTGTTTACTCCCGATTACTCTATATCCTTAATGACGGTTCAATCGCAATACCATCATAGTGGAAAGAGTCCCCTAATGAACTGGGTTCACTCCCCAATAAAATCCTTTTTATCTCATGATATTTCTATATTAACTGATTGTATTAGAGGGTTATATAATACATGGCAAACCCATCACTTAAATAAATTCATAAATATGTATAGAAAATTATCATAAAACTTCATAATTTCATCATATGATAACCTTTTGAAGGAAAACAAGATTCATAAACATTGTATCATTATATAACCCATGGAAAAGGAAATGGTTTCATTATGGTTTCATCATAACCTAATTGTCACATAGGAAAAAAAGTCTCATAGAATCTTTCATAAATTATTATCATCATATCCGTCCAAATAAATAATGGCGATAGTATCTTTGAATCATATCCCCGTCAATTCATAATTAATATCAAGGTTGCTATCATAGATTAAAAATACCTTTATAATGTCACTATAAAATTCCATGACGAAAATATGAATCTTATTTTAAAATAACATATTAAAAATATAAACGATTAAAAAAATTTAGAAAAAATTTTGTTTGAAAATAAACTTGGTAACTTTTAAATGAAGCTTCAAATTTTTTTTGAAGTCACGATGATATGTAATTACACTCATGTAATGTACATCAATACAAATATTCCTTTCAAATTTTTAAAAAAAAGACAAAACTACCTCATTCAGAAAATGGGAAAAAAATTAATTTTAATTTTTTTTGATAATTAGTACACATGTAAAAATTAAATTAAAATCTAATTGTATAATTATAAAACTATTCTTGAAGTATTTTTTAGAAAATATAAACATTGGAAAAAATTTACTATCAACCAAAGAGAGAAATATTGTCTATTTTCCATAGAATCATTCCTTCAAACACTTGAGTACTTAAAATGAGGAAAATGAAATAAATACATGTATTTTAAATAAATAAAAAAATGGTAAGAAAATTATTGATATTATTTAGAGGTATATCATGAAATTTTACCTTGATAAATTTAATCATTAATAATACCGGTAAATAATGATATTATAACATGAAACAATTACCTCATGTTCCACTTTATTGGAATGATATATAAATTCTTTCATAATAAATATAAATATATTATAATTACATAAAAAAATCATGTTCATACTGATAATATCACATATTATCCAGTTGTACCATTTTAATTCCCATTTATTAGTAATTCCTTATCAAAATAATCATTTCTGGGTGTTAACTGCTTCATTTTTAATGAGAATTTAGGTTTGGTAAATATTTAATTATACTTTTATCATTGGTAAAACATATCAATAAAGTTAGTCATGATATGTATATCATATATATTCATTATATATATATATATATATATATATTGAGTCGTATTTAGAAGGAAGAGATATAAAATTTAATTATACCATTCATGGAGACAGGTCGGCGGCAAGGAGGCTATGCATGGAGGTGGAATACATGAAAAGGCATTGGGTATACCGGATTCAAACGGTGAGAGGGAAGGGACTTTAGGGGATTCCCAGGCTACCGGTGGCACCCGTGGTCAGGGATGGGATGCAAATAACAAGCACCTGTAGTTCATGGGACGAGGATATGATCATATATATGGTTCAGACATGGTACATAAGACTGGCTTGCTGGTTAAATCAGGGACACAAAGTGGACAAAAGGGGCCTAATGGAGTGTCTGTTCTGGGGCCCTTATACCCTAACACACTCAGTGATAACATGACACCAAAGTCTATAAATGGGGGTAAGAAGAATGGATGAGAGAACAAAGTAGGAAAGGGGGAGTCTCTGGGAAAGAAGAGGGGAATCAAAGAGGGGCTGTGGATTAAGATAGGGAACCGCTTTGAGGGCTTGGTGGTTCAAGTGCCCCCTTGACTCAAGAGGAATAATTTTCAGAAGATAATAGCTACAGTCAACACTCGGTGGGCAGGATGGAATGTGTTCAAGGGAAAGGGCCTCACATCCCTCAAAGGAAGAAAGGGAAAAAAGGAGTTCGAGATTCTGGGAAATGCATAGTAGTTCAAGGGAAAAACCCAAGGGACGCAAGGATTAATCTCATTTTCCAAAGACGACGGAGACAAGGTTGACCAAGATGGAGGAGAACAATCGGAGAAAATTACTATGGAAAGGGGAAAGTGAAGTGCCTATGGAGTGTTTGAATTTGATTCTACACTCCAAGGAAGAAATGTTAGACAAAGCTATCCATTGCAATGTCTCAGAAGAGGAGATCAAAATAATCTATGAAAGAAGGTTGCCAGTTGATGACAACGAGGTTGAAGAGATATGGATAGACAAACAAGACTAAATTCTGACCCGAGGCTTCAATCAGAGCATAATCAACATAGAATAATTCATCCAGACAATGGAGAGGGTGTTTACCCACCTTGAAGAGCTTATTAGAGAGGACCCAAAAACCCTGGTTGGTCCGCTGCATTGGAAACATTATAGGGTAGCTAACTCGGGTAATCTAAGTCTCATGTTTAATAATTTTGTGAGCTCTTTTAGCACGTAGTGGTCTTTTCTGTGAACATTGGTTTCCCATTTTTTCCTTAAAATGGCTTAATAAAAATTTAAATTTGGATGGATGGAGATGATAAGTCATACATAAAATGAATGTTGTTATAACTTTTCTAAATATGGAATAAAAGAAAGGTAAATAATATGCCAAAATTACAGAATCATTATTATATCTTCTATATTAATAAATTCTATCCTTATTACTATCCATGTAAAGAATAATCAAAAAAATAATCATAACACTTCATAGAGATTATAGTCCACATATACACATGAGAGACAATATCATTTTAAAATGGATAAGAATGTAAAAATCTAGATATTTTATTAAAATTATTGAATATAATTATTACATAAATATTTTTATAAAAATTATTCCCATCATAACAACCATCTGTGGATGATGGTGATGAAAAATGAATTGTATCGCTATGTGGAGGGGGTAGTCAACCCGTATGATGGACGATACATTCACTTCAAATTTGGTAGAATTGAAGGTCTATATTGACAGTTAGTTAATAATAACAAAATTTTAGAATATTATTTATACTAATGTTTTTATTTTAAGAGGATTAAAATAGATTTAGATTAGTTTGAATAAGAAATAAATTGAAAGAGGTCAGTTAAAATTATTACCTCTTATATTATAGTCCTCCTTTATACCAATTTTTAAGGATTAGTTTATTGGTTGTTCAATATGATTAGAACATAAAAATAATTGATTTGGATTTTTATAAATTTATTGGATATGTTTTGGTTAATCTAGATGGTTCATAGTGGTGTGAAGAAGATAAAAGAGGACAATCGTTTTTTTAGTGGGGGCAAGGACATAGTTGAAACTCGTTAAGGGAATAAAATAAAATAATGTAATTATGAATAAAAATTATAAAAAATTTATAGGGATAATATGGGGTTGATATATTTCCTTAATATAGGATTTATAAAATTTTAATTGGAAACTGTACCCTTATCTATTAGTTTAACCATTTGTAAATTCTTTGAACCTTAACTACAATGATAAATTTGTACTATTTTTTCTATTAATTAAGGAAAAAATTAAATTGGTTTCTTTACCAAAATTTTAATTTCTATATCCAAATATGGAATCTATTTTATTAAATTAGAATAATATAACTGTAAAAATTTTATTTATTGTTATACCTTGAAAATGAGAGGAAATGATGTTTTCCAGAAAAATATATTTTCTTAATTAAAAAAAGTTTTTTTAGTATTATAAAACATAGAATTATTTTCTTGGAAATTATTTGGATTATTTATAATATAAATGAAATAATTTTTCTTTTTTAATTTTTGATATATCAGACAATTTTTAATAAAAATATGTTTTTTTCACTATTCATTGAAAATTAGTGTATTAAAAAACTCTCAACATTTTAATCTAAGTTAATTTTTACATGTTTATTGATATAATTGAGTTCATCTTTTCACATAAAGTATTTAATAGTTTCATAAATTAATTATATTATTTGATTATAAGAAAAATAAAAAATTTATTTTGGTTGAGAAATATATTTTTGAAGCACATACATACTATTAAAAGATGATTAATTAATTATGTATTTATTTTATTTATATTAACCATTTATAAATAATATTTAAAAATATGGTTATTATTATTCATTCCACTAATTTTATGGAATTGTTGAAATAGTATGCTACATAATGGTTTATTTAGACAAATATTGTCATGTGTTGCAAACTTTCAAGGAAATTAAATTTATTTGAAGTGAATTATATCCTAAAATCAGGGGTTGTCACATTATTCATCCCTTAAAATGAATGTCAACCTTATAATCCAATTAAAATGATACAGAAAATTGGGGATAACTCTAATTCATCAAAAGATATGGTTCCAATGCAGCTTTTAAAAATTTCTTATTCCCCTAGATAAATTTAACCAGGTGAGTCATCTTTCTCCTTAAAACTTTATCTATATGATCCAATATTTATACCAGTTGTTATTGATAGAAAATATTATGATTAAATATTATACCCTCTAGGTTTTGTACATATTAAGGATTAGTAACATACATAATCCTAAGATATATATGGAACTCCTTTGAAACTATAGGGAGGTTCAGTGGAAGTTCCAAGCAATGAGCCACCATCCCAACTTGATTAGAAATCTCAAAGGGGCCAATATAACCAGGTCTTAGCATTACCTTATTTCCAAATCACATAACCATATTCAATGGATATATTCAAAAGAATAACTTATCACCAACATCAAATTCCATATTTCATCAATGATTATTATCATTACTTTTCTATAAACTTTAAGATTAATTGATGTGTTTCTGAATGGTAATGAATTATCTTCAATTTATTCTACAAGCACATGTACTAATCACTTTATTTCGCCACAAATCATCCCAGTATATTGAATTTCTACACATAATTCCATATAAAAATTTATAAGGATCCATATGAAAAATCTAGTGAAACTTTTTACTGTAGGAAAAAATAACTAGAGGAAGGTTCTGATCACAACCACCTTTAGAATAAAAAAAAATATGTTAGCATATTATCTAGGGTTTGAATAGTTCTCTAAGACTAACTATCTATTTAATTATGAATAACAATACTGTAAATCAACTTTTTATCCATATCCCACCGAAAACATAACCAGAACATCGATGTAGACCGCAGATCCCAATGAAATAAAATAGAATGTGGTACTCTAATAATGCTTACAAATTTTTTAATATATACCCAGGAAATATTATGGAGAGGGAAATATTCTATAATAAAAAATGTGTGTGTTGAATTCATAAGGATGTCTCCTCCAAACTAATTATCATTATGGAATTTATTTGTTTTTGGGTGTTTGATGAAAAAATCCATGTAGTTTTTTTGTATTTCTATTTTGAAATTTTTAATGATTATAAAATCCCCTTATAATTCTATCTACCATACTTATATTTATATCATATCAAGCTCTGAGATACATATTCTATAATATTCATCTTCATGTTTTCCCACATTAAATAATCTTACATATCACTATACATATTCAAACCCAAAGGATGAATAGGGATTGTTGAATTGTTAGCCATATACAACATCTCCTTATTCAAATATGGTATGGAATGTGCACATACATGATACAAAAAACCATTTCATTCTTTCATAATCAATGTTATTCTCAAGAATATTTCTCACCTTATTTTTTAGCTCTATATCTTTTTTATGACCCCTTTAATATTCATTTGGATAAATGGTTGGAAACTCATTTGAGAAAGATATAATTTCTCCAATTCATTAATTATTTTTAGATTTATCTTATCAAAATCAGAAAATCGTAAATCTCTTCTGATAATCATCATAGAAAATCTAGCATGATCCTTTTGACTCAAATCATAGACTGCCTGACTCTATTTCCTATGGTGTAAATGTATTGATCAGTAATAATCTTTAATCAACTCTAAATATATTCTCTAACACATATTCAACTAATTTTGAGTGAATGTAAACTTTTCAAATTTTTGTTCTATACATACTTTACACCATTCATCTTAAAGAAAATTCCTCCATATTATTAATTTTAATATAATTGCAACTAACTCTAAATCATGATTTGGGTAATATTTATCAGGAAAATTCAATGTTTGCGACATATAAGCTATCATAATATCATTATAAAAGAGGACACATCTCCAACACTTATTCGATACATCATTATAGAAACAAAATCCTAATCTATTATTTGGTAGTCTAAGATAAGGTTAATTAATTAATCTTATATATAGTTCCATGAAAATTTCCTAAAATTCATATATCTAAAGGAAATTTTATACCTTCCAAGTTAACTTGGTGAGTGGATTAAAAAACCATGAGAAATTTTCCAGGAATTATTAATAATATCCATCCAAACAAAGAAAACTAGGGATCTCAGTCACATTGGTTAGTCTAGGAAAATATTAAATAACTTATTTTTATGATGGATCCACTGATATAACATATATTGAGATTATATGACAAAAAATGAAACTTTCTTTAGTCAAAATTAAATCTTCGTAAATGTTTCATAAAAATTATCCTTGATGAATGCCTTCTGTACAATCCTTAAGTGATCTTAATTCTCTTCCTTGATCTTTTAATATATTGTAATGTTATGTATATTAACAACCTGAAACTGAACAAGGTAATATCTATAGAATCTATTCATTAAATCCGTGAAGATAATATGGGAATTTTTGGAATCCTCATATATCAATCATGTTTTAATGATCACAAAACTTTTTTAATCATGTGCTAATTATTCCAAATTTTATTCAACCTAGTTAACTTTTATAAATAATATTCAATCATGTGTATTTATGTTTAATGTATTCTCAGGATTTAAAAAGAGCCTTTCAAGATCTTAATTGATCTATTTTTAATTTACTTACTTTATAATATCATTAATCTATTCTCAAAATACCTTCTTTAACAAATGCTTAAGTCTAATCCTTACTATTATAATCTTTTTTTAAGTCAGCACATAGTTACTTTGTAAATCCAGAAACCATAAAGCCAAAAACTGTGAAGCAAGACACCATAAATCCAGACACCGTGATGTAAGACACCATAAAGCCATACACTGTGAAGAAAGACACCGTAAAGCCAAACACTGTAAAGCTAGACACCGTAAAACAAGTCACTGTGAATAAGACATCGTGAACAAGACACTATGAACAAGACACCCTGAACATGACACCATGAATAAGACATCCTGAACAAGACACCATGAACAAGACACCATGACCATAAGACACAGTGATCAACCTAGACACTATGTGAAGGAGACACTATTTCCATGACTTACTGTGACTTCGTTTCTTAAACTGTTTTTTCGTATTTAAATTTAATTTCCAATGGTTATATTTTATTCTTTTAATGAAACAGCTATTAATTAATGTGGGTTTTTGGCATTACAGGGAACTATACCTCATACCTGTAAAAGGTAATCATTCTCATTTCCGGACAAAAGAAGAAATAAAAGGAATATCGAGCTACTGCAAGATTAATACAAAGTCATACACGGAGACATATACGTAAGGAAGAAGAAGAGACACATAAGTACATGTAGATAATAACACACAAAAGAATTCAAAGAACACTCATACACATCAAGAACATAAGTTCAATGAATTGGTTCAAGCACCACTTGGAATACTCTCACATTTAAGATAAACACCTATACTGGAAGTGAAGGAACAAAACCACGCCACTCTGTTTTCCAGAAAACATCCAAAGGACTCAAAGCTCCAGGTGATTCAATATAAAGGAGTCTAGAGCTACATTGACATCACACAAAAGCATTATAAACTCATCTCTACATTCCTGCTCTATTGTGACCATGATTTTCTTTACATTATGAGCAGTGTTTTCTTCTGTCTGTTTTGACACACTGACTCCTAAGTTGAACTGGAAGATATATAAATCCACACAATAAACTGTTTACATCTTTGTGTATCCCACGTAGAACTGTGGTAGAGGTCTGAGGACCTGGATAACCGGTGTGCTGTTGTTGTAGTTTTCCCACGTAAAACTATGGTATAGGTATGAGGACCTGGACAGTCTGAGTACTGTGGTAAAACCTGATCCAGGGTGTGGATCAAAGTTTTATATAAACTATTTGAGAGGACTAAGTCTCATCTTGATACTAAACCTCTTGGTTAAAACTGTTGTGCATCTTCTTTTAGTTTAAACAATTTTTCAAGTTACTACTTACTTTGAAACTCAAATATATTTTAAAGCATTTTTGATAGTTGAACTAGAAGAGTTTATAATTATTGTATGCCAGGATGTTAGTTTCAAAAGCTAATTTAATCTTTAAATTAAGTTAATTGAGAATTAATCAATCTTTGAGAAACTAATTGAACATTTACAACCATTATAAATTCACTACAGTTTATCTTGTTTTATGAATTGGGGAATTTTAATAAAAATATTTTAAATAGAAATTTTAATTCTAACTCAACTCACCCACCCTTGAGAATCCACTCTTACCAACATTTTGTATCAGTGGATTTTGATAAAAGTTTTTCAAAACACTATGTTTGTGAAAAGTTTTGAACTGTGATTTTCATTGTATCATAAGGATCTTAATTTTTTTTAATTCAAAATTTTTAAATCTCTATATAAATTTGGTATTATGGATAATAGATTAGAAGGTGTAGCTACCAATAGGCCACCCTTCTTTAATAGTGTTAATTATGCCCAATAGAAAATCAAAATTAACATTCAACTAAAAAGTATTGGATTTGGCATTTGGACTTCCATATAGACTCAGTATAATATTCCAGAAACTGTTAGAACTAATTGGGATGAAACTACTAAAGTTGATTACAATAATAATTATAAAGAAATGAATTCCTTGTATTTTGATTTAGGAGATAAAGAATTTAATCTAATATCTTCTTGTATAACTAATTATGAAAGATTGGATAGTCTGTCTATTTCCCATGAGGGAACAACCAATGTTAAATAAATGAGACTAAATGCATACACTATTAAGTATGATAATTTTAAAATGAAAACCGATGAATCTATTTCTGATATGTATCTCAGGTTTAATGAGATAGATAATACAATGAGCTCACTAGGAAAAGATATTCTTGAAAAGGAGAAAATCTTGAGGATACTAAGATGCCAACTAGATATATGGAGAGGAACCTCTGTCTCTATAATAGAATCATGTGACAATGGAAAGCTACATGTTAAAAAGCTGATTGGAATGTTTATGATGTATGAAGAAGAGATGAATGTATATAAAGAAGAAGATGATGAACTAAGAAATAAATCAATAGATTTCAAGACGTCTGCTTCAAAAATCAAGGAAATAGACAAAATTCAAGCTACAGGTGACAGTTCAAGTAGTGAAGAGAGTGCATCTGACAGTGATGCTAAAATGGATCTGATATCCAGACGTTTTAATAAGTTTTATAGAATTTTTTTTCTTCAGAAAATCAAATTATAAGGGTAAGTATGACCAACAAGGTAATTGGAAGAATTATTGGAAGGGTAATGATAAATGTAATGACATAGTATACTACTAATGCAAGAGGAAAGGAAATTTGAAAACTGATTGGCCGAAGTTAATGTACAAGAATAAATATGAGTACAAGGAAAAAAATACAAGAAATCTATGAAAGAAACCTGGAGTGGTTCAGAAGACAGTTCAAGTGATTCTGAATCCCCTTAGGATGAAAAACCTGAAAAATCTAATATGCGTTTTATGAAAAACACATCTGAGGTAAAATTGGATACTCTTGCTTTAAACTCTTATGATTTTGGACATGATTCTGATTCAGATTCTGAAATCATATCTAGTGAAGAACTATTTGAATATTTTAACATGCTAGAGTATACCTGAAATGAGCTGAGAGACAAGTATAAAGCCTTAAATAAACAACATGCATTAACTAGCACTGCCAAATCTGTACTAGAAGTAGAAAAGGAATATAATTCTCAACTACTCAAAGAGAACATTGAACTAAAACTGTCTAATGATAAACTTAGAAAATACTTAGAAATATTTACTAATGCATAGGAAACTCTTACACAAATTCAAGGAAAAAAATTATCACCAAAGTATACTATTGGTTTAGGATATCATCCTGGACAGAGATAGATTACAAAGAATAGATTTATTCCTAAATGTAGACAGTATGATGCTAGTTATAGTTCTATAAATTATTATGTCTGAATAATCTACTCACATAGTTATAGATAAAACAATGTTTATCTTTAAAAATATTTTAAATCTATTAATTATATGAAACCCATTAGACAAATCTGGGTACCAAAATATCTTCTTGCTAACCTGTCTAGACCCATGAAAATCTGGGTACCGAAATCATTTTCTGTCAAAATCAGTATTGTAGGAAACATGCTTGAAATGTTCCTATTGGAAGATATGGTACTTGGAGAGTGGCTGTTCAAGGAATATGATAGGATACTACTCATTCTTTAAGTGATTAATGAAAGTGGACGGAGGACATGTCATCTTTGGGGATAAATCAAAATGAAAAATCATTGGCCTATGCGAAATTGGTAACACTGATTCAATTTTAAATTCTAATGTTTTATTTGTTGATGGACTAAAGTATAATCTTATAAGTATTTATCAGTTATGTGATGATGGTTTCAATGTTAAATTTGAAAATGATGCTTTCAATATATTTGATTCCAAAAATGTTTTGGTATTTACTACATTAAGAAATGAAAATGTTTATGCTGTAGATTTTAATTCTTTAGTAAAAAATGTTACTTGTTTAAATGATTTTCATAAAGAATCTTGGCCATGGCCCAGAAGATTAGGACACATCAATGTACACTCTCTTATAAAACAAACCAGGAAACTTTTAGTTAGAGATCTTCCAAAACTAGAATTCTCAATAGTTAAAATTTGTAATCCTTGTCAAAAGGGAAAACAACATAAAGTTTATTTTAAATCAAAGAAAGAAGTTTCTACTTCTCAAACTCTCGAGTTGGTTCACATGGATGTATTTAGACCATCAAGAGTTTCTAGCTTAAATGGTAAGAACTATATCTATATTCTTGTAGATGACTATTCTAGACATACTTGGGTATACTTTCTGGCTCACAAAAGTGAAGCTTGTTCCTATTTTGTTAAATATTCCAAGTATATAGAAAACCATAGTAGACTTAGGATCAAGACGTTGAGAAGTGATCATGGTCGTGAGTTTGAAACTCATGAGTTTGAATCTAATTTATTATATAATTGATATAGTCACACTTCTCTGCTCCTAGAACACCTCAATAGTATGGTGTAGTAGAAAGAAGAAATAGAACACTTCAAGTGATTTCTAGGAAAACGCTCAATAAATATGACTTACCTTTTTAATTTTGAGCTAAAGCTGTCAATATAGCTTGTTACATTATTAATAGAGTCTTGATAAGTCTAATTCTTAAAAATACCCCTTACGAGCTTTGGAAAAATATGAAGCATAAGGATAATTACTTTAGGGTTATTAGTTTAAATGTTTTTATCCTTTACACTAAAGATAATATTGAAACATTTTCTTCCAAAAGTGATGAAGGAATTTTCCTATGTTACTCTACAACAAGTAAATCCTATAGAGTATTCAATAAGAGAACCTAATGTGTGGAAGAATCTATACACCAAAAATTTGATGAAACTGATCCACATGAACCAATGTCACCTCTTGAAAAAAGAAGAAGATATGTCCATTCTAAATCTTAATGACAAGAATTGTGAACCTGGTCTTAAAGTAACCAGTTCTGGAAATTTTCCAGAACCTGCTTCTGTAGAACCCAAACCTGTAAATGAAACTAAAATTTCTAGACCTACCTTCTCTAGACCAACTAGGACTCTAAAAAATCATCCTTTAGATGCTGTAGTAGGAGATTTAGATAGAGGGACAAAAACTACAGCTTCTCTAAGAAACTAGGTTGAACATCATGCTTTTCATTCACAGCTTGAACCTAAAAATATCAATGATGTAATTAATGATGAATTTTGAGTGATGGCTATACAAGAATAATTGAATCAATTTGGAAGGAACAAAGTTTGGAAACTTGTTGACAGACCTAAGAACACTTTGACCCGAGGCACCAAATGGGTTTTTAAGAATAAAGTTGATAAAGCTGGTAACATCGTTAGAAACAAGGCTAGACTAGTTGCACAAGGCTATAGTCAAGAATAAGGAATTGACTATGAGGAGACCTTCGCACTAGTAGCCAAACATGAAGCTATCAGAACCCTGCTTTCCTATATAGCACATTTGAATATCAAACTATATGAAATGGATGTTAAGATTGCATTCTTAAATGGGTATATAGCTAAGGATGTTTTTGTTTATAAACCCCCTGGATTTAAAAACCCTCATTTTCTGAATCATATTTTTAAATTATCAAAAGCATTATATGGTTTAAAGTAAGCTCCATGATCTTGGAATGACAAATTGAGTACCTTTCTTATATCCAAAGGATTTACAAAAGGAATAGCTGATCCCACTCTTTTTATAAAATGAATTTTCAATGATGTTTTAGTTGTTCAAATTTATGTAGATGCCATTATTTTTTGATCATTGAAGAATTATTTATTTGTTGATTTTTCTAAAATGATGCAAAACTATTTTAAAGGAGTTTAATGGGAGAACTCAAATAATATCTTGGATTTCAAGTTTTTCAAAATGAAAATGGTATTATTTTAAATCAAATTAAATATACAAAGGAACTTTTAAAACATTTTGGATTGGATAACACTAAAAGTAGTGAAACTACCATGAGTAACAATTGTATGTTTAATACTGATGAATATGGAAAATCTGTTGATCAAGATACTTATTGAAGAATGATTGGAAGTTTACTCTACTTAAATGATAGTCATCCTGACATTATGTTATGTGTGTGTATGTGTAGTCATTTTCAAGATAATCCTAAAGAATCTCATTTAAATTTTGTAAAGATAATTTTCAAATACCTCAAGCAAACACCCAATCTAGGACTGTTTTATCCTAAAGGAAAATCATTTGAATTAATTTGATATTCTGATGCTGACTTTGGTGGCTGTAAGATATATAAGAAAAGCACCTTTGGAACATGTCACCTTTTAGGCAAGTCACTAATATCATGGTGTAGTAAGAAACAAAATTCTGTTGCATTATCTACTACAGAAGCTGAATACATAGCTGCTGGAAGTTGTTCTGCACAAATTTTGTGGATGAAACACGCATTAGTAGATTATGGATATCAATTCATACATGTACCTATAAATTGTGACAACACAAGTTCTATTAACATCTTAAAGAATCCTGTTTCACATTCTTGGAGAAAGCATATTTATGCAGGACATCACTTTTCAAGAGATCATTATCAGAAAGGTGATATCATTTTGTAATTCATTGGTACTGAATATCAACTTGATGATATATTCACTAAACCATTAAATTCTAAGAGAATAGACTACATCATACATGAACTTGGCATGATAAATCTCAAATAGATACTTTACTAGTAACTGTTTCATGTCCTACTTTCAGATATCTTACTCTGTTATACTTTGATGTATCATGATTACGGTTTCTCAGTTACTATCTCTCGTTTACTATCTCACCGTAATGTCTATTCATGGCCTCACTATAAAAATTCTTATTTTTTTTCAAAACCCATTTCATGGTAATTATTCATTTCACCTTTTTATCTTCCTGTGTTATTATTTTTGATACATTTGGTATTCCTAAATGATAAAACAAAGTAAGTATCACTCGCTTTTTCACTTGGGGTTTCTTCTACCAACTCTTTTCCAAACCTTCTTTATCCATGACACCCTTCTCTTGCTCGAACCTTCAGTGGATGCGAAGAATGAAACTTTAGTCTTCATCGACACCTGAGAAGCCCAAGTTGAAGAAGAAAAAGAATATTTCACCTAAGCTGACACCTGAAGGGCCTTTAAATCTGAATTTGGTAAACTGTGTTGTTGTACCTGAGAAATAGATTTTCTCTAAATGGATTTTGACAAGTAAGTCTCTGGTATTAAAAGTGTTAGAACAATGAGGCTAGTTATAATGGTTCTCTAAGGGGGATAGAACGATCTATCATAGGTTAGTAGCTTAGTTTTACCAATACGTATAGTTCTCATTTGATTCTGGTGAGTGTTTTGTTGTGAGGGGCTCAGTAAATGGTTAGAGATGTTCTTTATCATTGATGTTATGGGCTGAATTCCTTAGGATACCTCATGAAGGCATATGTGAGGATTATCAGAGAGGACCTCCACCTTCAACTGATTTATTTGATCTAGAAAATTCCTTGAAAACCCTAACTGGAAATGGCACCTAGAGGAGTGACATTAATGCTGAATTAGATGGGGAAACAAGGATTCTTTTTAAGTTTTTAAAGAATTTGGTAAGTCCATGAAAATGTGATTTTACTGTGTTAAAATATCAAGATGTGTTTTTGATTCACTTCATGAAAAATGGACACAAGATAAACCTATGAAAATATATCATTCACTATTTGTGTGAGTTTATCAAAGTAACATCCAAGTCAACTTCTCTATTTTTCTCTCAACTAATATAAGTTATGCTTCTTAAAAAAGGTGTGGTTACACAAATGTGGAAGTGATTATAGACTATGAGTACTGCCTCTCAAAATATACTATCAAAAGAATGAATATAAACTGGAATCCTTGGAAAAAGGAATGGGTGGAATACAATGATAAAATTTATGAGAAATTAAATCAGATGGATTATCCCTCAAGGCCAAAATAAATCAATGATCATAGTTTAGAACTAGATGAGATTGTTGGGTATCCTGAAGTTGAGGAAGAAGAGGCTGAATTGCAGCCTATGGAAGCATTTATTTTTGAGGAAGACAGAGTTAATGTTCCTTATATAGTTCCTAAAGAAATAGTCCCTGCTCCTAAAGAAGATGAAAGTTAGGAAACTCAATATGAATCAAAAAAAGAATCAATTCCAATGAAATTGAAAAACCGTCCATATAAGTGCCATCATAACAAGAACCTATAGTGGAAGAGCTACCAATTTTCCCAGATGTCAATATTGAAGAACTTATTTTGAAACCATCTATTCCAGAAATCATACCTTCTGCTGAAGAATGGATGAAGTTAGATTTGCAGCTGGCTAGACAAGAAATGATTGAGGAACTTAGAGCTGAGTCAGTGTAATTAAAAAAAAATCCTAAGCCTCTCAGTCCTAAGAAGTATTCATTAGTTGAGGGGGAGAAACCCCCAAATATTGAGTCCGTTGAAGCCTCACATCCAACTGAGTCAAGTCCTGCAGAAACTCAGTATAAATTTCCCAGTTTCTCGGATATTAATTATTCTCAGCAGGTTACAACAACTAGACATGATATTTCCTCTCTATTTCAGGTGAAATTTGTCTCCATATTTGAACATGAGAAGGAACCTAAGCCTGTACCAGTCCCTACACCTGAACCCTTACTTGAACAACCGTCCTTTGAATGTAAGGATGATCTGAAGGAATTTGGTGTGAATCTCTTATCTGGAGTTGAGAAACTCATGAATACCCAACCTATTCCTATGAAAAATTTAAGTGACAAAGATGCCACATTGTTTTTGGAGAATATTATATGGAAAATAAAACCTAAGATTCTCCATGAAATTCAAGAAGTGAGATTTGAAAATAAGCTTATCAGTAATGAAGTAAAGGCCCTAATAAGTATGGTTGGAGACATGTAGAGAGAGCTACATTCGAGATCTGAATATGTTGTTCCTCTTGTAAAACCTGATGCTCCTAAAATCACACAAGTTGGTGTGTCTCAAATTCAACCTTATCTAGATTCCTTAGATGAAAAGATCAATGAAAGGAACAAAAAAATTCTGATGGAAATGAAAGAGCTTGTTTCCAATCTGAATAAACTCACCGATGATTATACAAGGTGTCTTTAGAAGGTGTTAAATCAGCTAAAATCTCTGACCACAGTTGTCAAAGCATCTAATCAATCCTCTAAACCCTCCTTGAACAGTGATCTTCTTAAACCTGTTATTAAAGAAGAGATTCAAAATGTCTTCAGTGGTTTTAAGGCAGCTTCTTAAACTAAAGTGGTCAAAAACAGTGACAGAGTTCTTGATCTAGTACAAATACACTCCAAAATGGCTACTGATGCTTAGCAAGATATTTCTCAGAAAGAGGATTTCTACATCAACATAATTTTTTCCAAGATAGATATGAAAAACCTTTTCATGTACCTTGTAGAAAATCTGAGGATTCCTCCTGTGACTCAAGATTTCAAGAACCAAGTCTAGAAACTCACAGAGTTTTCTAGATTGTTGGAAAAATTTATGGAGAACAAGGGTTATTTTGAGAAAGCCATGAAATATGGTGGAGAGATAATTATAGATTTCATCATACTCCTGTGGCCCTATCTTCGTGTTTAGAGTACAACCTTTATTGCACCAGCGACTGCACCTCTCAAACCTGGGCTGCCTACCTTCACCTCTTCTCCAGCCTCAACCACCAGGTCGGTTAGACAAGCACTCAGTCAGATTTCACCTGTGATTCTTGATCAAAAACTGCCTAGATCTTCTACTGCTCATACCTTGGCTCGCTCAATTTTTGAAGGTCTCCCTGTACCCTATTTATCCACCACTTCTCTACCTTCTTCTACCTCATCTTCTGCCCCTATGGATTCCTCTTCTACCACTGCGGCAAGAGGAAAAGAGAAGGCTAGCCCATGAAGATGAATAGTTGATATTTTTTGATAGGGATGCTATTATATTTTTGCCTTAATGTCAATTACTTCTTATTAATGGACTGCAAAACTTTTTGGCCTCTCTTATTTCATATTTCTGATAATCCAAAAAGGGGGAGAAGTTTCTATATGTTCACATTTTATCTCTATTGTTGCATCCAATATACGTTTAAACTGTACATGATTTGTGATCATCAAAAGGGAGAGATTGTTGGACTCCTCATGTATTATTCATGTTTTAAAGATCACAAATCTTATTTAATCATGTGTTAATGATTCCAAATTTTATTCAACCTAATTAACTTCTATACATTATATTTAATCATTTTTATCTATGTTTAATGTTTTCTCATGATTTATGAAGAGCCTTACAAGATCTTAATTTCAGTATTTTCAATTTACCTACTTTATACTATCATTAATATACTCTAAAAATACCTTATTTAAAAAATTATTAAGTCTAAACATTTATATCATCATCTTTTTTTAAGTCTTCACATAGTTTCTTCATAAATATAAACACAGTAATTCCAGACACCATGAAGCATGACACCATAAATCTAGACACTGTGAAGCAAGAAACTATTAAGCCAGCCACTGTGAAGTAAGATGTTGTATTGAAAAACACTGTAAATCCAGACACCGTAAAAAAAGACACCGTGAACAAGACACCATAAACAAGAAAACATGAACAAGAAACAATGAACAAGACACCATGAACGAGACACCGTGAACAAGAAACCGTGACCATGAGACACTGTGATCAACCTAGACACCGTGTGAAGGAGACACCATTTCAATGACTTGCTTTGACACCATTTCTTAAACTATTTTGTTGGCTTTCAATTTAATTTCCAACAGTCATTTTTTGTTCTTTTAATGAAACTGCTATTAATTAATAAGGGTTGTTGGTATGTCAGAGAACCGTAAATCGTACCTTTAAAAGTTAATCATTCCCATTGCTGGAAAAAAGGAGTAATAAAAGGAATATTGAGGTACCACAAATGTAATACGGAGTCATACTCAGAGACATATACGTATGGAAGAAGAATATATACAAAGTACATACAGAGAAGAACACACAAAAGAACTCGAAGAACACTCATACAAAACAAGAACCGAAGTTCAATGAGGAGATTCAAGAACATCTTGGAATACTCTTGAATTAAAGCTAAACACCTATACTAGAAGTGAAGGAACAAAATCCCAACACTCTGTTTTCCAGAGAACATCCATAGAAGGACTCAAAGCTTCATCTGCTTCAATCTAAATGAGTCCAGAGCTACATTAACATCACATAAGAGCATTCTACCTCATCTCTATATTCTCTCTCTACTGTGATCATAAATTTGTTTACATTCTGAGCATTGTGTGCTTCTGTCTGTTTTGACACACTGACTCCTAAGATGAACTAGAGGATATTGAAATCTCTACACTAGACTTTTTACATCATTGTGTATCCCACATAGAACTGTGGTTGAGGTTTGAGGACCTGGATAGCCTGTGTGCTGTTGCTGTTGTTTTCTAATGTAAAACTATGGTAGAGGTCTGAGGACCTGGCCAGTCTGAGTACAATTGTAAACACCGATACAGGGTGTGGATCAATGTTTTATATAAACCGTTTGAGAGGACTGAGTCTTAGCTTCAGTCGGAACCTCTTGGTTAAAACTGTTGTGCTTCTTATTTTAGTTTAAACTATTTTTCAATATTATGCAGTTATTTACTTTGAAACTCAAATCTGTTTTAAAGTAACTTTGATAGTTGAACTAAGAAGTGTTTGGAATTATAGTAAACCTTTATGTTAGTATCAAAATATAATTTAATCTTTAGATTAAGTTAACTTAGAATTAATAAATCATTGAGAAACTAATTGAACATTTAAAATATTTATAAATTTAGTACAGTTTAACTTGTTTTATGAATTGGGGAATTTTAATAAAAATATTTTAAAAAGAAAATATAATTGGAACTCAATTCACCCCCTCTTAAGAATCGAATCCAACCAACATGAATGTTTTTGACTAAATAGAATCATTATAAATTCATGGTGTCCATACCTTGTATATAAGGATGACTTGGGTATTTATTCACTTTCAACTATTAACTGATGGTATCCACATCAAAGATTATTCATGGAAAAATATTTAACTTCTCATGACTGATAGAAAAATCATCAATATGGGGTAAAGATATTTATTCTTGAATGTGTTATTGTTATTTTTCCAAAGATAAACGTAGAGTCCCATTGATCCATTTTTTCTTTATAAAAAAAATAATAGTTAAACCCCATGGTAATAAACATCGATGAATCAATCCCTTATTAAAATTATCTCAGAGTTTGTTCGTGAATTACTATAACTAAATATGCCTTATTTAATATAGAGTATTCAAAATAGATGCAACACTGAGTGTGAGTTCTTTTGAAAAAAACTCCATGATTCATTAGAATACTGTGAAAATATTTAAGAAAGAAATCAAAAAAAACTTTCAAAAATGGAATATATTCAATGTGTAGTTTCTCCCCAACCATCTAAGACAAACCCCCATTTTGAAAAGGAATAAACTCCCATATAATATTTGAAATTTCCATATGTTGTCCATATTTATAAATACACTAATATATTATCATTGGTTGTTTCATAATATCAAATGTTACTTCCCTTATCTAAAAATTTATATGGTATTTATGTAAAGAAATCCAATTCATTCCATAGATAACATCAAATTCAACTAAAGGGATAATAACAAGATTAGTAAGAAGAGAATTTTCAAAAAAACCAATAGGAGAATAATCATAGACTTAATATAAGATCATCACACTATTATGTGTTTTAATTAAAAGTTAAATATCAAATCATTCTACTGGTATAGTGATGAAAATATCAAATTCTTCATATATAAAAGTGTGAGTAAATATTGAATCAAATAAGACATTACATGTTCTAGTGTGAGTGGTAAATGTAATATTCAACTCTTCTTTATCAAAACACATATTAAAAATAGTGAAGTATTGAGTTTTTACTAGTCTATAGGATTAAGATGTTATTAAAATCATCCATCATGATCAACCTTCATATTTTAGCACTAGTTAACACAGTTACCATACACCATGCATTTCAAACACTGTAGTGTTAGCAGTGCATTTTTGGAATCTTTGTCTCCATTATTAGATAACTTCCCCATATTATCTTTTCGATATTTAATTTTAAAATGTCCTTACTTTTCAAATTTTAGACAATTAATTATTCCCATAAGACAATTTATTCTATTTTTTATTCTATACATTGAGCATAAAGAAAATATCACATTCTTCTCTCTATGGTTTTTTAAAATTTTCTTCGAATTCAATTTTTCTTATCTTATCAAAACAATGATATTCATTGGTAACTCTAATATCCATTTACGCCTTTATAGAATAGTAAACAATTTTATCATTGAAAGTGAATTCCCATGTAGATAATTCACTTTTAAGACTTTTTGTTATGCTATTAATTAATAAATCAATATTAATTTTTGGCTGGATGATAATACCATAAGATTTCCTTGAAAGTATTATAAAATTTTCCTCGTAGCTACTAAGGGATTCAACATCATTCTGATTTACCTTAAGTAATTCCTTACCCATTTTCAAATAAATAATATGAGGAAATTAATTATTGGAAATTATATTCTTAAAGTCATCCCATTCCATGGAGTCAATTTCTTCCCATTATCTCATGTTCTTAATCTGAGTCCACCACTAATATTCTTGTCCATATCAATAATAAACAAATAAAAAAAATTTCATATTCAAAAACTTGAGAATTAGAATTTTATTTTTAGCCATACTAATCCATGTCTTAGTAACTAGTGGGTCAAAGGTACCACTAAAAAAGGCATATTTCTCCTCATTGAGGACTCAATAGAACATTGTTCCATCGTTTTATCATTTTGAAGCTCAACATGTTTCATATATTAAGAAAGAAGTATAATAATAACAAAATGATTTCTCATTCCAAATCCTATGACGTTTTTTCTCATGAGTAAAATCATTTCATTTTTCATCATATTTAGAAGTAACATAGTTCATTTAGGTTCTAACCATTGACTAAAACCCCCAAAGAAATTAAGTTGTAATGATCACAGTGGGAAACCACATAATCATAAAAAATAATATATAGGATATCAATATAATGACATGTTCATTTCATCATGTGAATCTTTATGTTTAAACTAAGTCATCCATGATCTTAATCTATTAAAACCTTTCATAATTATTCATAAATAAATTTTGAATTAACACCTGAATATCCCCTGAGAGTGTTGAACCAGGTGCGTAGTAAGGTAACACTCATAGTGCACTTGAAGAATGGTTGAGATTTACTTGACCAACTATTTTTGGGGGTATTAACAATGGAAGAATATATTTAAATGACACATCCACTTATAGTATATAGAGTGGTATTGTTTTCTAGAAAAACCATAATCCATTCATTACCAAAACATAGGACATTATCTTATACACAAGATTATCCTAAGGGCTGTCATTATATATTTATCACCCTTGTTTTCAAATTTAACTATACCATGCTCTGATACCAACTATAGTGACCCATAATTTTATATGAAAATATTACATACTATTAGGTGAATATTCAAAACATAACATTACAATCAATGAGAGAATCATATAGTTTTAGTGTCACTGTATGATTAGATACATAAAAACATGTTCATAAGAGATCTAATTAATCTCCCCCTATATTGTTTATAACCAGTATCCTATGTATAAATATCATACATAAAGCCTTTATTAATAACCTAGGGAAAGGAAACATAAGAAAAGGTGAGATCAGGTGCACAATAAGAGTTACAAATGGAGATATTAGTGATTACCTAAATATAACATGATTATAAGTGTATGCGAACATGAGTATAAAATTTTAATACCATACCATTCATACCACAGATCATAATACTATGTCATGTCATAAATCGTAGTAGTTTATAAGACATAGATCATAAATAAATCAAATAATATGAGTCTTGAGAGCATAACATTATATTTTGATATAATTTTATATCATACAAAAAAACATGGAAAAACTTAGTAAATGATAAATATCATGACTGTCATAGTGGATTCAGTTCACTCTCCATAACAATAAATACATAGTCTAGTTTCAATCCGATGACTATCATAGTAGATAGATTCCCTAACTAAATAGAGCTCAATCCCCATTCTAGTACTTATTATAAGATATACATTTTATCAAATCAATTAGTGGGATATATTATCCTAGGACCACATGTCACATAATGAAATCCATACATATGTATTATGAAGGATCATAAAACATTCATCATATCATTATATCCTATGAATATAAAATGGGTTTCATAAACATTTTATTATAGCATAAATCATGGAAATGAAACATATGTCATAATGGTTTAATCATAACATAGTTTACTGGTGGTAAAATATGGTTTTCATAGAAGCATACTTAAATCATCATAATCACAATACATTTAAATAAATAAGGTGGATAATATGATTGGATCATATCCCCAGTAATGAAAAACCTACATCATGGAAATTATCATATATGAAAAATTCCTGTAAAAATAAATAAAACATATCTTAAGGAAAATTATTTTTTCAGTTAGAAATCACATATCTAAAATCATAATTTTTTCAAAATATAAACAAATTCTTTGAGAGGAACCATGAAAACATATAAAAGGAGATTCAAATAATTGTGTGATCATCTATGAGAAATTATATGCATTTTTTATATATCAAAATAAATATTACTTTCACATTTTTAGTAAAATATCCAATGTACCTTTTTTAAAAAATGACAAGATGATTCCATTTATGTTTTTAGAAAATAAAACATGGGTAAAAATTACTTTAAAAAATCATAGGAGAATCGTAAAAACATTCCAATTTTTTTTTAGAAAAAATTAACACGTAAGAAAAATGATTTTCAATTTAAATGAGAAATAAATTGAGTTTTCCATAAAAAAGTTATTTAATTATCTAGAGAAAATAATGTGAGGAAAATAAGGGGGATAAATGTATTCTAAATAAATATCCATAATAGAAGAAAATTCATTATATTATTTAGAGGTATATCATGAAATTTTATCTTCCTAAACTTCATCATAAAGAAGGCCGATAAACAATGGGATTGTAAAATAAAGCATTTACCTCAAGCTAAAAATTTATCAAAAGTAATCAAAACACTATTATAATAAATTTAATTTAATATATATAAAAAAACATTTAATATAATGACCCAATTTTTTTTAATGATAATTATTTCATAAAAATGTGTGTTAAATTACATTACACAAAAAAACCATATTATTTTAATAATGATGTGAGTATAATTTAAATGTGACCTTTGGATTTGGGCTATTATATGACTGTTGGTTAAAATGATAATTGGAAACAATAATCTTTGAAATAAGTCTAATGTTTTAACTTGTTTTATAAATAGAAAAGACAATGGTTAATTAATGGAGAAAGAAGATTCGATGGCCTCATTTTGTAGAGTTGTGTTATATGAAGTGAATTTTTCAGAATTTGGGAGGGAGGTAGCATCACATAGCTTTTATATTGACCATACCTAATCAGAACTTGAATATTGTAATCTTGAACAAAATCTCACATGGGAGAAGTTAATGATAGTCGAAATTACCACTCGGGTGATCTTAGGTGAGCTACCGCATGAGTCTAACACCATCATATAACTCACCCTTAGGTCTTATATGGGTGTTATAAGTGGATATGTTTCAAAGAGTTAGTATATTAATGTAAAATACATTTGTATAAATAAATTATTTGTACCAAAATTTCCATTTTGGTAATAGTTTTTCTTAAAAATATATATAAAATGATAACTTGATTTTTCAGACATAAATTATACTTTCTAGAAATAATATAATTTATAATAAATTATTGTATTGTGGATAGTGATTATTTTAATCAAATAGTATGATTAAAAATTTCATTTTTAAATATAAATAATATTTTTTAATTTCTTTCAAGATCATGAATTTTACTATGCATTTTACTATACATTTTATATACTCTATTATTTTTAATAAATATATATTTTTTCTATTTAAAATATGAAATTATAATTATTAGAGAAATATTTTGATAAAATAACAATAATTTTTTAAAATTTCATGTTAAATTTAGGTTAGGGAGAATTTAGGAAAAAAATTTAAAATATTTTGTTTTTCAGTTAATAGAAAAAATATAGGTTTGAGTTTTCAGAATGTTTAATGAACTCATAATGATGTAATAAATAATATAAAATTATGGAAGAATATTGTGGATTAAATTAAAATATTAGGTGTCTGAATTAGTTAATACCATGGGTAAATACCAGGGAAAATTCCTTGGTTTTCCAAATACCACTACCGAGGTGTCTACGGAAATTAATAAAAAACTACCTCACTTTAGCTATAAATACCAACAAATTTAGTTGTATCCATTCATTAACCATTCATTATCCACAAATATATGATATTATTACCTCCCCAAGATTCATACCATGGTTTCATCAATTCCCTAGGGTCTCAATCATCATGTTTTAGGAGTCACTCTTCAAGGTAAGGGGAAGTCTCTACTTCCATTCTCTTTTTTTGTTCCCTTTTATGTGGTGTGTACTTAAAATTTAAATACTATGTTATTAAGTACCTTTTATTAAATACCTTTAATGTATTAATATTATTTTATTAATGGGATACCCTTTTCTTATATCATTTCAATGTTTTCTAAAAACATGTTTCTTACACGTTATGCAGTTGGATTTTCTTCTCAAAATGTCTCTCTTTTTCTGAAGAAATTTTTTTATTTTATTTTGTGAATAAGAAAAGGTATTTTTTCTATATTTCAATTGACCCTGATGTAAAATATATCTATTTTATTATGGTATTAACATACCTGAAACACTAATTTCCTTTCAAGGTTTAATAATAACATAAAACCTTGTATGAACATATTCGAAAAAATGTCATGATTTTGTTATGAAACACATTTATTTTATTCTCCATGAGTTATTTATGAAATGTTTTATTATAGAATATGTGGATAAAATTTATAAATAAATACTAATAGTGTTCCCTGATAGTGTTATAATATATTTCGTAAAGAATTTAATCTCTAGAGATGACATATTTTTTGATACCTTGGTCTATAACATTGGTTATTGCTATCAAACCTCAGTGATAAACCTTGGTGAAATGGCTATGAATGGAAAAATTAAATAACGTATAAACCCATCCATGTTATGATTGATGTTATTATTATTATTATTATTATTATATTCCTATTTTTCATGACTTTAAATATTTTATCATGTTCTTATTTATAATCCTCAAAATCACATGGAAATTGTTTCACATGTTTTCCCTTTCTAGGCCTTAGGCCCACCCTTTACTTTGATGTTTGTCCCCAGGTTATGATATTTTTTAATTAAAATTAGTTTGAATTTATAATAGATCCTTTAACATAGATTAGATGTATTTTTTTCACATTTTCATGAGTTATGTACCTATTTTAAAAGATTCTAAACTTTTAAAGTTCCACTATTTGTATAATTTTATGTAATGGTATGTAGAAAAGGTGGGATACAATAGTTGATATCAAAGGATGATTTATTTATTTTTGGAAATTAGGATTTAAAAACATTATGAACAACCCTATATAAAAGTTTAAATATAGGAAAAATTCATCATATTTTGGTGAAATACTATATAAGTGGTTTCCAAAAAAAATAATTCCATGTCTGGATATGAACAAGTGAATGTGTCTCTACCCCAGATGTACCTAGGGGTTAAAACATTGACAAGGTGAATTGAGACTAATTTGATGTAACCTGGTACACAACAACAAGCCTTTATGGACTCCCAGTTTTACACTCATAAGGGATATGTTTGGCTAATCACAATTTTTTATGAACCATTCTAGAGGATTTATAGAAAATTTAATTATTTTAATGAATAACTGGTTTGAGAAATATGTAATATGATAAAAAATTTACCTTAAATTATAATATTATTAAATGGAATATTTTTCTCACTAATTTTTTATTATTTTATAAAATTACAGGAATTATTAGAAACCACATAAATGGTGAGCGCAATGGACGAGGTGCTAAAAAACTCAAATGGAAGCTGGAATGGAATAATTCTTCAGAATGATGAATCAACTGATTCGAGTTATGATAAATAATTTGAATCAAGATGATAAAATATATTTAACTCAAAGGAAGAATGTTTTGATTTCACCCTTTATGCCTTAATGACCACAATCTTTCAGTAGATCTATTGACGCATTTATTTCGGAAAAATGGATTAGCTCTATCAGAAAGATTATTTTTACTTCATTATTCAGAATAAGAGAAATTCACCTTGGATGTTTACCACATTGGGAGTGAAGCTGATCAGTAGAGGGATCTTATCAAAAAAAAATTCAAGAGGGTATATTGAAGCGATAGAGTGTGATGAGTTCTGGGGAACATTTTTCAATAAACATTTCCCCCATTTGATGTGAACAAAAATAGAGAATGAATTTATGGTGATAAAGTGGAAGGGGAATGATTATGTGAGATTCTAAGAGATTAAATTCACAATAATTTATCTCTACACCTCAATATTTTTCATTGATCATAATAGAATGGTTGGTAAATTATTCAGTGGACAATGACCCCATCTACCAAAGAATATTTCCAATCATTACTATGACAACTATGATGAGATAGTATGAAGTGATATGAAGGTTGAACTATTTCTCGGTGAGATGTATAGGTATAAAAATTCTAATGAAAAAGGAGATCTTTGTAGCCAAGGTTAGAGAGGATATTTGATCGTGTAAAGAAAGGAAATCAAGTGAAAAATTCAATTTGTAATAAGTGTGGGAAGAATCATTCAGGGAAATGGTTTCTTGGGGGATGGAAATGTTACATGTGTGGATGAGAAGACCATATATCTCAGAACTATCATAGTGAAGTGAATCCTTAACATCTCAACACTAATTCCAATATGAAGATGGTTCTTTCCCTACCTAAAGTACAATGCTTCATGTGTGGATATCTTGGTCACTTTTCTAATCAATGTCTAAATTTGAAGTAAATAGAGGGGAATCACCATCAACCCCAACATAAGAAAAGGTATTATGGTAATAATTTTTCTACTGTATTTACAGAATTTGAATCTCAAAATGATGTGGTGTTTGGTACTATTGTTTTTCTCTCAAATCTATCAAGTACTTTTTTTATTCTGGTTCGATGAATTCATTTATTTTTTCCACATTTGAAAAGAGTTTAATATCAATATCTGAACTTCTAGATATAAATTTGTCATTCAATACTCTTAGTAGGATTTTACAAGAATAAAAAGCATATAGAAACTCTCGTTTTCACTTTGGTGAGCATAATCTCATTTCTAATCTAGTATTCCTTCCCATGTTGTAATTCGGAAATATACTCAGGATTGAATGGATCTGAAAGTATAATAATCTGATAAACTATAGAAGAAAGCAAGTCTTAGTTGTCTAGAAAGGAAAAACTATAGTTATCTTCAAATGAGAGATCTATCGACCTAATCATGGCCAAGAATCACATCCCCTAGCATTATTTATGGATGTGATTGGTGAAAGTGAACAAGGAAAGGAACGTATATAAATATAGAATGTCCCCATAATTTAGGAATACATTTATGTATTTCCATAAAATTTACATGGACCTCCCCTTGAAAGATATTTAGAGTTATTCATTGAGCTTATTCCTAGATCATATCTGATATCAAAAACATGTATATAATGGAAAATGTGGAGCTGGAGGAATTAGAGAAAAACTCGATGATGTTTTAGAGAAGGGGTTTGTCTAACCAAGTGCGTATGATTTTGGAGAACCTTCTCTCTTTGAGAATAATTAGAATGGATTGATGTGGTTATACATTAATTATAGAGAAATTAATGGGATTACAATGTAGAAAAATTATCCTCTTCAAATAATTGAAGATTTATTAGAATAGATTCATGGGGCTCAATTATTCTCTAAGATTGATCTTTGTTACAGTTATCATTAATTGTTGTTGAAGAAATAAGATATTCCAAATACCACCTTCCTATTAAGATATGGTCATTATGAGTTTTTATTCATTTCTTCTTAACTAATTCACCTTTTATTATTATTATGAATTTGATGAATAATGTCATTAAGGACAACATTGATAACATTATGATAGTTTTTATTAATGATATTATCATATATTCCAAAATTCATGAGGATCATGTAATGGTTATATTCATAACTATAATAAAAGATATTTTATATATAAATTTCAGAAAAATTGATTTTTTTTACCACAAGTTGCCTTCTTGGGGCACATTGTAACCATTGAAAGAATCGCTGCTGACCCTACAAAGAAAATGGTTATGGGTGAGTGGTCTCATCATAAAATAATAACTGATAATAATAGTTTACTTGAACAAGAAGTATATTATAGGAGGTTATTGAAATAATATTAACAAATTTATAACCGACTAAACTAGTTAACTCAAAAAGGGGTTATGTTCATCTAGACAAAGGATTTGGAAGAACGTTTCCAAGAGATGAAGAAGAGATTTTTTACTGAAATAATTCTAACTCTACCGTATTTGATAGAAGTGTTTTTTATTTTTATCGATGCATCTTTGAAATTTATTAGGTGCGTCCTCAATAAAAATGACAAGGTGATTTCGTATGCATCTCAGTAGTTGAAGCCTCACCAGCAGAACTATATTACACATGAACTGGAGCTGGATACAATTGTTTTTTATCTAAATATATAGAGACATGAAACTTATGGGGATAAATGTGATATATAAATATACCATAAATGTTTGAATTATATTTTCTGTCAAAAGGAATTGTGTGACATCACCGTCCCAGATGCCACTTAACCTATGCCCCGAGACGGGTTTTCCACATGACCCATGGGGCATATCTCCAAAATCTATGGGCTTTTGACTAGTAGTTAGGGTGTGAAGGTATAACACCGGGGAGACTATACACCCATGGAAGAGTACATAGAGGATGAAAAAAAATAAAAAATCGAGGAGGAATAATCAATCAGATATATACAATAAACAGCAGAAACATAAATATATACAGTGAAAGTATGAATAACTGATTAACACATCAAATACCTCACATGTAGTTTCTGATACAATATTTATGCATATAATAATTGTACAAAGAGGAAAACATGAATAAGAAATAGGCATGCTAAACACAAAATTAAAATTTGAACAAAATACAAAATCTACTCCATAGAATCTCAAGACTAATCCCGATACTCTACTCCTAATATCCAACTAAGATGTAAAAATAAACAACCAGATGAGTTCTGCTTTCCTCTATCAATACCTATAGGCAAATAGTCTTCTCGAGTGCCAAGGGTATCCTGAGTACAGTGTGAGATAAAAATATCAATAGGACACTATCAAAAGTTTCTATGTGCATTCTGATTCTGCTCTTGTAGTCAAGAAGTGTGAAAATAATATCTAGAATGTAAACCAATGCGGAATAAATAATTAACCCCCACTCAGGTTCTTAAAGGAAGCTTGGAGGGCCTAACTACTTTAGCCCATATCTGGTATGTTTGATCACATCAATAGGTATATGTATATATTTTATAATTAATTATGTACAGGTATATGATGGTAAGGATCAGGACTAACTCTTACACATCAAATTCTAAAGAATCTCTCATGGTCTAACCCCTGACCCAACTCTAAGAGCTCTCCCAGTATCTTGGCAATACACAAGGGAGCTCTCACAGTCCTACCTACCTCAGGGATCTCACTGTCCTTAGATCCCTAGATAGATGCTGACATAGTCCCTTAGCTCCACTATTGTAAGGGATTACATTTACAAATACACCAGGCATGAGGCATACACCTCTCATCCCCTCATCACATTCATAGCCATATAATATGTACTTTCATTTTCAAATTTAAAACAATTAAGGCCTACCATCTCAAGCATTGACATTTTAAAACATAAATAAGGCATGGTCACACACTCATTTTAAGGCATGAGGCAAAGCCTCTCATGCAAGTCATTGTCTATTCACAATTTCCATTACTATTTACTTGACATATGACATTTATTAAAAGCCTAAGAATAAGGTCTGGGTTCAACAATCCTAGAAAAGTCATATTCATTTAAATCATTTCAAAGGAAACCATTAATTATATGCGAACTAATAAAAACAAGGCATCCCATTCAATTTTCATTCGATATTAAATCCAATTACTAGAGTAGAAACCTTGTAAAATGTATCACCCTGGCCTTTTTATGTGTAATAATAATAATTTTATGTTTTTATATTAACCAGTGCAGTTGTCAAAGTAAATATTATCTCACATTGTTTTGAGAGTAGAATAATAACTATTATTGTCAAACATAATTTATTCTTATCCAATTATTATTTAACAAAATATTTTAATTAATAACTATAATAACATAATTAATTTGTTTTTTCCAAATGTGAAATATATAAATAGATATATTTTTTATTGGATTTGAAAGAAAATACTATTATAAAATGATAATTTCGGTTGTACCTAACATTGAAAACTGTTGTTTTAAATATTTTAATGACATCATTTTGCAGTATTTTAACTAAGCAGATAGTTACTGAAACTATTATATGAATAATTATATGGGTTTTATATATATACCGAAAATATGACTATTATTATATTATAAAATGGATTAATGTTTCCTAATATTATTAACATTTTGAATATATAATAAAATTATTTTAATAGAATGATTAAAATTGTACATATATTGATGATCTTTTGACAAAAATTATTTTTATATTAAATCATATATATATATATATTTATGTGTGTCTGTGTGTAATATTTACATTTTCTTTCTGAAGTTTCAAATTACAAATTAAGATTATTATAATATATTTTCAATTATCAATTTATTTTATAACATTATAAGTATTTAATATGAAATATATATAAATATATGTTTTAAAAATGGATTTAATAATAATAATAAATTTAATTTTAAAAATATTGATAATATAAGTTTACAATATCATTAGTTATGTTTAACATTTGAATTTTTTAACGTTATTAATAACACAATATATTATGTAATGATATAATGAAGTAAAAATTAAAATATAATAGTGGAAATATTATTATAATAATAGAGTAGGAAATCAGATAAATGAAATAAAAAAAGAGGAATGAAAATGAATCCCATAAGGGGAATTGGGATCCATGATTAGGGTTTTTGCAGAGTGGGGTATCGCGCCACCACGGGTTAGGATAGGGAGGGTCCGACATTGAAGTCATTGAGCAGGAGACCAGTAGGGTTTTAGTAGGCCAGGAGTTCATGGGGCGCTGTCTAGGTCGAGAAGAGGTCTACGAGAGACCATGTAGTCGCTAGAGTCATGGGTGTCAGGGTCATGCTACCCGGGTATCGAGTTTCAATCCGGTGAGGGAGGTTCGATGGTGGTCCGAGCATTGTCTTGAAGTCTCAGTTTCAGTTAGGGTTCTTATTTACTCTTCCTAGTTGATGTTTCCATCTAAAAACGAGCCTATAATGATGGATAAACACGAGTCAGGGTTTCCAAAGAACATATAAGGTTTTGATTCTTATCCAACCTACCAAGGTAGGTTTACTTCTTTTTCATTTTAGGTGTTTTTGTCCGATTTCGATTGTCGGATCTCCTGAAATTTGATCTAAGTGTTTTTTTGATATTGTTTGAATTTTATGGTCTAAAGTATACTGCAAACGTTTTTCTTTCCCAAGTATCATTTTTAACTAATTAATTATTGAATTCATCATCTTGCATATTCTATCAAGTTTTTCGGTTTTTCCTATTTCTGGATTTTATTTTCAATCAAATATTTCATTCATTTTCTCCCGCCTGTTAACATCTTCCGACTAGTAGAAATCTTTTTAAGGTGTTTTTTGGGAATGATTGAATGTTTTAATTTCATTAATTGAACTGAGGTCCACTTACCACTACTCATCGTTTGGAAATTTGAACATCAGGATTTTGTTTTGGTCTAGTTTTATCAGTCTCATTATAATTTAACATTGAATTGGTTCTTGTATAGGCTCATTATATATTTTTTATGTTCCTTTTTTGTTGTCGTCTCCTCAAATCCCAACTTTTCTAGCAATCTGAGTCATGCTTGGCTCTTTTTCCACAATAATGTTGTGGCTATAAAAGCCTTGTTTTGGTGTGCAAGTGATAAGGTAAAAATCCCAATTTCACTCCACGTCCTAAGATTTTTCAGATGGTCTTCTTGGAGTCTTCTCATCAAGTAAGGGAAAATTTATTTATTTATTTATATTCACTATTTTTTGGTCTATGTAAGGGATTTATAATTGCCTTGTTTTGTTTCATTGAGAGTATATATGTGTATTATATATATATATATTCTCACGAAAGTATAACCTTGCGGTTTAGTTTGGAAATTATTCTATGTTGAATCTGGGCATTCGGGCTATGGGTTTGGATAATATAAAAGATTTAAGGGACTTTCATATAATTGATTTGCAATTATATTATTATTTTAGAAAGATTTTTCATTTATTTAAATTATGTTTAATTTTTTAAAACTATGTTTGAAGTAAGGGTTAAATATTTTTCTTTAAAATTTGTTTATTTTTAAGAACTTATGTTTTGTAAGGAAAATTTATTTATTTCTTTATAACCTATATTTTTTGGTTGTGTAATGAGAAAATTAGTATTTTTAAAGGGGTTATATTTATTTTGGAATTCAAGCGGTGTTTTGTTCCAGACAGTTATTTATTTTCAAACTGTTGATTATTCAAGTAAGGGAGTTTATATATTCAGTTTTCATATTTCAATTTTAATGAAATATTATCTTTTTTAATTGAGTCTTCATAAGTTAAATTTATTAATATACTCCCTTTTTTCTGGTTTGCATAAGGGTTTAGCTTTGTCTTGCTTTATATATGTGTATACATATATACTCATGAAGGAAAAAACCTTGTATCAAATCACTTATGTTTATAGAAATATGGATATATATATATAGTATAAATAAAGTTTTAAGGGGAGTAAAATTTTTCTTTCATTCTTTGGTTTTAAGTTGTGCGTTTATATATATATATATAAACATGTAAACAAATATACCTCACCTTATGGTTTGAGTTTAATTGCCTCTTTAAGAGTTGCAAGATCTGAATTTTATGGGGTATTAATGGACCCCAAGTATGGACACCCCATGAAAATTTATTTATGCGTTAATGATATAATCGGTTATATATATTTATATATGTCTGTGTAATTAAAAATATATAGGTCTAATATAAAAAACCTATAGTTTTGCATAAACTTCATATACCCCCAGGTTAAATAATTCTAAGTTTGAGTTTTAAATTAATAAGGAACTAAAATGGTTGGAGTCACCATGTGCTGGAGGATCTTATATCTAATGATGTATGTTCTTATATGATAATAACTTAATATAAATTCGGTTTTAAAATAGAATTTAATAATTTTACCCTACTAAATAAATCCATGTTTTTGATAATCTGCAAGCATTAAAGTAACTTCAAATGAGAACCTTTCATATACATGTGGCATGTAATTCGTTCATTTTACGTGCTTAGTTCACGAATATAGATTTTTGGAAGCTTGTGGCTTTATGTTCATAAGAACTCATTACTCTTCACTTTTATAGAAAATTGATAACATTAAAAGGTTGAGTCAAATAAATTTGTGTAGTAAACAATGGCTTAATTAAAACAAATGTTTGAAGTAGTGTAAATTTAGTAAACTACATGAAATGATATGTTTGACTCATTATTTATTATGTTAATTTTATCTTTTTATTTAATCATGAATGATCTTGATTAAAATGGTTATGTAATTTGTTATTTTAAGTAATCAAAATGGTATTTCATGAGTGTATTCACCTATAAGTTTTAATAATAATCTGAGTTAACTTGGCCTTAATAAATTTATGTGGTTAATGTATGATTTTGATATATTTAATTTCATATATAAATTACATAACAAAATGATGTGATGAAAAACAATTGTCCTTATATGCTATGAAATATAAGGCATGACCATTTAATAAGACATGATAATTTACCATCGCATGCTTTGCGTAAAAATGACATCTGCCTTATTCGAAAACTAGTCATTAAAAACAATAAATATCTATTTTCATAAATCTAGGATTATGAAAATTAAAGAACTTTTATTTTAAGTGGTAACCCCATCGATTCATTACTTGGGTGTTTTAAATCAATATCACATGTTCAAATAACGTTTTCTATATTATTCATGTCGCTGAGAAAGTTATTACCTAAATGATAACTGACACAACATAATTTTAATCCAACGTCATTTTCATTTATACTCACATGAATTGAGAATGAATAAGGATCATGTATTTTAATTCATTAAATGTTTATTACCATATAATATTTGTAAATTTATTGTTTTATGTGATAATCAAACGATTTATTATTAATAATTTATGAGACTAGCATTTAATTTTTCATGTTTGTATGGGACACTTTGAATAATGTGATTTATAAAACCATGTAATATGTGTACTAGGAATGATAATTAATTAATAAATCAAAGTGGTATGTGAACTTTAATTAATAGATATGAGGAATGCATTGGACCTAGTATGTTTTGGGGTGGGGACCTGTAAAAGTAAGCCCTCCGGGTTGGGGTCCGGTTACAGCAGACCCTCTGGGTTGGTGTCCGGTTAGAGAGGCACTCTAGGTGGGTGTTTAGTTATTAGAGGCACTCCGACTTGGAGTCCGGTTACAAAGGATCTCTGGGTTGGGGTCCGGTTATAATTATCCCCTAGGTCTTGGCACAAGGCCTTGACATGGTCCGACATATGAACTTCCCTCATTATGACTATGTAATTTAATTAACAAGAAAAGTATTCGACTAGTAGAATATTTGGTTAAAAGATCTTATGGATAATAGGTCGAGGCCTTAAATCATTAGACGTATTGGACAAGGCCTTGATAAAATGTTTTAGAATGTCCTATATGCTTATGTCATGACATATTTTTGGAACTCAATGATCTAGTATTCAGTGTATGAAATTAAAGTTATTATTTTATGCACAACTCTGATTATTCATTACCCTTAGTTGTTTAATTTGTGCTTAGATATTCTCATGACATAAATGTTTAGAATTTATTTTATTCTGCATGCCTATATTTGAATCATGTATTCTTGTAATTCTATTATCATGTTTTTAAATTTAGCACTTTTATTATGACATGTCACATGTGTTACCACTTTTCTTTAAGAATTTTGTTTTATGAAAGGTTTAAAGAATGTTATCAAAAGTTATTTTGAGTATATTATATTATATTTAAACCCCTTATTGGGATTTATTATTCTCACCCTATGTTTTTAATTAAAAATTTTCAGGTTAAAACTTTTAGAAGAAGAAACATTTCAGCAGTAGCTCGTTTCCTAGAGCCTGAACAGAATTTGATCTTCTGTATGGAACCGACTCTGGGTAATTAGGAGTTGGGGTGTGATAGAAAAGGTCATATAAAAAATTCTCATACATATTTTTTTAATTTATATACCTAATATGTCTAAACACCCATGGGGTGTCTTAGGTTCATCAAAATACATGCGAGACAAGGGTGGATTCAACTTAAACTCAATCCGAGTGAATCACAAAGGGTTTAGTCATCATGGTAAATTATCCTAAATGGCCTAGTTTGGTTGGAACACCCCTTGGGTGTCCTTATATAGCATAGGTTATGTTGAAACCCCTAACCATGATTCAATTAACCTATTCCAACACACTAGGATCAATTAGACATGAAGGAATCAACACATCAAGGGAGATTATAAAAGGACATTCCACGACATGGAGAAATAAATATAAAAGTTCCAAAACACAAATGGAAATCTATGTGACCACCTACCATAGGGACGAAGATGATTCCTCTATTTATATCGAACTCAAACTAAAATCAGTTTGGAAGAGATATGAGTTTCAGTCCAATGACCAGAAAATATGGAATATTATATTAAAATATGATAGTGTAATATATGGTAAGAAGAACATTTATAAGAGTATAGATACTATATATCCTTACTTCAAAAATTCCAATGACTCTGAAAAATTGAAGGTTGGTCACCCAATGGAGGAGATAGAGGAGGTTGATGCTTCAGAGGGTTTGTGGTCAAAGAAGAGAAGTATCTATCTATTCTGCCTACCAGAATCAAAGGGGAAAGATAAATTTTAACATAAGTCGGAAGAGGGGAAAAGTGTTAATTTTACAGCAGAATAAACTCGTCATGGTTTATTTACATGATTTTAAAACCATGCACAAATAGTGTGGAAATAATATTTTCCAATTCTATAGCTGGACACACGGTCGTGCGCCTGGTCTTCACATTTTCAAAAAACCTATGTGGACTTGACAGTTTCCCTATCTACAATCCAAATTGTTTACAAAAACCATGCGGCATGGGTCACACAGTTTCTACTAAAAATTATACCCATCCTGCAGCCTATTTCTCCAGGCCCATGGGCTCGGAACCAGACACCAACACAACTCATGTGTTCCCTATTCGATAACAGACATTTACTATGATTAATAAATAGATTAAAAATGGAAAACTAATGAATTGTACCTCGGTCAAAATTCTGGTCGTTACGAACTCCCTTCCTTATAACAACTTTTCCCCGAGTTACCTTTATAAGGTTAAAGAGGTATTATCAGTGAAGCTTTCCAGCCACAGAGATTGTATATATGCTTCCTGCTCCCAAGTCTCATCTTGTACTAAACCATGCTACAAAAACACATGTATAAGAAGAAATAATCTTCCGTATAGTGTCTTCATGCCCCAATAAACAACACACATTGGATAATCCTCGAAGAAAGAATCTATATCTAGCTCAACCTCATCAGCTTGAAAGATGTGAGATGGGTCTGGATAATATCAGCGAAGATGAGACACATAAAAGGAATCATGCATGGGCTGATATATTTGAGGTAGTACCAGCTGGTATGCCACTAGTCCCCTACTCTTTACAACCTTTAAGGGTACAATGAATCTTGAGGATATCTTACCCTACATCCAAAGACATTTATGCCCCAACCTGGTCGAGACTTCCATGAAACCCTAGTCTCTATCCTTGAACTCAAGGGTTCATCAGTGCCTATTGGCATAATATTTATGTCTAGACTGAGCTATCAATATACACATCCTAACCCACTAGACCTACTATGTAGTCTCCTAAACAAGATGATACCCAAGCCCAATTGATTCACCTACCTCTAACCAGGACAGATGTAATGGACAAGGCCTACCATATAAAGCTTTATATAGATCCATCTCATTGGTATCCTGGAAGCTGTTATTATAAGTGATCATAATGAGGGGTATATGGTTCTCCTAAGAACCACCAAAGTCATGAATGAACACACATATCATATAATCTACCATCTAAATTGAATGCTCCATATTTCTGTTGTTCTGAGGGTGATATTCCATTCTCAAAAAGTACCTATGTACCCAATGCCTTCTGTAACCCCTTCCATAATAGTGATGTGAAACAAGAATATTTTTCAAAAATAATATAACATTGTTCTATATGAATACGTACCATCTCTTTGATGTAAATTATTATATCTCTTCTAACAATAAGGTCTCTGGCATATGAAAGAAGTTCGAAACCTTCGTTAGACGGCTAATGACAATGCATTTTATGTTATTTACCTGAGGTGATCTAGGTAGAATAGCCACAATGTCCAACATAACATCACCAAATTTCTACTTAGGAATGGAAAACATCTAATGAATTTATTCCAAAATGTTGATAAAATATCTTCACCTACTTATAGGTAGAACATCGCAAGACAAAACTGGATATCTCATGTTTCTTATTGGGAAACCAGTAGTGGCATTGTAGGTCTCTATACATTTTGGTTACACTGGGGTGTACCGACCATTTTGAGTAATGTAAATAACTCATCATATCCTCTCTGACGTCTTTTGGAACCCATACATGCCAACATAAAAATATAATACCATCCCCATTGACCATCTAAATAGAAAATGTATCGTTATCAGAAACACTTCCCCACTGAACAACGACTTCAGGATCAGATAGCTATCTCAGCCTTACTCATTCCATAAGTATATAAGTCACTGCTGAGTATAAGAGAATATTTTGACTATGGTCCTCCTAAACCTCAACATGTATCTCCAAGAATAACTCTATAATATTTCATTCATCACTAAATTCCATAACCACATGTGTTTGAGTCTTATGGAATAGTTTATCGACCATATAATTTCCTTTCCCTGGAGTGTATTCATGTTCAAAATCAAATGATTGTAGGTAATCGACCCACCTATGCTACCTAAGATTCAGATCCCATTGTGTGAAGATGTATTTGTGACCATTTTGGTTAGTGAAACCCACAAAAACACTCTCAATAGGTAGTCTCCAACATCCTAAGGCATAATAAAATCAGCAAGCTTGAGGTCATGCGTTGAGTAATTACGCTTGTGAGGCCTCAACTGACGATAACCATACATGCAGAATCATTCATGTTGTATCAGAAAAACTCCATAGATGACACCAGATGTATCACAATAGACTGTATATGCAATTTTTAGCTCTGGTAAAATATGTATTAGCACCAATGTTAGTCTACACTTCAACTCCTGAAAAAATATTTCACAAGATTATGACCATTCAAATTTCACACCCATCATTTTCAAGCTTATAAGTTGCACTTAAAGGTGTGATAAATCTAAATTGATGGGTCTTTAATATATACAAATCCCCAAGAAACTCACAAGATCGAAGATTTTCTTGGGATGCTAATAAAAAACAACAGCTCTCAATTTCTCTAGTTCAATGGTAACACTTAACATTGAGATGATATGAATAAAAATGTGAACTTTATCAATCTAGAAGGGGAATTTACTTATCTTAGAATATATATGATTTTCACTTAGTGTATTCAGTAAGATCTCAATATGGTTTTCATGGTTGTGTGTGTAGAGAGAGTATACTAAGATACCATCAATGAAGACAACCATAAATGAATCCAGATATGGGTGGAAAACCCAATTCATAAGATCTATGAAGACAACAAGTATGTTTTTGAGTCTTAATGATATAAACACAAATTCATAGAGACATACATTCTCTTAAAAGTAGTGAGAGGTGTGTACAATGCCTTTACATGAACATGATGATATCACGTACTCAAATTTATATTTGAAAACTCCTTTGCTCCTCAGAGTTGATCAATAACGTCATCTATTCTTGGAAAATGATAATAGTTATTTATATTAAACTGATTCAATTAATGGTAATCCATAACACGACTAAGGGTACTATCCAGATTCTTTGAAAAGATAACAGGTGAGCCCCAAGGAGAAGTGCTGGGTCCTTTAAATCCTTTCTCCTCCAAATCCACTATATGATTCCTCAGTTCCAGAAGCTCCTTAGGTGTCATCCTATAAAATGGAATGGTCATAGGTGCTACTCCAAGAACTATCTAAATATTAAACACCACCTCTCGCACTATAGGGAGACCAAATAAATCACCAAGAAAAACATCTCTGAAACTCTCTAATAAAGGAGGGAAAACAACGGGTTGTAACCCATGATCCTCAAGATATAGACTGGATACTAGCGTTGTAACACTACCCAGCCTCTACTACATGGGTTATGATCAAGTTTCACTAACATCCCATTCTCCCTTATGTAGGAATGTAATTCCCTCTAGTGACGTAAACATCACAATCCGATGATAGGTATCAATATGGGCCCAGTAAAGAACTAACTAGTCCATCCCAATTATTAAACCAAATATTGACATGTTCAGAACATATAGGGTTTATCCAAAAAGGTGACCACCTATATCAAGGGGGAAATTTTGATAGCTATTAATTCCCATTAAACTGATATCTAAGGGTGTATTTAGCATCACAAAACCATGATAAAACTCAATTTTGAGCCCCAAAATTCAAATGATTTCTTTATATATAAACGAGTCTAACGTTACTGTAACAAAAAAAGTAGACACTAAATTAGAGGATACTAGGATTTTTCCTCATACAGTAGATGTTATGGAATTTTGCTCTTGTTGTGTAGGATGGACTACATGTAAATGGCCTGTATAGTGACCCCATGTCACTACATGGATACCCTTAGCAGGTAGCTCTGCTAGACTACTTAGGTGATGACATCCCACCACCTATTGGATTAATTCAATATCATGAAAGTAGATAGATTTACCCACTTCTATATAAGAGTCTTTAAGTGCTTGAAAATATATAGGATCGCGTCATACCAAGACTCCACAACAAGTTTTACACAACCACCTAAGAAAGTAGGAGGATTATGCTACTGAAACTCATGAGTCAACTCTGCCATGATCGGGGTAGGTCGCACTCCACCTTGCATATTTTTCATCATAAGCAATAATCCCTCTAGAAACCATGCATCAGTGACCAAACTAGGTATATGAGGAGGAGAAATAGGAGGCTCGAATGGAAGACCAATTGGTGGCTCGAGGCCTGCCACCATAGGAACATGATCGTCACCACATTCATGGAGTTCAACTCAAGGAATTAGTGGAGGCATAATACTATAATTCCAAATGAATGTCTCAAAATAGAAACTAGGATATGTACTAAAGACTTCCCATAATAACATACACACCTCTATATCTGCTTTAAAAGATAGGCCTAGACGATTGAACTGAACAAAATAGGTCATAAGAATAGTGAAACACCCACTACCCAATACCAAGTCTGAGTTTGTCTCAAGTTTATATGTTTGGCATGATAAAGATTACTATCCTAAAAATAAAATTAATTTCCAATTCAAATGTACATTATGTAGATTTGTTAATGAATCTAAATATGCTTAATCCAATGACATGTCATTTTTTGGCCCATAAGGGCCCATAAACCTTATGAACCAAAATATGACACAAAAATTGATGTCAGTTTCATTTATAAATATGATTATATCATTTATTAAATGGAAGAGCTAGCTAGAATTCCATTTTTAGACCCATAATGACCCATATAACTTATGATTCAGAGAGTGGAACCCACTAAACCGACACCATAGAATGATCCTGATCCTTGAAGAAGTGTCAGTAGAATTGTATATCTGTATCAAGGCACAAAAAATATGAAACATACAATAATTTATAAAAATTTAACCATGACACAAAAAAATTCAAGACCTATTCATATTGTGGCTATCATGATTCATGTTCTAATACAATAACCTTATTTCATTTGGTTGAGAAATGAAATCAAAATTTCAATTTCAAAAATATCAATAACATCACATGTGATGTTAAAGAACAAATGATAAAATCATATCTATAGTAATAGTCATAAAAGTACTACAATAATCCATGAAACATGGCCCTTATTCTGTACATGGGTCTATGACGCAGAATCCTGGCTTTTAACCAAGTCCCATGGGTTCCCAATCTCTAATATATTATCTCTAAATAGTAAATTATGATAGAAATATACCCTGATACCAATTTTTGATGTCCCAGATCGAGATTCCACATAACCTTTGTGCTGAGCCTGGTTGGCCACAAGACCCCTAGTACATCTCACCATAATCTAGGGGCTACATACTAGGAGTGGGGGCATGAAGTTAGAATAGTGGGGAGAATATACCCCTATGTTAGAGTACACATAAAATGAATCAACAATAAACAATATAATAAGCATAATCAGACAGACATATACAATAAAAAGAAGAAGCATAAATAGATTCAATAACCTCCCGCTAAGGTTCATAAAGGACACCCAGTGAGTAAACCTACTTCATCCCATAACTATTATGTCTAATCATGTCACTAGGCATATATATATATATAGATATATGTTGGGAAGGATTGGGACATAACTCTCATACATTTAGTTATAGGTAAGATCTCAGAGTCTAAGCCCTGACCCAACTCCAAGTGCTCTTATAGTCTCTTGAAAATACACAAGGGAGATATCATAGTCCTCCCTACATCATGGATCTCACAGTCCTTCTGTCCCCATATAAAATCTCACACTGTCTTCCCACTTGGGATCTCATTGTCGTTTAACTCCACCACCATAAAGTATATAATTATAAATACACCGAGCTTGAGGCATACATGTCTCATCCCCTCATCAAGTCCATAACCACCAAATAAGAACATTAATTATCACATTTAAAACCCTTAAATAATAAAAACATAAGAATTGACATTTTACAACATAAACAAGGATTGCTGCCACACTCATTTCAAATCGTGAGGGAAATCCTCTCATGCAATTCATTGGCCATTTCTAATTACCTTTATCAATTTACATGACATATGACATTCATTAAAAGAATAAGCACAAGGATTGGGTTATACAATCCCAGAAAAGTCATATTCATTTAATTCGTTTCTAGGGAAACCATTCATTACATGAGAAACCAATCTAAAAAAGGCATCTCATTCAATTTTCCTACCATGGAAAATCCAATTACTAGACTACAAGCCTTGGAAAATGACATATAAAAAATTCCCAAACCCAATTTGGAATTTCCAATCCTAATAGGTCCAAACACAAATATTTTTTCTTGTGTTCATAAAAATACACGTGAGACAATGGTAAATTCAATTTAAAATCAAGTTGGATGATTCACAAAGGATTTGGTCATCTTTGGAAATTGGCTAAACTTGTCCAATTTGGTTGGAACAATCCTTGGGAATCATTATAGAGCACATGTGATGTCAAAACCCCTAACCATGATACAATTAACCTATGTAAATACACTAGGATCAATTATACCTGATGTAATCAATACATCAAGGTAGGTTGGAAAAGGTCAGCTCATGAAACACCAAAAAAAATAAGAAACAAACAAAAATTAAAATAGAAAACTACAAGATCACCATTGAAATGGCTATAGATAATGCTTCACTTGATATCAACATCAGATTCAAAGTAGGTTGTAAGAGATTCGAGTTTCAGTCTAATGCCTTGAAAATAGGGAATATGATTCTAAAACAAAATAGCGCAACATATGGAAACATAATAGATACAAGAGTAGAGAGATAACAGAGCCTTACCACAAGGGTTTCCATGACTCCAAAGTATTTAATATCAATCTACAGACATAGGAGATAGAGGATATTGATGATTTAAAGGGTTTGTGTTCAATAAAGTAGAGGATCCCTCAGTTCTACCCACTAGAATCAACAAGGAATGAGAGATTAGAAATTAATTTGGATGGGGGGAAAATGGTAATATTTTTTTGAAGCACATTGTGAACGGTTTAAGAAAATTTGAGTTGACCATGTGGAAATGATATGTACCCTTTCTATGGTAGGACACAAGACCATGTTCCTGGTCTGCACGGCTACAGAAAAATCATGTGAACTAGATGGTTCCCCTATCTGTAGCCGCACGGTTTACCCAAATGTGTGGCCTGGGTCACAAGGTTTCTACTAATCATGCAACTCAGCCTTCAACCCATTTTCTCAAACCTCTATGCTATAAACCATACCCAGACACTCCTCAGGCCTTTCTAAGGATGTTTATAACCTTTACCATGATTAAAAGTCATATTCAAAATGAAAACCGAACAATCAGTAGCCAACGAGCCTATAACTGAGTGGTAGAGGATTCTGCTTAGAATCCAAGAGCCCCATGAACTAATCTTGGTGAGGATGAATCTTTGGGGTACTATATAGGTATTGCAGTAGGTACTATTTTGAATTATAAAAACCAACACTATTCATCTGATTTAGTCCTTCGGGACACCAGTTTGGGCCTATGGGTCTCAGAGACATTGGACCACAAAAGACCTTTGGGTCACAAGGACTTCGGGATGTAAGGCCTTCGGGCAAGCAATGGACTTTAATCCATATAGAATTTGGGCCATAGAAAGGAAAAAAAAGAATGAAAGACCACATAAAAGAGTGACCAGATGCGGATTCAGAGCAAAAGTACAAACCACTGGAGCTGAGCTAACCAGATTGGAAGAATGATCATGTATGTCAACTACCATCAGGACAAGAAACCATGAATATCTTCATGGGTAAAATATATCCAATCATCCATATGAGGTGGGGAATTAGGAACCTTCAAGATGCAGATTCAAGAGAGGGACCATTTCATGTTTGTAAAGTATTGGTCCTTTAAGGTCTTGTATTGGTTCGAATACAAGCCTTGTTCCTTGGGCCTATGGGTCATGTAAGGGTTCCCCTTTAACCCTTGAAAGGGGGATTATCCAAAAATGAAATTAAAAAAGGCCTTTGGTCCATTCTAGTGGTATGATTCGTACCTTGGTCAAAATATGGATCATTAAAACCTCCCCTCCTTATAATAACCCATTCACAAGTTGTATTTTTGAGGGTAAAGAATTACTATCGGAGAATATTTCTAACCATTGAGATTATATACCAGCTTCCTTATATTAGGTATCATCTTATACTCGTTTGTCATGCCATAGAACCCATACAAGAGAAACCTACCTACCTTAGAGTGCCTCTACATTTCGATCAACAATACACACTTGATAATCCTCAAAGGATGAATAAATATCTATCTAAATATCATTGGATTGAAAGTCATGAGATGGATTTGGATAATATCGAGGATGTTGAGATACATGAAAGGAATCTTTAATGGACTTGTATGTCTGAGAAAGTTCCAGCTGGTAAGCCATTGGTCTAATACACTTCAAAACCTCAAATGGTCAAATGAATCTCAATGATATCTTAACCTACTTCCGAAGATATATATGCCCAAAAATGTACAAGAGTTTTAAGAAAACATCATCTCCGAACTCGAACTCATGAGGCCTTCAGTGCCCATTTGCATAAGACCACTATGCTGAATGAGGTGTTAACATGTGATTCATGATCAGATGGTCCAGATCTGTAGTCTCCTAAATGATATGAGACCCAAGTGGAGCTTCTTCCCCTACCTCTAAACCGCATCTAGGTGAGTAACAAGGCTTACCATTCAATGCTTCATAGGGACCCATCTTAAGGGAATCCAAGAAGCAATTGTTATATGTGAACCCAATGAGGGGAATGTGTTTATCCATATAACCACTAAAGTAAAGAACACATGCATAAAGCATATCATATTGCACTTGAATTGGATGCTCCATCTATCCGCTGGTCTGAGGGTGATAGGTTGTGATCAAAAGTACCTCCGTAACCAAGGCCTTGTATAATCCATTTATGAACTATGATGTGAAATGAGAATCTCTATTAGAAATGATAGAATTTGGTGTTCCATGAAGACGCACCACCTCTTTGATGTAAAATAGACCCATATTGTCTACTGAGAAGGTCTCTCGCATATATAATAAATTTAAAACTGTCACTAGATGATCAAGGAAAACACACACTACATACTTTACATGAGGTGGTCTGGGTAGATAAGTCACAAATTCCATCAAAACATCATCCCATATCCACCTAGGAATGGAAAATGTCTAAAGATGCCCTAACAAACATTGATATTCCTCCTTCAACTACTAACAGGATTAACATTGCTTGATGAATGAAGCTATCTCATACTTCATACTGGGCCCCCGATATTGGAGTCATTGATCCTGATACATCTAGGTGACACCAGGGTGAACCTCCCTTGTCGAGGCATGGAAATACCTCATCATCTCCTATCTGATATATACTGGGACCCATACAATCCCATGAAACAATACAATTTCATCCTCATCAACCATCCAACCAGAAACATTTATCCTCATATGAAAAACATTCTTATAGGAAAAGGTCTTCAGGATCATATAACTATCTCAGTCTTAATTTTTTCAGAAGGGTAGATGTCACCACAAAGGCTTAGAGAGTAGTGTAACCATATTCCTCCAAAAACTCAACATGCATATCTGAGAATAAGGCCATATGCTTCCATTCAAAACTAGATTCTTAAACCGCATATGTATAAGTCTTCCAACTTAGATCATCATCCACTATATTCCCTTTCCCTGAAGTGTATGCATGTTCAAAATCAAAATATTGTAGGTACTCGACCCACCTACGTTGTCTAAGATTCAGATCCCACTATGTGAAGATGTATTTGATGATTTTGTGGTCAGTGACAACACAAAATGCTCTCCCAATAGTTAGTGTCTCTAAAAACATATGGCATAGGCAATAACAACAAACTATAGGTCATGTGTTAGGTAATTCTGTTGTTAAGGCCTCAACTCACAAGAACCATACACAATAAATCATTCATATGACATTAGAACAGCTGCAATCCTGACACCTAAGACATCATAATAGATTGTATAAGCCTTTCCCAACTCTCAGTATTAGTTCTGAATTCAGTCTACCCTTCAACTCTTGAATTGATGCTTCATATGAATCTGATTATTCAAATTTCACACCCTTAATTTTCAAGCCAGTAAGTAGATCTACAAGGTTTTTGAAATCTTAAATAAAGCATCTACAATATCCAAAAATCCCTAAAAAATCCCTATATCAAAGAAATTTTTTTGCTTATCTTAAGAAACTTAATATATCACTTTTTATGGGTCAACTGAAACTCCTTACTCTGAGATGAAATAACCCCGGAAGTGGAATTTACCAATATAGAAGTGGCATTTACAAATATTTTCATAGAGATGATGATCTCTAATTGTATTAAATATGATCTCAAGATGGGTTGAATAGTAATGTCTGGAGTGAGAATACACAAAGATATTATTAATTAATACAACCAAAAATGAATCCATATATTAGTGGAAAATGCGATTCATAAGTGCCATGATGAAAGTAAGAGAATTCCTTAGTCTGAACGGTATAACCAGGTACTCATAGAGACCATAATTTCTCCTGAAAGAGGCACGAGGTATGTACGAGGTCTTGACATGAAGCTAATGATATCCCAACCTTATATCTATCTTTGAAAAAACCTTCTCTTCTTATAGATGACTAGAGAGGTTGTATATTTTAGGAAGAAGATACCAGTTCTTGATGGTATACAGATTCAATAGATTATAATCCATTCAAAGACTAAGGGTATCAGCTACCCTCTTGGAAAATAAGATAGTTGAAACCCAAGGATAAGTGTTGGGGCATATAAATCCTTTCACCTCTAGATCCTCCAGCTAGTTCTTTTGTTCTAGAAGCTCCTTAAGTGGCATCCTATTTGGAGGAATGGTCATAGGTGCTTTTCCTGACACAAGATCAATAATAATCTCCACCTCTCGCATCATAGGTAGAATAGATAAATATTCAAGAAACATTTATCTAAAACAATCCACTACAGGAGTGAAAATAGAAGGTTGTAACCCCTAATCATCAAGATATACACTGGTGAACTACACTACAAAACCACCCAACCTCCACTACTCAGGTCGTTCTCATGTCGCACTGACATCCCATTCTCCCTTATGCATGTGCATAACACCCTATGGTCATGTAAACATCGCACTATAATGACAACAATTAATATGGTCTCAGTAAGAAATTAACTGATCTATCCCAATCATTACACCAAAGCCTATTAGGTTGATAACATACATATTTAATTCAAAAAGGTAACCAATTTTCTTAAGGGGAAATTCTAACAGTGGTTAACACCCTCTGCACGTATAAAGAAGGGTGTATCTAGGATGATGATGCCATGTTAACTCTCTATGTTGGGGCATAAAATTTACGTGATTTTATTAGATATAAATGAGTAAGATTAACCTATATCAAAAAAAATCACACACTGAATTGGAGGATACTAAAATAGTTATTTTTACAGTAGATGGTCTGGTGTTCTTATCCTATTGTTTAGGCTGGATTTCATGTTACTCGCTTATACTGTGGTCCCGAGTCACTACCTTGCTAACCTAAGCTGGCTTGCTTTGCTGGCCTTCCTTGGTGATGACATCACACAAACGATTGGATGAATCACATAGTGTGTAAGTAGCTAGCTTGAACCTCCACTCAAGAGGTGTATCATGGTTCTCAAAATTAGGTAGGGTCACCTCAAGCCAATACTTCACAGTGAGTGGGACACCCTCCCATGATAAAGTTAGAAGATGCTACTACAGAAACTCACGAGTCAACTCCTCCATGCTCGAGGAAGGTCTCACTCCACCTTACATATTCTACATTATAAAAAATAATCCCTCTAAAAATAGAGCGTCAATACCTAAATCAGGTATAGGAGGAGGAGTTACTGGTGGCTTGACTAGAAGAACAACTGTAGGCTCATGGTATGACACTTTAGGAACATGATCGCCACTTCCTTTAAAGTGTATTTATAGAGGATGTCATGGAAACATAAGGCTATAATTCCAAAAAAATGCCTTAGATGAAAAAACTAAGTATTTTATAATATGTCAATTCAAGAAAATATGACAGGCACTAAATCCTTCCAATAAGAATGGATAAGACCCTATATCCACATGAAAATCTAGGTTTAGACAATAGAACAGACCATAACAGGACATAATAATGGATAAACAGCCACTACCCACTTCCAAGGCCGGTAAATTTTCTATGTTCGACATCTGAAAGATGTATTTTATTGAATTAAAAGTTCTTTTTCATTTTAACGTGAACTCATTAGAATATTTAAATCATTTAAATCGACCTAATCAAATAATATGTCATTTTTTGGACCGTAAGGGCCCATAAACCTTATGATCCAAAATATTACACACAATTGGATGTCATTTTCATTAAAATTTTCTTATACATGTGATTAAATCATTTCTAAAATTGCCGAGCTTGCTGGAATTCAATTTCCCAATCTATAAGTGTTTATACACCTTATGAGTTAGAGAGTGTCACCCATTAAACCCAGACCATAGAAAGATCCAGATCTTTCATGAAGTTTCATCACAATTGTAAATATTCAACAAGTCAAAAAGGATATACAATATGAAATTCTTGCTAAAAATGTAAACATGACATGAAAAAAATGCATTCTTATTCATATTGTGCCTACCATAATGCATATTCTAATACATAACCCTCATTTCTTCATGTCAAGAAATGAAACCATTATTTCAAAATCATCAAAATCAATAAAATCACATGTCATGTGAAAAAGCAAATTGTGAAATGATATTAATAGTATTAGTCATAAACAGAACAACAATAACCCAATAAACATGGACCTTATTTCATACATGGGTTCGCGATGCCCAAGATGACTTGTGACCAAATTCCAAGCATTCCCAATATCCAATCGATTATTTAAAAATCAAAATTAAAGAAAGAAACATGATCTGATACCACTTTTTGATATCCTGGACCTAGAATCCACTTCACATGTTCCCCAAGCACAGTTGGCCACATAAGCCCTGGTGTATCTCCCCATAATCCAGGGGATACCGACTAGAAGCGATGGTGTGAAGGTTAAAAAATGGGGGGACTATAGATACATGTCAGAGTAGAAAATAAGTGAAATAAAAATAAATAATGTTGGAAGCATAATTAATCAGATAGATATAATAATCCGCAGAAATATAAATTGATACAGTGGATGTTTGAATGACTGAATAAAAAATTAAAGGCCTTATATTTAGTGTATAATACAACATGTATTCACGGAATTCTAGTAAAAAAGGAAAACAGGAACAAGAAAAAATCATTCTAAATAAAAATTACAAAAGTGAAAAATTAAAAACAATTATCCAGAGCATCTTGAGCTTAAGCTTGATCCTTTTTTCCAAAGCTCCAATTATGACGTAAAAATCAACAGCCAGAAGTGTGGTGCTTTCCTATAGCCATACCTATATGAAATGAGTCTTCTCGTGTGACAAGGGTAGCCTAAGTAGGTTTTGAGATAAAAATGTTTGAAGGCCACCACCAACGGTGTCTATGTGTAATATGATTTGGATCTCATAACTTAGAAGTTTGTAGTTGAAAGCAGGATAGTAAAACAATGATGGATAAATACATAAAATCTCACACAAGTTCGTCTGGGACACATGGAAAGTCTACCTGCTTTTTCCCATATATGGTATGTATGATCATGTCACTAGTTATATACATATATAGTATAACTATATATGTATAAATGTATATATATATATATATATGTTGGGAAGGATCGGGACATAACTCTCATACATCAAATTCAATGGATGCTCTCCTGGTCTAACCACTGGACGAACTCCAAGAGCACTCCCAGTCTGTTGAAAACACAAAAGAGAGATCTCATAGTCTTCCATACCTCAAGGCTCTCACAGTCATTAGGTCCCCATATAGAAGCTCACATAGTCTTCAAATTTCGTCACTCTTGGCCCCTTAGCTCCACCGCCATAAGGCATGGCATTTACATATACACCGAGCCTGAGGCATACACCTCTCACTGCCTCATCAGGTCCAAAACCAAATAAGTGGAACATTTACAACACATAAGGAATAACATCTTATGCATTGGCATTTTAAAACAAAAATAATGTTTGGTCACACTCTAATTTCATGGCATGAGAAAAGTCATCCCAAACATTTAATTGGCCATTCCAATTTCCGTTTATTAATTTACTTAACATATAATTTTTTTAAAAGAATAAGTACAATACATTGGTTCAACCATTCCATAAAAGTCATATTTATTTAATTCTTTTCATGGGAAACTATTCATTACATTCAAACCAATACAAACAAGGCATATCATTTAATTTTCCTACAATGGTAAATCCAATTACAAGACTACAAGCCTTTGAAAGGTCATATCAAAAAGTCCCATAACCACTTGCAAATTTTCTGGACTAAGATGTCCAAAAACCCTTGTGGTTTGATGGGTTCATCTAAATACATGTGTGATAAGGGTTAGTTCAATTTAAACTCATGATGGGTTATTCATAATGGATTTTTTCATATTGGGATATTGGCCTAAAATGGCCAATTTGGTGGGCAGACCCCATGGGTGTCCTTATAGAACATTGGTTATGTCAAAACCCCAAACCATGATTCAATTAACCTCTTTCAACAAACTAGGATCAATTAGTCATGATGTAATAAACACGTTAAGGGATCTCAGAAAAGGCCGAATCACGACATGACATAATAAATACAAAATGACCAAAACTCAAATTGAAAAATGTATGATGACCAAACATAGGGTCGTTGATGATGAATCACATGATATAGATCAAAAATTAAAAGTAGGTTGAATGAGATCTTATTTTCAGTCCAATTCCCTAAAAATAGGGCATATGATCCTAAAACCAAAAAGTGCAACATATGGTAAGAAGAATAGAGACAAGATTAGAGAGATTGAGAAGACTTACTGCAAGGGTTCCAATGAATCTGACAGATTTAATATTGGTCTTCTAACATAAATGATTTAATTTTTAGAGGGTTTGAGATCATGGAAGATGAGACCTTTGTTTTTTCCTATAAAATCGAAGGGGAAGGAGAAATTATAACATAAGTGGGAAGATGGATAAAATTTCAAATTTTTTTTAAAAAAGACTACACACAGTTTTGCACATTATTTAAAGACCATAAATAGACCGTATATGAACTATCTATCCAATGTTTATAATAGGATGCTTATACATGTTCCTAGTATGCAAGGTGGAAGTGAAATAATTCGTGCATGTAGGTTCCCTTGTGTGTATCCACATAGTTTAAACAAACTGTCTGACCCTGCCAACATGCCATTTATCTAGACCTTTAGGCTCTATAAAATACCCAGAGACTCCTCAGGCGTTCCCTAGGCCATAAAATACCATCACTATGGTGAACAGAAAAATTAAAAATGGAAAACCAATAATCCATACCTTGGTTAAAAGTCGGGTTGTTACAAATTGAACATGAGATATAGGATATGGTTGGATGTTCTTAAAGAATATGATTTTTCAATTAATTATCATCCAAAAATAGAAAAAATTCACTAATTAATTATGTAATCAAGAACCTATTGTATTGACAATGATGAGGATTCAAGGATATCCTTTGATCAAATACCTAGAAAAAACATGACATGGGAATCCTAATGGAAGGGAAATCATAAACCATATTCCTAATTATTTCTCAACCATAATTACTAGATAACATCAATAATTATCTAGGATAAGATTTTTTGATTCAAAAGAAGATAGAGGTTATAAAGAATGGGAAGTTTCTTGAGATCAATATTGATCAATAAGGTGTACTAAAATTTTGTACAAGAATATGTGTTCCATATATTCTAGAAATAAAGATAGTGATAATGGATGAAGTTCATAGATCTATATTTTCAGTATATCTGGGAAGCTCAAAAATTTATAGGGACATTTGGGATCAATATTGGTGGGGAAAAATGAAAAGGGGGATTGTTAACTACACAACAAGGTGGTTGGTGTGTCAAAAAGTTAAGGTAGAGTGATAACATCATAAGGGGTATTACAATAACTACCCACACCAGCAAGGAAGTGGGAAAATATAACATTGTACTTTTCCCTAGTATCTTGAATTAAACAAAAGAAATAATTATATACAGGTTATATTGAACCATCCCATTAAGGCATACCATTTTATCTTTATTTGAGAATATTTATCTCTTGGCAAACTTTACATGATTTTCATGAAGGGAGTGTTGAGACTTCATGGGGTACAACTTTTTATCATTTATGATTTTGATCCAAGGTTCACATCAAAATTATTGAAAATTCAAAAAAATGCACTGAATACTGAATTGAATTTTAGTATGGCCTATCACCCAGAAACTAATGGACAACCAAAAAGGACTATTCCTACACTTGAGGAAACTCTGAGAACAAGCCTAATGAAATTTTAAGGTGTATGGGATCAACATATTCTATTAGTTGATTTATCATACAACAATAACTTCCATTTGAGCATTAATATTGAACCCTATGATGTTTTATATAGGAAGTGATGTAGAAACCTTGTTTTTTTGGGATAAAGCTGGTGAGAGAAAGATTCATGGACCAAATCATTTACAAGATATGATAGAAAAGGTTCATTCCATCTGATAATACATAAAGTATTCTTAGAGTCACTAGATAAGATTTGCTGACAACTTTTAAAGGGACTTAGAGATTTATGTTGGATATAAAGTCTTCCTTCAAATTTATCCATAGAAGAGAGTCATGTGGTATGGAAGGAAAGGGAAGCTTAGACCTAGGTACATTGGCCCCTATAAAATACTTGATTTCATAAGAGTAGTGGCATATCGACTTGAACATACTCCAAATAACTCATGTGCATGATGTATTCCATGCATCTCTCTTGAGGAAGTACATACCCGACCCTTTTCATTCACTGAATCCTTAAGTAGTACAACTCGAAAATGTTCTTTATTATGGAAGCAACTAATATAGATCTAGGACTATAGAGATAAGGTTATATGAAAAAATACTAAACACCTTATTAAAGTGTTGTGGAGTAACCAAAAATCTTTGGAAGCCACGTGGGAACCATATGAACTAATGAGGAAGAAGCACTAACAAATTTTCTGAACTGAGAGAACAAATTTAAATTATGGGGATGAAATTTATTCAGGGGGGAAGAATGTAATGACCTAAATGTTTTTCTAAATGATAATTGTTTCCTATAAATGTGTGCTATGTTATATTAAACAAAATAATATAAACCTTTAATAATGAAGTGAGTATATTTGAAATGTAGAAATTATGTTTTGACCATTATATGACCATTGATAAATTATGATAGTTTGAAACAATACTCTTAATAATTATTTTAAAATTATAATTAGTATTATAAATAGAAATGATAATGGTTAATTAATTTGTTAAGAGGATTCGATGGCCTCATCCAGAAGAGTCATTATGTAAAAATCCCATTTTTTAAAAATTGGTAGGGAAGTAGCATCATTGGGCTTCTATCTTGACCAAGACAAATCCAAAATTCAACAAGTTAAGCTTGAATTAAACCTCCTATGGAATAAGTTCTAGTTAGTAGAAATTTCTACTCGGGCGATGTTATAAAAGTCGCCACAAGAGTCTATCACCACCGCACAACCCACCATTAAGTCATATACAAGTGTTATAATGGGTTATGTATAAATTACTTGTTCACTTAATGTATAATTACTTTTCATAAATAAAATTTTTATTTCATCATTTCCATTTTTAGAATAGTTTTTTCTTAAAAAATATGATGAATTTGAAAAACTGATATTTTAAACAACAATTTTTGTTTCCCAAAATGATATAATTTATAGTGAATAAAAGTATTATTAATAATTATTGTTTTATTGAAATATTATGATTAAAAAATCTTATTTATTTTTAAATGATATGAATTTTTTTCAAGTGTCTTAAATATTAATATGCATTTTACAAAGCATTTTCTATCTGCTATTATTTTTAATAAATAAGAATTTTTATATTTAAAAGATTAATTTATCATAATTAAATAATTTTTTTGATAAAATAATAATAAATTTTGAAATTATCATTTCTGAATTACTTTCAGGTGAATTTATGAGAATTTTCTTAAATATTTTGTTTTCCAGTGAATAGTAAAAATATAGTTTTAAGTTTTCTGTATGTCTAATGAGATCATAATTATGTAATAAGTAATATAAAATTATTGTAAATTTTTTTTTATTAAAATAAAATATTATGTGTCCTAAGTGGCCAATACCATGGTAAACTACAATGGTCATGACTATACTTTTACAAATACCACTACTGAGGTGTCTAAGGAAATTAATAAAAACTCCCCCACTTTTGCTATAAATATCCACTCATTTATTCATTTTCATCCATTACCAATTCATTATCCCAGAAGATTAGAAATTATTACCTCCGAATGTGTCAACCTATGGTTTCCTCAAGCCCCCAAGGACATGATCATTGAGTTATAGTAATCACTCTTCAAAGTATGGAAAATCTCAGCTTCTATTTTCCTTTCTTGTTCCTTTTTATGGGAAATGTCATTAAAATTTAAAATAAAATGGTATGTTTTAAATTTTATTATATCTATTTACTGTATTAAGTTTGTTTTATGAATGATATAACCTTTTCTTCTCTCTTTTTATTGTATTTTAAAACTGTGATTCATACCCGTCATGTTGTCAGATTTTATTCTCAAAATTTTTCAATTTTTCTCACGAAATGTCACGACCCATCCCCTAGGGCCCGTATCGTGACTACCCCAAGACCACCTTCCATAGTCCATGGGATGGCGAATAGCACGAAAGGCATAAATCCCTAAAAGTGGGAAGGCATTTCCTTTAAAAAAACGTAAACTCATACAACATAGTACAAGAGGATGCAAACACCAAGTAAAATCTATATAACAAGTTTACTAAATGTAAAGTGGGGGCCAGAATTCAATCCCTACTATAAAGTACAAGGAAACAAAAAAAGTGGTACAACTAAATGATAAACAGCTGGAAGGTGTCTAGAAGCTCCTGGATCATCCTCTGGGGTTCCTACCTGAAGGGTAGGTACAAATGGCCTCCACAGTACTCCACGTCCGTTAGACTCCACTATGTACCGATGCGTCATAAGGTCCTCCTCCGAGTACTGTCCAATCCTGGTGCTCTCGACCTCCGTGAGTGTTGTCCATCATCTGCATCCTACACAACGAGGAGCGAGAATTGCCCGTGCAGGGGTGAGTATAACGATACTCAGTAGGGACCCCGAGACCCTCAAGGTCTCACAAAATCCAACAAGGATAAACCACCAAGTATGAAATAAATGGGTAAACATTACTTAGGTATATGACCATACATATACCTAAGTAATCAAGTAACCCATCTCAATCATGCGGAAAACACAAAGGTCATTGACTCAGCTCAAACCATGATTTTCATTATCGAAACCACAACTGCTGGAGAACTCCTCCTCTGTCGAGTATAGTGGGCCAGTCACAACTCCGAGGCACTTCTCACTAACCTTGGACGACAGAGGTACTCCTCCTGTCGAGTACCGTGGGTATGCTGCCAACAACCTGGCACTCTGTCGGCTATGGGTATACCTCTAAATACCGGGTGCTCCCCCTAATAGCTTACAGAGGTACTCCTCCTATCGAGTACCGTGGGTCTGTTTCAAAACACCAGGCGCTCCAACCACCATGGGTCTGCCGCCAAGTACTGGGCACTCCCCACTGGGCTGGTCGAGTATTTCCGAGTTGAATCGATCATGAAGTCATCAGGTCTATAGCTACTAGGTCCCCGCATTCTGTTTTCTTGTCATCAGAAGGATCCGCTCCACGAGCTACTAGTCCATACTCCAAGTGTCACGAAGTCTCATGCAGAAGTATCACAAAATAATTCCACATCATATGGGTTTCAACGCAACAGAAGGCGTGTCAATCAGATTCTCGGTCTGTGAGTAATTAGCATTTTAGTCCCGGGGGCTCGGTTGGATTCGTGTACGAACAAACCTGACCGTGACTCAACTATACCATGAACTCCAGTGGGGTATACTCAAATGGATGGCTAATCTCCAAGAATACCGGCGACGCTGACGGTTGGTCAAATGGACGTCTGGTGCCAAAGATATGGCCCAAGAAGGTAATGGGTCAATAATGGGCCTGGGTCTGACCCGGTCGAACCGGCTCGGCCCAACCCAGTTTGGGCTAACCCGGTCTGGGTCGAACTAGTCAGACTTGCTGAGTCAAACCCAGCCCATTGGCCGGGTCAACCCACTATGTTTTGAACCGGTCCAGGGGGCCCGACACAGAGGACCGAGAGGGCGGTTCGGCCCGGTAGTCTCCATGTAGGTGACTCGGTAACTCGGCCCGGGAGACCGGACCAGTTCAGCTAGCAACATCGTGGGGGACGCCACGAGTCGGTTCGAGAGGCCGGTGGCTAGGAGGCCAGCAGGTAGGCCACCCAGGGCACGGGTAGGCCAGCTGGTCACCGACAAACCGCGGGTGCTCCGGGCAGGGCGCCGGGGTGCCGGGCAGGCCGCCAACAAGGGCCGGGCAGGCCGCCGGTAGGGCGCGAGGGCGCCGGGTAGTGCGCCGGTAAAGCCGGGTAGAGCGCTAGGGTGTGGAAAGCGTGCTGCGGTGCCATGGGGGAAGCACGGTTCACGAAGACTGCGAGTTGCACGACCCATGTTTGCCATCTTCATCACCATCTCCTCTTTTCCAAGCCGTCATCATCGAACAAGAACAAACAAGGGGAGTTTTGGACCGTGTTCGTGCAGCCCGTGCCCTCTTCGTTATGTTGATATAAATCGGCGATTCCCATACCAAAAATTTGTACGATAAAGAACTAGTTCTAAACAATTTAAACCCCCTACCTCATATTTGATGAACATTGACGGTGGAAGGGGAGGAAAAATGGAGGTCGATTTGTCAACGTGAGGAATCGTTTAGGGAATAAGTGTCGTTCCGTGAACGTCGGAAGAGGAAAATAGGTACTCATCATTGGTGGAAGAGTGATCAAAGGTGATGAAGTCAAATATGACGTCGACATTCCTCATGTGCGTCGCTTCCCTTTCCTTTCCTTGGTTGAAGAAGGAAGAAGATGGTGTTGATTTTTGGAGGAAGGGGCGTTCTTTTCATTCTTCGTTGAGAGGATGAAGTTCTCTCTCAAGTTTCCACCCAAAAGAATTGCCAACCAAAATAATGGATTAAGCCAACCCATTATTTAATTATTGGAAAAAGTATTAAAAAATATTTGAATTAAAAGAAATCATTCACTTAATTAATGGGTAGAGAGTATCCAATAAAATGATGGAGGAAGGTGGAGAGACTTCGCCACTTTAAGAAGAGTATTAAAAAAATTAATTGGGGGTTCGAGGGGGTTAAAGAGGAGTTAGAGAGGTCGGGTTGGCCCCACCTAATAATCCTCCCAAAAGAGGTTATGGTGTGGTGTCCCTCACCACTAACCTCCACATGGAGGTTTTAACCACCATAAAATAAAAATAACGTTTAAACTTTTTCTTTATTCAATTTAATTAAAAAACCCCCCAAAACTAACTTCAACTCCCGATAAAACGCAACTAGGGTTAAGGTCTCACTAAGAAATTATCGACGCTGCGGGTTCAACGGTGCTCTCAGATATCGATTCTGAGCACTGGTTCAAAAGTTATAAAATTACAAACATACGTTTACTAAACATACCTGAAAAAAAATTCAGAATTTGATTCTGGGAACACCGGGCCTCGGATTCAAGCGTCTTCAGAAACTGTGGACTTGTAAAATTCCCATGTATTTAAAAATAAAATTCCATGGGAAGTCCATGTCTTTACATTATACCCACATCGAGGATTTATGTCCCTATAATCTATAACTCAAACTAAGGGAATAAATGCAGGTATAAAGCCCGTATCTGAGCCTCCGGCTCCCATATGCTCTCCTGGAGGTTCTCGTGCTACCAACTAACGTGCACCAGAGGTATCGACCATCTACATAGAACCCGCTCTTGGTGATCCTCAATCTCCACTGGGACCTCCGTAAAATTCACCCCATCATCAATGTCCATCTCTCCATGATCGATGATGTGGGATGGTTCATGCATGTATCTCCTTAGTTGAGACAGGTGGAAGACGATGTGCACCTGATGCAGAAGAGGTGGAAGAGACAGGAGGTATGCCACCTCGCCTACTCAGCTGAGGACCTGGAAAGGTCTTTGTCTCCTATAAGAATACAAATTTTTCCTTCTATGTGCAGTCTTCATCCGCTCCTGGATGATCTACACCTTCCTCATGATAGCCCATACCATCTCTGGTCCCACTAGTGCTTACTCCCCTAGGTCTATCTAGCAGAGTGGCGATTTTCAAGGTTGTCCATAGAAAGCCTCAAAAGGTGTCATACTGATGGTGGAGTGATATCGTTTGTTGTAGGTAAACTCCACCAAAGGTAAGTGGTCCTCCCAACTGTGACCAAATTCAAGGACACATGCATGAAGCATGTCCTCGAGGGCCAGAATGGTCCTATCAGTCTGACCATCTGTCTGAGGATGGAAGGCGGTGCTCAAGAGAAGGTGTGTCCCGAAAGCCTCTTGTAACCACTTCCATATCTAGGGAGTGAAGTGTGCATCACAGTTGGAGACAATAGAAGAAGTTACTCCATGAAAACGCACAATATCTTGCATGTAGAGGCATCCCAAGATCCCTACTGAGCCCTGTTCTTTTATAGATAGGAGGTGGGACAACTTGGTGAGTCTGTCAACGATCACCCAAATTGAATCATGACTTTTTGATGTACGTGGAAGCCCCATCACAAAGTCTATGGATATCCCATACCACTTCCACTATGGGACCTCTAAGGGCTGAACCAAACCTACTGGTACCTGGTGCTCCGCCTTCACTTGCTGACAAGTGAGGCATCATGAGACTAGCTCTGCTACCACCTTCTTCATACCTGTCTACCAGTGTTGTCATCGAAAGTCCTGGTACATCATTACCACTCCTAGATGTACCACTAAAGGGTAAGTGTGAAACTCCCTCAACACTTCCTCATGAAGTGTAACTGGAACCAGGGTATATCCTTTGAAGAGGATGACGTGCTCCCCACCTTCAGAAAATCCAACAGGTGCATGCCCTCTGGATATCTATGCACGTCGCATCTCGCAGTCAGTGTCTCCACGCTGTGCCTCCCTGACTCGCTGAATATGTGAAGGAGTGACTGTAAGAGACTAAAAATAGGCTGATTCGTCCCTATCCACAATGGATATCTGTAAGTTATCAAGATTCTCTGTCGCCTCTCCTAGCAGCTGAATACCAGTCTTCCTGCTGAGCGCGTCCTCAACAACGTTCCCCTTCCCAGGAGTATAGACTATCTCAAAGTCATTGTCCTAGAGGAACTCAAGACAAAACCGCTGTCTCAGGTTCAAGTCTTCTTGATAAAAGTTATACCTGAGACTGGTGTGATCCGAGTACACAGTAAAACACTTTACCATCAGATACTGCCCCCACATCTTCATGTAAAAGACTACTGCTGCTAACTCTAGGTCATGGGTAGCGTAGTTCTGCTCATGGTATCTCATTTTTCAAGAACCATATGCGATCTCAACTCTCTCCTGCATCAGGACCCATCTGATTCGGGTCCCTGATGCGTCTTAGTAGAATACGTACCCTATGCCTTCCTCTGGAAGCCTCAGGATGGGGGATGCTAGCCAGCCTCTACCTCAGCTCCTAAAAGCTCTGATGGCATCTCTCTGACCACACGAAGGGTTTCCTAATCATCGTAAAGGCTGAAAGTGGTGCTACAACTCTAAAGCAGTCTGTAACAAACCTTTGGTAGTAGCCAACCAAGCCCAGGAAACTCCGTACCTCCATCACACTCCTGGGTGGGTCCCACGTAAGCACTGGCTCAATATTTGCTGGATCCACTACAACTCTAGCCTATGAGATGACGTGTCCGAAAAAGTGAACCTCTCGAATCAAAAACCAACACTTCGAGAGCATACCATAAAACTGGTGCTCTTGGAGTGTGTCCAGTACTACCTACAAATGGTAGGCATGCTCCTCCTCAGTAGTCGAGTAGATCGGTATGTCCTCAATGGAGACTACGACAAAGAGATCGAGGTATGGCTGGAAGATCCTGTTCATGAGACTCATGAAAACTTCTAGAGCATTGGTTACATCGAAGGGAATGACCAAGAACTCGTAGTGGTAGTAATGAAACCTAATGGTCATCTTCTATACATCCTCATCTCGAACTCTGAGCTGGTGATCGCCTGATATGAGGTCTATATTTGAGAACCGTTGTGATCCCTTGAGCTGATCGAAGCGGTCGTCAATCCTCAGGAGTGGGTACTTGTTCTTCACAGTCACCTGGTTCAAGAGACGATAATCGACATAGAGCATCAAGATCCCATCTGCCTTCTTGGCGAATCGAAACGAGGCTGGCATGGGAGAAACACTGGGCTGGGTGAATCCATTCCCCTACAAGTCCCCTAGCTATACCCTCAGCTCACGAAGCTCAGTGAAAGACATCTGATACGCTAGTGTAGATATCAGTGTCGTCTTGGGGTTCATGTCAATGTAGATGTCCACCTCTCTACGAGGAGGTTGTCCTAGGATATCATCAGAGAAAACATCCGAGTAATGGTCCACCACTACAGGATATGTCGGAATCCCCACATCAAATGCTCTGAGGGTAGGGAAATCCAACTGGTGAGTGATCAGCTGCACCATCCTCTGAGTAAGTCTGTCCTGTGCTGCAACGATTCCATTCTCGTCGGTGAAGGTGAACCTAGTCCCATCCGTACAGACACACCACACTTTTCTACTAATACAGTTGATCTGGGCATGGACTGTAGATAACCAGTCCATACCCAAGACAACATCTTATGGCCTCGATGCCGCTACTAGGAGATCCCATTCAAAGCTCTCACCTCTTAGAGTAATCTCTCATTACCGACACTAGTACGTATTCATCGAATCAGCTCTCGTAGGAGTTTATAGTTGTAAGGATCGAACCAACGGCTCCTTCGGAATCTCCAAGATCCGAATGAGGGAAGTGGAAATGAAAGAGTGAGTGGCGCCCATGTCTATAAGAACTGTAGTAAAGGTGGAATAGACATAGATCATACCTCGTATCATCTCAAGAGTGCCATTGTCGTAGGCCTCAGTTGCCGGAAGCTGATCTCTCCCCTATCCACCCGCTCCCTGTGGTCGAGGTGGACCTCATGGTGGTGGTGGAGATGACACCTCATTTGGTCGTCCACCGCTATCTGTATGTCCAGCTCCTCTGCCACGTCCACCTCCACCCTGCAGACCGACTCGATCGAACACCTGCCTGTGCCTGATAGGTCCTTCAACTGTCTGTTGATCATTAGAGAAGAGGGTCAGACAGTCACGAGCCATGTGACCAAGCTCTTCATAGGAGTAACACTGCCCGCTCCTGGCATGTCCAGCTCTGTCTCCACTCTGGGTGCCCTGCACAACCGATCCTGAGTCGTGCAGTCTACCACCCATGGGTCCAGTCCTCATAGACCTCTGCGTCATCTGTCTAGTGCTAGCTTCAGAAGACTCCCTTGTATATCGACTAGTAGTAGGTCTCACTACTTATGACTGCTTAGCAAGGAAGATCTCTATTAATAGGGCTTGCTCTAAAACTTTTTGTCATATCAGGATGCTATGGGAGATAAATGAAGCTTTAATCTCTCTCATGAGTCCCTGGTCGAAGGTTCCGGAACTGAAGAATGGGTCCCGTACCATATCTGTATAGTGGCACGAGAGGTCAGTGAACCTCAATGATTACTACGATACCGTCATGATGCCCTACTGTAGATGAATTATCTCATGTATCTGCACCACTCAAAGGGTGGATAGTAAAAACTCCGCCTTGAACATGCTCTCGATGTCTGCCCATGGAAGGGTCGCCTCATCGTGGACTTGGAGCATCAGGCTCCACCATCTGCCTGCTACTACCTGAAGGAGGCTGGCAGTAGGGATCACCATGAAGTCGGCTGGTGTCCCTACTAGTCTGAAGACTCTCACCACAGCCTCCAGCCAATCCTGAGCCGCCTGTGCGTCTGTCTCTCCCCAGAACCTAGTTGGTCCTTGGCGCTAGAACTCGTACAGCACGCTCAAGCGACATGCAATTTCTATTGCTGGGGTTGGTGGCATCGGTGGACCAATGGGGGGTAGTACCGCCGGTGCCTCCGCTGGTTCCTCAACTAGAAGAGCGCCCTGTACTTAGGCCTCATCGCTCGATATGCAGTCAGTAAGTAAAACTCTCGGGGCTCTAGCTAGTTGTCCAAGGGGAGGCATCCTTAATGAAACAGATGTGACACGGTCAAAAGACTAAACCTGGTGAGCTGACCTAGTTTGAGCTGACTTAAAGAAAACTTTTGAAAACACACACACACTCAGTGTTTTCATGTACTAAGTCTAATATAAGTAGTCATGGTCCTGGTGTATGGATATGTCAGCCGCCTGCACCAACACTGGACTCCCTGAACTGAAAACCACACTTAGTACCCTTAACACTATTTCTACACAGAAAGAAATATCAGAGTCCAAAGTTTTTCAGTATAAGTGACATCCTCTGATACTAATTTTTCATGACCTGTCCCTGGGGCCCATATCGTGACAACCCCAAGCCCTATTTCTATAGGCCAAGGGATGGAGACTATCACCAAAGGCGTAAATCCCTAAAACTGGGAAGACATTGCCTTTAAAAAAAATGTAAACTCACAAAACTAGTGTACAAACGGATGAAGACACTAAGAAAAAGCTGTATAACAAGTGTACTAAAAGTAGGGGGGAAGAATACAAGCCCAACTGTAAAGTACAAGGAAAAGACAAAAGAGGTACAACTAAAAGACAATTAGCTGGAATGTGTCTAGAAACTCTTGGATTGTCCTCCAGGGTTCCTTCCTAAAGGGTAGGTACAAATGGCCTCCACAGTACTCCACGTTCGTCAGACTTCACCATGTACATATACATCGTAAGGTCTTCCTCCGAGTACCTTCTAGTCCTGGTGATCTTGGCCTGCATCAGCATTGTCCATCATCTGCATCCAACACAACGAGGTACGAGCATAGCCCATGCAGGGGTGAGTATAATGATACTTAGTAGGGACCCCGAGATCCTCAAGGTCTCACAAAATCAAACAAGTATAAACCAAAAAGTATGAAATCATCGGATAACCATTACTTAGGTATATTCCCATTCATATACCCAAGTTATCAAGTAACCCATATCAATCATGAGAAAAACACAAAGGTCATTGACTCAGATCAGACCAAGATTTTCATTATCAAAACCACGAATGCTGGAGAACTCTTCCTCTATCAAGTATAGTGAGTTTGTCGTGACTCCAACATACTTCTCACTAACCTTGGACTGCGGTCGAGTACCACAGGTCTGTGGCCAACTACCAGGCACTCCGTCTGCTATGGGTCTGCCGCGAAATACCGGGTGCTACTTCTAAAATCCTACAAGGGTACTCCTCCTATTGAGTACTATGAGTCTACTAACAACTAATAGGTGCTCAGTCCGCTATGGGTCTCTGCCAAATACTGGGAACTCTCCATTGGGCTAGTCGAGTCTCTCCGAGTCGAATCAGTCAAGCAGTATTCAGGTCTATAACTACTAGGTCTCCGCACACTTTCTGATCATCATCGGAAGGATCCACTCCACTAACTACTGGTTGACACTCCATGTTTCATGAAGTATCACGTAGAAGCATCTCAAAGGACCACCATGTCATAGGGTTCTCAACGCAACAGACGACGTGTCAATCGGACGCCCGGTCTATCTGTTATTAGCATTTTAGTTCTGGGGGCCCGGTTATATTCATGTAAAAACCAACTTGACCATGACTCAAATATACCACAAACTCTAGTGGGGTATACTCAAAGGGATGAATATTCTCCATGAATACCAGTGCCGCTGACAGTTCGTCAAACGGACGTCCGGTTCCAAAGATATGGCCTAAGAAGGTAATGTGTCAGTAATGGGCCAGGGTTTGACCCAGTCAGACCGACGCGGACCAACCCAGTCTTGGATTACCCTGTTTGGGTCGACCCAGTCAAACTCATTGGGTTTGACCCAACCCATTGGGTGGGTCAGACTGCTATGTTTTGACGCGATCCGTTGGGATGGACCCAAAGGACCACGATGGCAGTTCATCCTGGTAGTCACCACGTAGGCGACTTAGTAACTCAGCCCGGGAGACCGGGTTGGTTATGCCAGTGACACCATGGGGGATTTCGTTGGTCGGCTTGGGTGGCCGTTGGCTGGGAGGTGAACAGGCAAGCCGCGCGGGGCGCGGGCAGGCCAGATGGTCATCGGCGGACCGCAGGTGCACCAGGCAGGGCGCTGGGCAGGGCGCTGGCAGGGTTCGGCCAGGCAGCCGGTAGTGCATAAGGGCAGGCCACCGGCAGGGCACTGGGATGCCGGGCAGGCCTCCGTTGGGGCGCGGGGGCGCCGGGCAGTGCACCGGCAGGGCACCGGGGCGCCAAGTAGTGCTCCATCGGGGTGCCGCTGGGGTGGCATGGTTCACAGGGGCCACGGGCAACGCAACCCTTTTTTTCCGTCTTCATTGTCGTCTCCTCTTTTCCAAGGCATCGTCATCGAACAAGAACAAACAAATGGAGGGTCAGACCATGTTCGTGTGGCCCGAGCCCTCCTCGTTACGGTGATAGAAATTGGCGATTCTCATACCAGAAATTTTTACGATAAAGAACGAGTAAAAAACAATTCAAACCCCCTACCTCATATCTGACAAATGTTGACGGTGGTAGGAGTGGAAAAACTGATATTGATTTGTCGACGTTGGGAAGCATCCGAGGAAGAAGTGTCGTTCCGTTAATGTCAGAAGAGGAATAGAGGCACTCGTCGTTAGTGGATGGGTGTTCGAAGGTGACGAAGTCGAAGAAGACGTCTGTGTTCCTCAAGGGCGTCACTTCCCTTTCCATGCCTCTGTTGAAGAATGAAGAAGACAACATCTTTTTTTGGTGGAAGGAGTGTTCTTCGCATTCTTCATTGAGAGGATGAATTTCTCTTTCACGTTTCCACCCGAAAGAATTGCCAACAAAAATAATGGGTTAAGAAGACCCATTATTTAATTTTTGGAAAAATAATTCAAAAATAATTGAATTAAAAGAAACCATTCACTTAATTAATGGGTGGAGAGTTGGAAATTAAATGGAGGGGGAAGGTGGAAAGTCTCCCCCACTTTATGGAGAGTTTTACCAAATTTAATTGGGGGTTCGAGGGGGTTAAAGGGGAGTTAGAGAGGTCGGGTGGCCCCCACCTAATTATCCTCCCAAGGGAGGTTATGGTGTGGTGACCCCCACCACTAACCTCCATGTGAAGTTTTTTAACACCATAAAATAAAAATAACGTTTCAACTTTATCTTTATTCAATTTAATTAAAAACCCCCGAAAACTAAATTCCACTCCCGATAAAATGCATCTGCGGTGAAAGTCTCACTAACCAATCGCCGATGTTGCGAGTTTAATAGTGCCCTCAGATTTTGATTCCGAGCACCTGTTCAAAAGTTATAAAATTCAGAATGTACGATTACTGAACGTACCCGAAAAATACTTCATAATTTGATTCTCGGAATACCGGGCCTCGAAATCAAGTGCCGTCAGAAATTACGGAGTCGTAAAATTCCCATGTATTTAAAAAGAATTCCATGGGAAATCTGGTTCTTTACAAGAAATTATCTTTTTACCTTCTGTGAATACCAAAAATTCTTTATTCTCCATGGGTATTCACCTATATGTAAAAAGTTTCTATTTTATTCTTGTATTAACATTCACGAATCCCTCCATTTTCTTGGGTAAATAATGACATAAAGTTCTTGTATTTAAGAAATTTTTCTAAAAATGTCATGATTTTGTTATGAAACCCATTTATTTTATTCTCCATAGGTTATTTATGATATGTTTTATTTTGATATATTTGTATCAAATTAATTAATAAATATTAATGGTATTCCCTTATAACATTCCAATGCATTGGGTAAGGAATTCAATCTCTAGTGATGATAGGTTTTATTATACCTTAGCAAATAACAATGGTAATTTTTATGAGACCTAGATGAAAAAACATGGTTATATGATTAGTAATGATTAGATTAAATGTTTTATCTTCCTTAAAAATTTACTATTCATGTTTTTATTATTATGATATGCCTCTTTATCATGTCTTTATGTATTTTCTCAAGTTATTATTGATAATCTGAAAAATCACAAGTAAATTGTTTCCCTTGTTTTCCCTTAATGGTATTTATGCTCACCTTCTAGTTTTATGTATGTCCCTAGATTATGAGATGTATTAATTGAACTTAGGGTTAAACTATTATTAATACTTTCAATTGTATTATAAGAATGTTTCCATGTATGATATACCTTTTTCCAAGACACTAAACTTTAAAATAGTATTTTTTTTGTAAAATTATTTGTAAATATATATAATTAAAAGGTAGGATTATTTATTTAAATACATAAATATATCATATATGTTCCACTTATAACATTTCAACACCAATTTATTAATAATTCTATATTAAAATCATCGTTTCCGTGTGTTAACTTTTTCATTTTAAATGATAATTTTGATTCGATAGTTCCAATCATTGTTTTTTTGTCATGATTCCCCAATATAAACAAATTTAATCATTATATAAATATAATATATATTTTTTATATGTTTTTATATTCATATATAAAATTTTGAGATAGAAAAATGGATTACACTATTCATGGACACATCGTGACATACATATACATGGAAATTGTTTTCACTATTAGAATATTGAAAAAAAAGAATTGTAAATAAAAATTCAACATTCTAGAATAATTTTTATATCATATATTTCATATTTATTCATTAAGGATAACTTTATTTCCATACATGTAATATAGAGTCACGAAATGAATCACATCACTATATGGAAGAGGTAGTCCACACATAAGGACAAGTGACATTATCATTTTATAATAGATTAGAAGGTAAGATGGTAGATATGATATTAAAATTACAGAATCATAACTATTTCATAAATATAATTTATAAAAAATTTTCCCATCATAATATACATCCATTTAATACAGTGATGGCATATGAATTGAATCTCTACATGGAGGTCGTAGTCTATATGTACGTATGAGTGATACTCTCACTTTACATTTGATAGAATATGGGGCGTATATTAGTGGTTACATAATTATAATAAAATATTAGTATATTTAGGATAATAAATTTATTATTATATAATGAATAAAACATATTTATAGGAGTTACAATAATAAATAAATTGAATTAGGCCAGGTAAGATGAATACCTATATTTCGATAGCCTCTTTTGGATCCTTTCTTATGTCCCCTTTGAATGTTATTTCAAGAATACTTAAACCTCTAATTCATTGAAAGGTATGTTTATAAGATAATTTTTATGGATTTTTCATGCTATATGGAAAAAATTGGTGCATAAAAGAGAAAGGAGGAGTGTCCTTTTATAAGTGGGGGAGAGGAGACACTTGGAATTTCTTAAAATAATATAATAAAATAATGTTATTCCAATGAAAAATGCTTACAAATGGATAGATAATAAAATATGATATTTTATGAGGTAACAATATGGAAACATAATAGGATTTATAAAAGTTTAATTGGAAAACATAGATAAAATATTATTCAAACCCCTAGTAATCCCATTTTAACCTTAACTATGGCGAAAAATTCATACTGTTTTTAATATTCATTATAACCAAAACTAAAATTATTCACATTAAAAAATATATAAATTATGTTTCAAAATATATAATAAATTTTATCAAATTTAATTAACATAAATGATGAAATTTAATTTAATATTAGACCATTAAAATATGATGAAAAATAGTTTTCCATAAAAAATTATTTCTTATGTATAATTTTTCTGTCACATAATCGAATGTAAAATTAATCATGATGACAGTAATTGGATTATTAATAATATAAATTAACTACATATGTTTTTTAAAAATTATTTCACAACAAAATTTAACTTTTGAATTTCTTGAAATAGATGAAAATATTTAATAAAAATCACATTTTCACTATTCATTGAAAAATTAATCTTTTCAGAAAATGCTCAAAATCTCACTCTAAGATAATTTTAACATGATAATTTAAAAAATAAGTAATGTTTTTTAAAATAATCTTTCTAAATTTTTAAATAATTTATTATATTAATTTTTCAAAAAAAGTAATTAAAAAGTCTTTGAGTAAAATTATATTTTTGAAGTCTATAAAGACTTTGCTAAGAATTGAGTGCTTATTTATAAATATATTTTAGTTATCTACAACCATAAAAAATAATATAAAAATTTGGTTATAAATATTGATTTTTATAATATAATGGCTAGGTGGTAACATTATACTATATTATGGGGTATTTAGAGTTGGATTTTCATGTATCACAAGTCCTTGATGATATTAAATTTATTTAAATCGATATATATAACAAAATCATAGGGTTTTACAATTTAGAAATGGCATGATGCGTATATCATAGATCCTTATAATTTACAAAAATTAAATTAAAATAATTAAAGAAGTAATTGGAAGAGAAATTGGAAAATATTTTTGTACACCATAGTGATCTATCTTGGGGCTTAGTGATTCTCTTTTTCAAAATATTAATGGTTTTATGTCACATTAAATTTATTATAAAGAAATTCACATGGTCACAATATTGAAAAATTATCCAATAACTTGTGTTTATTACTTGTTTTATCTTATTTTTTATGTTATTTATTTATAAATGGTAGACCATTGATATAAATGTCTTCATCTAGAGGTTAGGATGAATTATATTATAAAAACACCATTCTAGATATGGACACTAGGAGTTCATTTTGACACAATAGGTCTCAAAAATATTCTATCAGCTGTCAATGGTGTCGAGGATATCTTATTGAACACTTTAAAATTATTAGAATGATATATGTCAATACTATATTAATATCTATAAGCCGCACATATTGTGTGACATATATGTCAATGATCATAAAATTTCAAGTGCACTAAAGTGTATATGTTGGTGATAAAAATAACACCCAATATGATTTCTATATATTACCCCATATAAATGGAATTAAAATGAAAATCAAGTAAGATCATGAATTTGTTTATTAATTATATGTTTTCAAACCATGTAAAATATGAATAAATCATCAATAGGTTTTAAATAAGACAATACCCAAACATAAATTTCTTAAATAAAATTCTATTTTAATTAAATTTTCCAAAACACATTTATATTAGACATGTAAATGTTTGAAAAATAGTTTAACCCAGTCAATGTTTTTCTATATTTATTTATTAAATCTATAACAATCCCATAGGTTTTTTATCCATAACAAATCATTCTTGGTATTTTGAAACCCAATCAATCTCACTTTCAATGTCATTATACTTAAACATAAAAGTATTGTATCATACCTCTCCTAATTAAAATGGATATAGTATAATTAATAATGAAATCTAAGATACAAAATAATTTCTAATGAAATCATTAAATCTATTCAAATTCAAATTTTAAAATTTCATAATTCCAGAGACAAATATACAAACTACAATGTTTAATAAAAAACCAACTTTTATATAGAAGACACTCACCAAACCACTCAATCAGAGAATACCCAATATTAATGAAATCAAAAGTGACACATTTTTTTAATTATTGGCATCTAAAAATCAAAAAAATCACCTTAAAAATAATATTGTTGCATCGAATAGGTATTGTAATACTATGTCCCATGCCAAATATGTTTCAAACATATTAATATAATGCTTGTGTATCCATCAATGTGATGAAAAAAACATATAAATTATATTCATATGCCTCAATCATAAAATCACAGAAAAACACCCTAAAAAGTAAACATACAAAATTTAATAATACCAAAATTTCTTAGTAATGTACGGGAATGTCGTTAAATCTATAAAAACCCATAAAGTTATTATAATACAATGTCATACCATCAAAAATAGTGTATTAAACTCATATCATGAACATAGAACATCTCTTTGGGAAATATAACTTGATATAGAGGGTTTCTAATCCTATAATTGTAACTGTTAGAAATTTTATGATTTAATTTTATATAAAAATTGATTTACATGATAGATTATGATACAGGTTTACCCAAGTCTAAAAGAATCGTAAAATATAATGTCGATATAACTAAACTATTAAATTGGTGGTCGTGAATATGACTAATAAAATTATGAAAAATATATGGTTAAAAAATTTATAATATAAATTCATTAGTTTTAAATTAATTAGAAATGAAAATAAAAATAATTTTTAAATTAATGACACTTTTTTCTGAAGAGATATTTTTATGAGTGAATTTTATTTTATGGTAATTAATTATATTAATAACTCATGGTTAATTATATTAATGATATATATATATATATATTAAATTCAATAATATGTTTTAATATTCATCTAATTTTTTTTCTTGGAATGGAATAAGAATAAATCGAGATTTTTTTTCAAAAAATAATTTAAAAAAAAAGGATTCATCACATTTTACACAGTTATTTTAAAATTTATTTTTGATTATTATAAAAATTTAATTGTGAGAATGGATTATGTATTTGGAATTAAGAGTTAATTTTTTTAAATAATACCCTTTTATTTTTAGGTATTATGAGTAGTAATCGTGGTAAAAATTTTCACCTTAGAAAAGGGGAAAAGAGGTTATCCTAGGATAAAACTAAATGTTAAAGTAATAATTTTTCATATTAATTATTATTGGATGAAGATAATTAGAACCATATAAAAAATTCTGGAAATGTAACTATTTAATGTCAAATTATCAATTAAAATGACATATATAATATTTAAGGGGAAAATACAAAATTTCATCATCCAACTTTTAAATATAACTTATGTGTTCACATAGGAAACAAATAACATAGTGTGTGAATATTAATGATTAATTTTAGAATAATGAGATTATTTTAAGGATGGTAAATTATATATAAATTTTAGTAATTATATAATTACTTAAATTCTTATGAAACACTAACAAAATATTTTTTTAATCAATTGAAAAATTAAATAAATTATTTGGGTAATTTTAAAAGATATATATTTTGATCTATTTATAGTGGTACATGAATTTTAAAGATAAATATAAAAAATAGTTTTGTTTTAATGGATTATGTTTTAATTCCAAATTTTTCATGGTGGATTTATTGCTAAATTAAATGAAGAGTGTAAAAAATTACATTAATGATTTTTAATGAAAATAATATTTTATTAAATTATTTAAAAATCATAAGAATATTTAAATAGTATAAGGTGGATAATTTAGAGTAAAAAATTTCTTGCCTTTGCCACTTATGAGCAAATTTTTTCCTTATAGGTAAAATTATAACCCTTTGGTAGTGAAACAGACTTCACCAAAGTTAAGTTTTAATTTGGTAAACAAAGGGGTTAAAAAATGATAAGTTTTTAAATTCCACATAAAAATAATTTTTTTATTCTTTTATGGAATTTAAAATCCATAATTACTTTAAATAAAATATATATTCATTGTGAATAAATTTTATGGAGTATGTTTTTTTTATTTTAATATTTTATGCAATTTCAAGAGTTTCCCACATCTCACTTATAAAATGCACCCATTCTTTCTTTTCATTACACCAAACTGAGCCTGATATACTGAAAAAAACATAAAAACTAATTTCAAAATATCCTTAAAAACATTATATAGGTTAATATATTCCAAAATGACCAAATTTAGGATACATAGAAGGATATATAAAGGAGTTCTTTAAAAAAATAGGTGATCACCTTAACAGATCACTTCAATTTTAAATTTTATTTTACCTATTCAAAATATATGGTATTTATCATAGCATAATAACTTCATTATAAAAAATATTGTGAAATTATATTACCATTATGAATCCTCCATTATCCACCCTCTTTTTCATCAAATGTTAAGTGATTGTATCACTCTTGTGTATGTATGACTTATCGTCTCCAAGTAGAGATACAATTTATTTTTCATCACCATATTTTATTGATTAATATTATGAGGTATTTAATTTTTTAGATAATATTGATGATATAATGATTTTTCTATAGTTAAAATACCATATCTAACTTTTAACACCCCATGAATTTAAAACATTTTCCCTTTAAAATAAATTTAGATTTATTTTTAGATTTCTTTATCCACAACAGTACGTTGGAAGGCATTACACACAATATCGAGTTCCTTGGATACCATGTAAGTCACAAAAGACCAAGTATGGAAGTGTATATAACATCCCAATATTTATGAAACATTTAATATCATATTACATATTGAATTTTTTTTACATTCATTAAATATATATGATAGACATATGATAAGGAAAAATCCAATTTTATACATAAAATATCTATTTCTTTAAGGGGAGTTTGCCTCCTTTTATTAGAGAACCTATTTTAAATTTAAATTTTGATAATTTTATTTATTATTTTTTTAAAAAAAATTCTGTTTTTGAATTTATAAGGGAAAAATTATCTTAGGATGATTTTTTTATAATTTTCTGAGATGTTTTATTTTCTGATGAATAATAAAAAATACTACATTTTAGTTGAAAACTACCTTTTAGTATGAATATTTATTAATGTTAAATTAAATTTTCATTTGGTTTTAATGTTATAATATTAAAATTATAGTTATATTAAAATAATTTAGCTCATTCGAATCATTTTTATTTTGAAATTATATATAAAAACATAGTGAACTTTGGAACAATTTCATTTTATAAAACCTGAATTTTCACCACTTATACCAGATTAACATCAAATTTATTCATTACACTTCATTGAATTTAATTTTGATAAACACACACACACACACACAGATATATATATAGTTTGAATCAGTATAGAATTTATATTTGAATAAGATAAATATAATTTTTTACCTTAATAATTATTAGACGTAGTTATGTATAATTATAGTGATTAAGGGAAAATGGTTTTACTTTGTTGATTAACTTTAATCTTAAGGGGAAAATGGCCAATAAACATATCAAAAACCCATTATATGGAAATATTTGGACCATAAACCATATATGATATAATTTTATCAATTATGTGGATATTATTCAATGAAATTTACCTATATAATAAGTTAAGTAAAGAAACAGAAAAAATGAACCTTACTTACCTTTAACTTTTATAATGTATTGAAATATGTCAAAATCAAAATTATTTAGGTTATAAAAATTATTTGGAAATTTAAAGGAATTTTTTAATTATATTAATTTATTTTTATGTTTTAAAGACGAATTAAATAGTTAAACTTCTTAAGGATTTCCAATGCGGTAATTCGTTAGTTAATAATTAACTAAAACAAATGATACTAAACATATCAAAAGCGATGTAAATTTGTTGAATTATTATATTTAATTATTTTTTAAATGAATAAATAATGTTAAAGAATTTTTAAGTTAATATATTTAAATTATGTTTTTGTATTGGTATTTTTAAAATTAAATTAAGAAAATAATGTCCAAATTGACATTAATATTATTTTATAATAAATGATATTTTTTAAAATATTTTAGATGTACATAAAATTATAAATTTTTTTTTTAAATTTTAATAAATATAAAAGATGTTATATTCATGGAAATTTGTATCTTTTATAATTAATGTATTATCACCTAATTAGTAAAAGCATTTTTAACACAGTTCAGGTTAAACTAGTGTTTTAGCGCATTACTTGTGTCTCTATTAAAATTTATTTCCAACAAATATTTTTTTTTATTTTTAAAATTATATATAACATTTAATATTGATTGGTTCTATATTTTATAATAAAAATCACTTTATTTTAGTCTGAATGGTAAAATTACTTAGGTTAAAAAATTAGTTATTCTAGTGAAAACCCCAAAAGGGAAAAATAGAGAAACTTAGAAGTTATGGACCACAATTATAAAAATACTATTATTTTTGGATGTTTTTGGTGTTTATAGACCATGATTTCACTTTAACCCATTATATGTCAATTTTTTTTCCACTTGATATAAGGGAAAACTCCCAATAGTGTTTATCTTTTTTATTTTTACAATAATGCCAATCCCCCTCCATTATGAAAAGGCATTTCTCCCTCAATTATTTACACCTCTAAAACTATTTTTCTCACACAAAAACTTCTAAAATGGTATCCCAAATCACTCCCATAATATTTAAATATTGAATTTTTTTCAGGAAGAAACCTATCAATGTATTTTGGTATAAACCAGACTGAGTTACCCAAAAAAGAGGTAACATTATTCAATGGGTACTTTTGTTTTATTTCCTCATACACCCATTTATTATATCATTATAATATAAAGAAATTATTAACCTAAATACACTAGTATGTTTTTTGTTAACATAAGGATATAAACTTTCTAAAAATTCCATCAAATGGGATACGTAATCATCATTCGTGTGTACAACAGATTACCACCACAAGAATCAATTTCTTTTTTTCTTCCATTGATCCTTTAAAGGTTAGAAATAATGATTTAATTATAGTTTTTATATGATATATATGTTATATATGATATTTATAATTTATTTATTCTTATGGATTATTTTATATAACACATACATTCATGTTTTTCATTTTATGGGAATATAAGAACATCGTTTTTAGAAGTGTTGACTACCAAATACTCAATGCGATGTGATTATTTCATGATTTAAATGAAATGTATTAAGGATGGATTTAGTTAAAATTTCTGGTAAATTTAAAATTAATAAAATACTGAAATTATAATATACATATATCATTTAATTTTGTTATTTTAATATGACAATAAAATAGAAGCAACAATCATACGTACATACGACCTACCCTTTCCATGAATGGTGTAGTTTATTTCATATCTCCAAACATTATGAATTAATATAAATTAATATTTAATAAATATATAACTTAAATAATGTTTTAAATTATACATATGATGAAATCATTATATATTTAATAGGAAAAAATAATATATCAAAACATACTAATAAAACATGGTAATTAACAACCAAAACAGTTATAATAATGAACGATTATTAAAAAATGGGTAATAATATATTATAATAATATAATATATGATATTATAAATATGAGTATGGTTATTTTATAAGTAATAATATTATTAAAACCATTTTATAGGATGTTAAATGTATTTCCACAAAAAGGAAGTATAAGGTTATTTTTTTTCTCATCTCACATTTATTTTAATAATATATATAGCATATTCACCACTTATATTTATTGTGTGGGGTATATAATAACCATGAATGTATTTTTTATTTATTATACTTAAATTTATGTCTATTTACAAACCCATTTTCCAATATAACTTTAAATGATTTTATGATTTCAATGTTATCAAAGCGGTAATCGAGTTTTGGTCACAATTTGCCTTCTTTGAGACATTTTATTATGTTATACGACTAGTTTATTTTATAAGGTGTATAAAATACTTATTTAACATGTTATATCATTGATATTCTTATTATCATTATAATATAAGTTTTTTCTAACATTATTTAATCATTGTGTTTTTGATTCAAATGTTTTATGTGGTTTGGGACACTTTGTAATGTTTAAAGATTATTTTTCTAAAGAATTTTTGTAATGATCTTTTAATTGAATTTTCATTCATAAAAGTTAAAAAACATTTCTTTTAATTATCCTCAATTTGTGATATTTTTTATTAATACCATATTTATTCTCTCTTTGGACGCCTTATGATTATTTTCAACAAGTATAGTATTGATATTCAGTTCCTTGAATCATTTTTCGTAGTCCTTAACTTACCCATATGTCATTCACTCTCTAGTGATAATTGGACATTTAAAACCCCTAAATATCCACATTATATATCATGGATATGATTATTTCATAAACCATTTTCCATTTTTACTTATGGTTCATACTTTAAAATTTATATGATTTGTTGGGGAACTATTGATAAATCAGTATTATTTACATTTTATAGATATTTGATAAGGCCCATTGTTGATGATTTAAATTGATTATTCATTATTGGAGGATTGTTTTGGACATAAAGTATGCAGATTGGCAACCAGTTAATATAATCCCCTCAATTAATTAGTAGTCTCATGAGATGAAATCAATTAGGAATAAACCCTTCATGTTTTTTTCTAAGATGTTTTAAAATGTAAGGAGAACATATATTAGTATAGAGAAGAAAAGTTTCTACCTATATAATTAATATATATTGATTACAAATATTTAAATTAACAACCTTAAGGATTGATCTCGATAGTACAGATGTCCAACACTCTTCATTCCATCATTATTATTATTCCATGTGATTTTTATTAGTTAGAATATCTAGGTTTATGTTTTAGGCTCATGTGATTATTTTTATAGAATTATCTGATCATATTTTATTCTTTCCATATTTAATTTTCATTATTAATTCATTATATATTTCACTATAATTTACCTCTACTAATAATTTGAGCTCACCGATATTTTTTTACTTTACATAGGGTTTGAAGATAAAATCTTGGAATGTGTGTCATAGATACTATTCATTTAATTTTATAATCTGTCATGTTTTATTTCATAAATCCCAATATAATATGGGTATCATGTATGAAATCCAATATTCCAAAAAAACTAAAATGATTGGTCCATTAGGATTTTATTCTTCGTAATCATGCCAATGTAATAAAGTAAGGATTTGAATCTGGGATTCGAGGGTCGGGGTGCTACAAATGGAATCAAAAGAAGTTTAGTAGCAACCTCATGAAATAGATTCATGAAAATATTTATTAAGTAACATAAACCTAAGTTAGAATTTTAGTATTGTTATAGTAGTATATATCCATTCATTAACATAAGGGTTATGGATACCATCAGGGAATTATGTGATTAAGGTTGATCATATTATATATGTATTAAACTTGTATTCTTAGTTTTAATGTAATGGGAGTATCCAAGATTAATGATATTTTGGTTAAAATTCATGGACATATAAATCATTAGTTTAGTAATTGTTTTAATTGATTTTTTTTGGAATAATGACATTATATTCTAGAGAAATGAGTTTAAATGTATTGTTAACCTTTAGGGTTAATTTGATCAGTAATAATACTATAATAGTTTTCAAATGAGATCATTAGTCTTTGTAAAAAAGGGGTTGTATTGAAAATCCATGAAAAAGGTTATTTAATGATTAATTTTAGTTCATGGATGCCCATATTACTTTTTAAAAAATTATGGGAATTATATTAATGTAGTTTAGATAAAGGAAAACCCATATATAGTTTGAAAACTCATCGCATCTGATGTTGCAGTGGGGCTGAACCCATGAACAAATGATAATAAGAGTTTCAATCCTACTACTAGTCTTCATTATGTCCTAGTAATAATGTAATAATTTTAGTTAAACAATTTGATAGATAATATCAATATTGTACTTGAAGTATTAATTTTTGGTTTAGAGATCAATGGCATAACCATATTTGTTTTATAAAATTTTTAGAGACAATTATAAAGACTTGTTTTAGTGTTTTTATGACCATTTAAATGAAAATTATAGTGTTTCATGCATAAAAATTCATTTTTGTTTATTAATTTATTAGAGTATGGGATAAACATGAAATTTTTCAAAGAAAAACCAAAGGATGAAATTGTGTAAATTTACTTATATTTATAAGAAGTAAAATAATTCATCAAAATTTTGAAAATGATATATAAATAAAATTTTATCCTAATTATTTAATTTTTTTAAACTGGTTGTCTTTTAAATAATAATAGATTTATGTCTTTTGAGGACCTTAAATTTCAATTGATCATTCAATGACTTCTGATCAATTACATCAAACACTCTTAATAATGATTTACAATTTCCCTCTAAAACCATATTTTTTTGTTTTCACTAATGTTAACCTATATAGATAATTAGTTATATTTTATTCCACAACACCCTTTTACTTCTATTTATCTCTATTTAAGAAGACATTTTCTAAAACCTTTTTTGATGTGGGTTTCTCAATAATAGTATTTTCAAATATAAAACCCCAGATTATCAAGTTCAAGTTAAAATTTTGAGTACACAATATATTTAAGGTGGTGAGAATGTGACACCCAAAGAATTTAAAATATTCTCCCATTTTTAATAAATATAATTTTTTTTCTAGCTTAATTTATACACAACACTATGTTGGCTTGTGTTACACACAATACCAAGTTTCTTCGATAGCGTATAAGACACTTCAGACAAACCACAAAATAGTATATAACATCATGAGACTTTATGATATATTTAATATTATATTATATATTCAATATTTTTTTTACATTCATCCGATATTACTTATAGATAAATGATAAGAACAAATCCGGTTTTATATATAAAAAGATGTATTTTTCTAAAGGTAGTTTTCACACCATTAATGGTGCACATAAATGAAATATTATTTTTTAACCTCTTATAAATTTTATTTTTAAAAATTAAACTCCTTTTTAAGTCATAATTTATATATTATATAAGGGTTAATTGTTGTATTTTTTTGAGAAGTTTATTTTTTTGATAAATAATGAAAAATACTATATTTTATTTGAAAAGCAACCTTTTGATTAAATATTAATTAATGTTAAATTACATTTTAATTTGTTTTTATTATAAAAATCAATAGATTAAAAATATATTTAAATAATTTAGTACATTGGAGATATTTTTATATTGATATTAGATAAAAAAATTTGTGATATTTTAAACACTTTCACACTAGAAACTGAGTTTCTCACCACGCTTGTTGGAATAACATTAAAATTAATTTTTCCACTTATCTAGATTGATTTGGAAAAAATGGATATAATTAGTTATAATTAATATAATTAATATATTATATTATGTTCAACATGTTTTTTGAACATAATAATTAGTGAAAGCTCTTGAAATTAATTATAATGATTAAGGTAAGAATGAGTTTATTTTGTGGTTAAACATCAATATTAAGGTGCAAAATTACCTGACACATGTCTAAAGACCATTTTTGGCCATATGATTATCATATACCCAATTTTTTATAATGTAATGAGTTATTGGGATAATATTCAAAGAATGTGACCTATATAATAAGTTAAGTAAGGAAAATGACTAAAAAAGAACATTCATTACCTTTTACATTAATAAATCCTTGAGTTATTGAAAAAATATGTATTAGTTCAGTTATAAAAATTATTTTCAAATTTAAAATAGTTTCATTATTCACATTTTTTTTTATTTTTTTGAGATAAATTAGTTAGTTAAAATTACTAAGGAATTACAGTACTGTAATTATTTAGTTAATAATTAACTAATATAAATAATAATAATAATATCAAAATTTAAGTTAATTTATTGAATTATTGTCATTACTTATTTTTTAGATGAATATATAATTTTACAAAAGTTTGAAATTAGTATATTATAATTCCACATTTTTCTTGAAATATTTATATTTAAAGTAGCCAAAAAAATGTCAAAATTGACATTGATGTTATTTTATAATAAATGAGATTTTATTACAAGATTTAAAATACACTAAAAGAATTATATTTTTCCAATTGATTTTTAAATGTTAATAAATTAAAATTATGGTGTATTAATGGAAAAATTGACATTTTATGATGAACATATTAACACCTAAATAGTAAAAACAATGTTAGCATGGTTCAAGTGGATGTAGTGTTTTTTACATTATACATGTATTTTTAAAAAAATTAATTTTCATTAGACAGGGGATTTGAAGCATTTAAATTAGATATCATATTTATAATTTAGTGTGTCTATAATTTCTATTGATTCTTATTTTAATTTATAATTAATGGTTATTCTACCTTAGTTTGAAAATTAGCTACTATAGTGAAAACACAAAAAGGTAAAAATAGGGAAACATTGATGTTAAGGGGAAATGATAAAAATGATATATTGTTTTTTGCGTTTTATGTGTTTCAAAAACGTAACATCACTTTAATCCATTATTTTTAAATTTATTTTGAACATCATCTAAGGGGGACCTCCAATTACTATTTACCTTTTTTATATTTATAAGAATTCAACTCCACACCATTGCAAGAAGGAATTCACTCACCTCATATACTTACATCTGTCAACACCTCTACCTCATCCAACCACAATCAAAATTATAAAAAAACTTTATTCATCCGAGAAGTGTCACTTTGGGATGAAGGATAACTAAGGAAGTATTTTCTTTAAACCAAAAGGATTTATTTGAAGAAGATGTAACATTCTTCAATGAGTAATTTTATTTTATTTCTTCATACAACCCTTAAATAATTATTTTATTTTTATTATATAATAACATAATTGTAATAAATTTTATTTTATTTTTTTCATAAAAATCATATGTGTTACACCTTCATACACTTCCATCAAATGCTATATATAATAATCATTCCTGTGTACATAAAACTACTTCTCTTCCAAACTGATGTTGTTAGTTCTTCCATTGACACATTTAAAGGTTTGTAATAATGATGAAATTAAAGTTTATATAGGATATATATGATATTTAAATTTTTTTAATGTTTCTATAATTTTTTATATAATACACACCTTTATGATTGTCCATTTTTCGGGAACACAATAACATTGTTTTTGGACGTTTGGATTACACCTCCTCAATGCGATGTGATTCATTCGTGATTTAAATGGAATATATTAAGGGTGTTTTAATTAAAATATGTTATAAATATGAAATTAATATTATAATATTATTATAATATACATATATATTGTTTAACTATGTTCTTTTAATACAATAATAAAATATAAATAGTGTTCATGCTTAGGTATGCCCTACCATCTCCATGAATGATGTATTTAATTTTTTATCTCCAAAAATTAAAGATTAATAAAAATAAATATATAATAAATATGTAAATATATAAATATTTACCTTATATTTTACATTCTAGGGATGATGAAATAATTATATATTTAATAGGAAAAAATTGAAAAAATCAAAACATACTCGAAAAACTAAGAAATTAACACCTGAAATAGTTAAAATAATGAAGGATTGTTAACAAAAAAATAATAAGATATCATAATAAGATAATACATGATATTATAAATGTTATTATGTTTTTATTATAAGTTAATAACATTATTAAAATCATTATTAAATAGTTTTATGAGATTTCCACCAAAAGGAAGTGTAAGGTAAGGGTTTTCTCATCTAGCATTTATTTCTTTGAGATGAATGCCATATTCAATACATATTTTTGTTTTGTGGTGTATATAATTACCATGAATTTATATTATTTATATTATATTTATATTTATGGGGATTTAATTATCTATTTTGTGATCTATATTTAATGGAGATTACAGTGTCAATGTTACCAAAGCAGTAATGGAATATTTGTCACAATTTTCCTTCTTTGAGATGTTTTGTTAAGCCATTCACCGATATTCTTATAAAATGTTTATAAACTGGCCCATTTACATGTTATATCACGAATATACATACTTTAATAGAATTATAGGATTAATGTAATGTTATTATTCAGGGGTCTTATGATTCAAATATTTCAAAGTGATACGAGGCACTTTGGAATGTTTTAGGATTATTTTCCTCATGAATGTTTTAATGATATTTTAATAGTATTTACATTCATAAAAATATAAAACAATTGTTGTTACATATCCTATAATAGGAATTTTTTTTAATACCATCCTTATCCCCTATCTGGATGGCATATGATTTTAATTACCAAGGATAGTATTGATATTCACTTACATGAATCATTTTCCATATTCATTAAATTCCCCTTGAGTTATTCACTTTCCAGTGGTAATTGAAAATTAATTTACCTCTAAATGAACACAATATTTATCATTGATGTGATTATTTCCTAAGTCATATAACATTTTTACATATAGTACATACATTGAAAGTAATAAAATTTATTGGATAAATATTTATAAATATGTATCCTTTACTCTATACGAATATTTGATAAGGCATGTAGTTTATGATTTAAATTGATAATTCAGTATTTTAAGAATATTTTAGACATACAGTATATGGGTTGGGGATCAGATAACTCAATCCCATTGATCCATCTATTGTCTCATGAGATGTAATCGTCTTGAAAAAAACCTCTCATGTTTGTTTCCAATATGTATTAAAATGTCCGGAGGATTAATCCTGACAAAAATCAGATAGGTTTCTTCCCACAAACACAAACTATCTTCAAGATATATCTTGATAGTAAATTTATTTTGAAAAGATATTGATAGTGAAAACTTAAAATATTATACATTATGACATTATTATTATTCCATGTGATTACTTGATTAGTTAGAATATCTAGGATCAAGTTTTAAGCTCATGTATATATTTATATGGAATTATATGATTATATTTTATTCTTGAAATATTTAATATTCATTTTCACATTATAATAGCTTCTGATATACTTTACCCTTATTAATAATTTGATATCACCCTTATTTAATTTCATTTCCCCATTGTAGGAGGATGAATTCATGGAATGAGTTTCAAGGATGTTGTTCGTTTTATTTTTTATGTATCACGGTTTTTTCTATATCCCAAAGTAATAGGGATATCAAGTATAAAATATGGTTTTCCAAAACTACTAACATAATCGAACCTTTGATATTTTATTTGTTTTAATCATGAAAATTTTAAAATTTAAGGAAAAAACTCTTATCTTCTAGGGTTGGGGTTCTATAGTTAGTGTGAAAGGAAATTTAGTTGTAACCTTGGGAACTAGATTTAAGAAATCATATACTATTTGACATAAACATAATATAGAATCTTAGTATTAGCATTGAATAACATTTGTATTATGTATCTTAAGAGTTATGGATTCTATAAGGAGATTTTGACATTATGGTAGATCATATGTTCAAATCGTTAAACATGTTTTTTTAGGTTTAATATAATTATATTATACCAAGATTAAAGATATTTTGGGAGAAAATAATGAAAATTTAAATAATTAGTTTCGTAATTTTTTGGGGAAAATTTATTTTAAGAATAATGACTTTAAATTATAGAGACATGAGTTTATAATAATTGATAACCTTTATGGTTAATATGATCATTAATGACACTATAATAGTATTCAAATGATATGATTATGATTTTTTTAAACATATGTCATATTGAAACCCCAATTAAAAAGTTCATTTAAATATTTAAATTAGTTCAAGGATTTCTATTATACTTTTTAAAAATTTATTTGAATTATATCAGTGATGTTTTAAAATGGAAAAAATGTATGGAGGGTGAATACCCATCACAATCGGTGAGGTAGAGGGGCTTGAACCAATGACCGAAGGATGATAAGAGTTTCATGCCTACCACTAGCCAATGTGATGTACTTGTTACATGTAATTGTTTTTTGTAAAAACAATTTTATGGATAAATATTAATATGGAACTAGTGGTATTACATTTTGATTTAAAGATTAATTTCTTAACCATATTGGTTTTTGAAAAATTGTTAGAGACAAATATAAAGACTTATTTTATTCATATTATAATGTGGTAAACAATTTTTTTGTGATTTAGGAATATAAATTAATTTTTGTATATTCATTTCTTAGAGAATGGGATGAAATAGAAATTTATCGAAGCATAACCAAAGTATGCAATTGTTTATATTTATGTATATTCTTTGGAAGTAAAATAATTACTCAACATTATGAAAATTATCTAGAAATTCAATTTTATATTAATACCTTAATTTTTGTTGAACTGATGGTATTTTAAATCACATATTTATGGATTTGAGTTCATCAACATTCCATTAGTCATTTACTTATTTATGATAAATGAACTCAAACACTCCCTATAATTACTTTTTAATTTTTTCTAAGACCATATTTTCACTTTTCAATAATGTTACCCTACATAGATACAAAATTAAATTTTATTCTATATGAAAGTTGTAATTACAATTCTCTCTTGTTAATATGTTATTTATCGAACACTTATTCAATGTGGGGTTTTCAAATATAGTATTTTTAAATATCAAAACCTATATTACAGGGATAAAGTTTTAATTTCAATGATGTTATTTAATTAAGGTGGTGAGAATATAACACCCCAAGACTTATTAATGTTTTCTCTTTTTCAGTAAATTAATTTTTTATATCCCTCTTTATACACAACACTATTTTTTCTTGTGTTACACACAATACCGAGTCCCTTTGATAGCGTTTAATACATGAAAGGCCAAAATTCAATGTGGATATAACATCCTGATACTTTATGATATATATATATATATATTATATTATATTTTCAATAAAATGTTTTTATATTTATTCAATAGATTTGATAGAAATATGATATGACTGAATCTAGTTTTACATATAAAATCTAAATTTTTTTAAGAGCAGTTTTTTCACCATTTAATTATGAATATATATTAAATCATGATTTTAAACCTTCTGTAAAATTTATTTTTCAAAATAATAATTAATTTTTATATTTAATTTCAAAAGTATATTAGGGTGAATTTTTGGTATTTTTTGAGATGTTTTATTTTTTAATGAATAGTGAAAATACTACAATTTAGTTAAAAAATAGATTTCTGTTTAAGAACTTGTTAATGTGAAATTAAATTTTAATATGGTTTAAAGTCATAATAAATCCTGTATACATATATTAAAAAAATTTGGTCATTGGAATTATTTTTTTATTTAAATTTTATTTTAAAATAATAAGAAATTTTGAACATTTTGACTTTAAAAATCTTCTTTCTCATCACGCATTCCATATTTTATTTTAATTTAATTTTACCACTTTTTTGAATTTGAAAAATGGAAATATATTATTAGAATAAGTATAATATCTATATTATGATAATATCAACATAATTTTTTTACCATTATAATTAGTAAATGCTGTTAAAATTATTTATAATGATTATGGAAATAATGTGTTCTTATTGTGGTTAAAATTTAATCTTAAGGGGGAAAATGACCAAGAATCTTTTCAAAAACCAATTTTATGGTCATTGTTTCACCATATCACTTCTTGGATAGAGTGTTATGAGTTAGTTGGAAACTTTTCTATTAAGGTGACCAATATAATATGTTAAGTAAGGAAAAATAAAAAAAAGGATATTTCTAACCATTAACATTTATAAATACTAGAGTTATTGAAACAATATACATTAGTTCTGTCATACACATTATTTTATATTTTAATCAATTTATTCATCATATTAACGTATGTTTAATTTTTATAGTCGATATAGTAAGTTAATCTTCTAAAGGAATACTAATGTGTTAATTATTTAGTTATGAATTCATAAAATAAAGGACACTAAAATATTCAAAACTGAAGTAAATTGATTGAGTTATGGCTTTTAATGATTTTTTAGATGAATATATCATGTTACACATGTGTAAAATTAATATATTCGAATTCAAAATTTTTATTGATTTTTTTAAATTTAGATTAGTTTTATAATGTCAAAATTGAAATTAATGTTATTTTAAAATAAATTATGTTTTATTAAAAGATTTAAAATGTACAAAAAATAATATCTCTGGCCAATTGATTTGAAAATGTTAGTAAATATAAAATATGTTATATTTATGGAAAATTGATATATTAGAATGAACAGATTGACCCTTAAATAGGAAAAAAAATTGTTATCATGGTTTGGGTTAAATAAGTAGGTGATCTATTTTGAAGATAATCATGAGGATCCTAAAAAATGTTCAAATGATGTTTACAGTCCGGGTTAAAGAAATATTGTTTGTGTGTAAGATGCATTTCTAATAGAATTAATTAACAACACATATGATATTTTTAGTTTTTAAATTAGATATCATATTTATATTTAACTAGTATTACATTTTCTAGAAAATCTCACTTCAATTTAGACTTAACAGTTAAACTTCCTATATTATAAAATTAGTAACCCTAGTGGAAATCTATAAAGGAAAAATAGGAAAACATAGAAGTTAATGAATGAAATGATAGAAATAAATTTATTTTGGTATGGTGGAGGTGTGTCTATATAATATATTCAATTTTATCCATTATTTTTAAAATTTTTGGGCATATAATTTAAAGGAGACATCCCTATAGTTTTCCCTTTTTTTTATATTTAAAAATAATTCCAGTCCCCCTCCACTATAAAAATGCATTCAATCCCCCTAATTATTTAAACCTCCAAAGACATTTCTATCATTAAAAACCTGACCAAATAATCTCTAAAAATCCATACCCTCATAAGAAGATCCCACATTTTGATGAAAAAACCCAAAGAATTCTTTTTGTTATAAAACAAAATGAGTTACTTTAAAACGGGGTAATATTAATCAATGGATAATTTTTTATTATTTACTTACCAACCAATTCAATTATAAATATATATTTTTTATATAATAACTTAAGTATCCTAAATATATTAATATCTTGTAATTCTAAGGGAAAGACATAAAATTCCACACACTTCCATCAAATGAGATACACAATCATCGTTTGTGTTTATAGCAGACTACCATCTTACAAACTGATGTCATTCGAAATTCAATATCTATTTTTGTGTGTTGGGAATAATGGTGGAATAATAGTTTATATATGAAATAAATTATATTTAAAATATATATATTTTTAATATTTAATATAACACATGACTTCTTGAATTCCATTTTTTGGGAATACAGTAACATCATTTTAGGATGAGTAGACTATTGCCTCCTCAAAGGTGATGTGATTCGTTCATAATTTAAATGAAATATAGAGGTTATATTTAATTAAAATATGTTATAAATATGAAAAAAATATTATAAATTAATTATAATACAAATATATATCAGTTATATTCATTCTTTTAATATGAAAATAAATGGGAACATTATTCATGCATACAAACGATATATAGTCTGTATGAAAAATGTATTTACTTTCTTATCTCCATGATTTATGGATTAATGTAACTAAATATTTATAGAATATATATAATATATAAATCATATTTTAAATTATGGATTTTATTTAATCATGATCTACATGATAGGCACACAAATAAAAAAAATCAAAAAATACATGAAAATCTAGGCAATTACAACCCGAAAGGGTAAAAATACTGAAACATTACAAAAAAATGGGTAAAAAGATATAATAAGAATATCATATATGACATTATAAATGTGACTATGTTTTTTTATAATTTAATAAAATAATTAAAACCATTGCATTGGAGGTAAAATAGTTTTCCACTAAAATATAGTGTAATGGAAAAGTTTTTGTCCTCTCACTTTAATTTTTGTGGGTTGCATTCCATATTCCACACATATTTTTCTAATATGGTGTTAATACATCACATAAATACAATTTTTGTTCACTATATTAAAATTTATATGAAATAACATATCCATTTTTAGATCTCTCATTCATGGGGTTTATAATTTAAATGTAACCAATGTGGTAACATATTGTTTTTCACAATTTTCATTCTTTGAGATCTTTTGTTATTTTTTACACCTATGTTCTTTAATAAGGTGTTTATACTAATACTTTGATATGTTATATCATTAATATAATTACTATAATCATATTATATGTTTCATGTAATATTATTCATTTATGGGGCTTATGATTCAGATGTTTCAAAGTGGTATGTGACACTTTGGAATGCATAAAGAATATATTCCTCAAAAATGTTTTTAATGATATTTTAATGGAATTTCTATTCATCAATGCCAAAAACCCTTCTTTTTAATTATCCTAAAATGGGTATATTTTAATTAATACCATCTTTATTCTCTCTCTAGCTGAATTATAATTATTTTGACCATGTATAGTATTGATATACACATCCTTGAATAAATTTTCATAGTCAACAACTTCCCTTTGAGTAATTTACTATATTGAGATCATTAAAAATTAATTTTCCTAAATATTCACATTATTTACGAAGGATATGATTATTTCGTAAATATTATACCATTTATACATATGGTTCCTACTTTAAAAGTTCTATGATTTATTGAGGAAATATTGATAAATCTTAATCATTTACTCAATATGGATATTAGATAAGGCATTGTTTATGGTTTAAAATGATGACTCAATATGTGAGGAATGTTTTAGACATATAGTATATGTGTTTAGGACTAGTTTATTCAAACACCTCTATTCATTGGTAGTATCATTGTATTAAAACAATTTTTTAAAAACCCTTAACATTTGATTCAAAGTAGTTTTAAAATCCTAGGACGATAGATGTTGACAAAAACCTGATGTGTTTCAACCTAAAAAATTAAACTCTCTAAGGGAAAGATCCTGAAAATAACTATATTGAGGACATATATAGATATTGAAGATGTTATAAATTATTCATTTTATTATTATCATTTTTTTATTTGATTACTTGATTAGTTAGAGTGTACATGGAATGGTTTTAAGTTAATTTTATTATTTATATAGAATTCTTCGATCATTATTTATTATTTATATATTAATTATTAATTATAAATTATTGATAGATTCCACTATAATTTACCCTTAATGTATATTAGAGGCCAATAGAATTTTTCTTCAATTACCCATGGTAGAAATATGAATTATAGGAATGATTTTTAAGAATGTTGTTCATTTCATTTTATTATGTATCCAAATTTATTTTATTCTTTTTAATGTAGTACGAGAATCATGTATGAATTTTGGTTTCCAATAACTGCTAAACTGATCAGTCATTTTGGAATTGATTACTTGTTATCATTACAATGTAATAAATTAATGCATCAACTCTATACCTCTAGAGTTGGGGTGATACATACCTTCTTACCTTCTAATTTTTTGGAAAATGATAACGTTGATCATGCGTACGTGTGGACTACCACCACTATAAAGAGACATGATTCCTTTTTTATTACTTTTAAATATTAAAATAAAGTTTTATTTGAAGAAAATATATGATTAATTTGATATAATAATGATTTTATAACATTTAATTATTATTTACCATTATTTAATTTCATCAATCGAAAAACGAGAACAACATTAATGGGTATATATGACCTATAGTCTCCATGAATATTGTAATTCACTTATATATATATATACAAAATTTATTAATGAATATATATATATATATATTTAATATCTATGAAATTTTTATCATGATCAAAATTATAGAGGTGATAGAACAATGATCAATGTGAAAGGATCAAAATATCGAAACTAAAATTCTCCTAAAGAATGAAATAGTTAATTCCATGAAGAGATGATTTTAATAAGGAATCAGTAGTAATAAGGGGTGTCAAAATGTTAAAAGTGAATCATAAATGATTTTATAAGTATGTTCGTTACATTTTATAAAATTTAAATAAATTAAAATTTATTAAATAGGATGTTAGGGAGATTTTAAAGAATGTGTGGCTGGATATAAGGGTTTATCATCTCAAATTGTCTTCCTCGGAACATATGTCATGTTTGGAACCTATCTCTATTTATTTGGTGTATATATATACAATTTTACAAGTTATATTTTAATTATCCTTATATTCATGATATTTAATGTTTCTTGGTATGTCATATTTTCATGGGGATTATGATTCAAAATATACTAATGTGGAAAGGGTTTTATGTTACAATTTCATTATTTATCATGATTGTTTATTATTCTATTTTTGATGATTAAATCTAATGAATACCTATCAATAATCTCATGATTTTTTTTATAATATAATTATTTTTTTAGAATATATTTTTTACTTTATTTATCCTCTATTTATGTAATAAAGTCATTGAAATAATGTTTTTAAATAAAATCGACTCTATTTTTCTCTTTTGTTAAAACTCTTTTATCTTATATTCCAATTTGTTCACGAAAATGTTTTGAATAACTTTTCTAATATACATATATTATTTTTTAATGTAATTTTTACAAATTTTTTAATTTTTACAAAATGGTTTAAAATTAAACTTCTTTTCATTTTCCAAAAGAGTTATTTTTTTGACTTTTTACTGAAAATGTGATAGGAATTTGGTTTTAACATATATGACATGAACAGAATTTATCAACACAATTACAATTCAATTATTTAAATATTACATTATTTATATCCAATTTTATTTTGAGGGAAATTTCTATCCTCAGTATTAGGTATTTTCATTTAATTTATATAATCGATTTCAAAAAGAAGAGTTTATTTTCCTCATGAAATATTATAAAAACTTTTTAAAGGTATTTTCACCAAGGACAACATCCTCTAATATTACTTATGATTTAAAGGTTATATTATACAATGATACCATCGATATTCATTCTTTAGAAGTATTATAATGATAATTTATTAAGGATGATTCTATGAAACATGTTTCTTTTACCCAAGTTAATTAATTTATGAAACCTTTTTCTTTTCCACAAGTTATGATATGATGAAATGATGAAATGTTTATGAAACTGGTTTCTCATTAATGGGTAATGATACATTGAATGTTTTATGATCTTCTGGAACAATTATATATGATATTCATTATGATATGGGTGGTCTTAGAATTATATTTCCATCCAATGCATTGGGAAATGATATATATCTCTTGAGATAAATAGGAGTGGATTGGGGAGTGAACCTAGTTATGTTAGGGACTCCATCCACTATGATTATATTGATAGTGAAATTGATTACTATTATTGTTTTGGAGTGAACCCAATCCACTATAATATCCTTAAAAATGATCACTGAGTACTATGTAAATGATTTTCTCTACTAATGAGTATGACACAAATATATGTCTTATTATAATATTATTCTCTCATGGCTCATGTTCTATGATTATTTTATGATTATCGTACTATAATCTACAAATATTTATAAAATGATTCAATATTATAATATATGATAAGCATGGTATTATTTTATAATGTTATACACATCTTCTCATACTCTCAAGCTCATATTTGGTTCAACTGATCATTGATAAATCCCATGTTTACCTTTACTAAGAATCTGAGCTCACACTTTATTATGTTTCCATTCCCAAAGTTATAAATATAGGTATTAAGTATAATATGTATAAAAAGTGTTCTAGTTATGAAGAACATATTGGTAGATGATGCAGTACACTTATAAACCAGTTGTTTATGTATCAAAGTATCCAATGATACTAAACCTATACAATTCTAGCATGGATAATATGTTATGTAGTGAATATTCATCAGATAAGACTTAATATTTATGTATGAAAATTATGGGTTTTTGTAGTTATCATTAGAGAAAGGTTTTTTTACCTTTGGTAGCTTGGATGAGAAAACATTAGTGGGGAACCAGGGAATACATAAAAGTATAGGATAAAATACAAATGTTTCGGTAAAAATCTTGGATGACCTAGGTAAGACCAAGGGTTCCATATATTTAATTGATGGTTTCGTGATATAAAAATCCATTAAATGATTCATTCATGATTAATAACTATAATTAATGATGTTTAATGATCACACTATCCATTTTCATTTAAATATGTGACTGAATATAGAATGGTGATGTTGAGGTGGTAATAGGTATGCTTAAATTTTGAAGTACCCTATTTGATCATAGATATATAAAATCATGGGTATCATGAGAACTATCAACTAGTGAAAATTCATAAACTAAATTACTAGATTTTGAATTAATAGTGAAAACACATAATGGTTTAATGGCCACATCACAAGTCCATTGTTCATATATAACTAATTTTTGCAGGAATATGCCTCTTGAAAATCTTGTTATTCAAACTCTAGTTTAATTTGATGTTATGTTAGGCATGAATTTTATTTATTTATAAAAATACCACATCAATTTTAGAGGAAGGGAAGTCAAAATTCATTTTCCAAATCCTCCAATGATTTTATATTAGTTAGATAATAAATATGAACTTCTAGTGAAAATTACATCCATTGTATGGGTCATGATTCCTAAAATATATCAATTTTCATCTAAAATAGTTTCTTAGAAACTCTATATTAATGATATTTCTATATTGTGGGATTCTTTTTATGTCTATCTAGAAGATTTGACAAGTATTTCTCCAAATTGTGAAGTTTAGTTCTCAATAAAATTCATACATTGTGATATATATTTTTTCAAATACTCAATATATAATAACCCTGATTGAGTTTCTTAAATTGAAGAAGTAACTATAGGGGAATATTTATAAGGGGATTATTCGAACAAGTGAATCACATTGGGTTCCCCTATTCTTTTGGTTACAAAGAAACGTGGATCAATGTGACTCTTTATTTATTATTAAGAACATAACAAGATCACAATCAATAATAAGTATAATCCTTTTCATATTGATGACTTGTTTGATCAACTATATAGAGCCTAGTTCTTTTCAATGGTTGATCATCGATTGGGATATCCACAATTTATGTTTAAGAAGGAGGATATACCTTGGATAGAATTCTATACAAGGCTTAGAAACCATGATTATATAATGATTTTGTTTTCTCTTACTAATTCTAGGGAAATCTTCATATATTTATTGAATATGGTCTTTAGATGTTACCTAGATTAGTTTATGGAAGTCTTTATAGAAAATATTCCAATCTATAAAAAAGTAAGGAAGAGCATTAAAATCACCCCAGTATTTTTCTAAGGACCCTAAGGGAAAGGTATACATATAATAAAGTTACCATGTGTGAATTTTAGATAAAAAAGCTTCATTTATGGGTCATATAATCTCAAAAGATGGTATATTGGGGGATCCATCAAAGAAGGAAGTTATTAAACATTGTCCTAGACCAACAGTGCTGAATTTGATCCCAAATATTCTTAGTTTGGATAGATATTATTGGTTATTTGTGTATAATTTCTCATGAATATAAAATCCAATCACTATGATAAATTATAAGGGATACAAGTTCTTTTGAATAGATGAATCTAAGTAATATTTCAAGGAATTAATGAGAAGGTTAGTTAGTGCACCGGTTCTACCACTTTCCTACATCGGAGAAAGGGTTTTTAAACTATATCGTTTAATTGAATAATTGAATAAGATGTGTTCTCGTAAAGAATTAAATGGTTATATATTGTTCCATATGGAAAATGCTGGTTCAAGAGAAAAAATTCCCAACTCATGATTTTGGGGTACACACAGTAATTTTTTCCTTAAAGATATGGATGGATTAACATTACAGAGAATGATATGATATATATATTGATCATAAATATTTATTTTTTAAATTCAATAAAAAAATAGACGAATATGTGGCCTATAATATAGTTAGAGTTGGTTAAATATTTTGAATACTCAATAAATTACCACCATGGGAAAATGAACACAGTGGAATATACCATAATTTGAAATGATCATGCTAGCTTATCTATGATGAGGATCAGAAAATATCCATTTTTTTAAAATTTCAAAGGATATATCTAGAAATTTTATAAGAAGGGTAGAAATATTATCTTTCTAAAATTTGAGTTCATCCATATATTCATGTGATGATTAAAGAGGTGTTGATGGAAGATGTGGAACAATATATGATGTTCAATAATGTTACTAAATTAAACCACGATTATGAAGGAATCATAAGGTTTAGGATTCATGTATGTGATCCATCAATACTATATTCGAAGAAGGAAATTTTGGGTGAAGCTCAATGTTCTTCAATATCATTTCAGATTATAATTACAAATAATTACAAATATCTAAAAGAGTATTTCTATTGGGATGACATCAAGAGAGATATTATAGAGTTTGTATCCTAGTTCATGTTATTTCAATGATTTAAGGACAAAATACCAAAATATATGTGAATGTTACAACCATTACCTACACTTGGATGTAAATGAGAAAATATCGAAATGGTTTTTGTCTTAGTAATCCCCAAAACATCCAAAGGACATAAGTTTATTTTGGTTATAATCGAACTCCTTACAAAGTCAAAAAACCTCATTGTCATCACATAAGATTTATCTCTTCAGTAACTTTATGTAATATAAATTATTTTAGTGCTAATGTTTCATGTTTCACCATATTCCATTAAATCTGATAAGGATAAGAGGTTAATCTCTATGTTTTGGAGAATCCTTCAATTAAGCCTAGATACAGAGTTTTGTTTTAGTACACATTATCATCTCTAGACAGGTGGTTATTATGATAGAACCATTCTAACCCTAAGGGATATAATGATATATTTTTATATGTATTTAATGGTTTTTGGAATGAAAAGATTACTATATTTTAGTTTTCTTACAATAAAAACTTTCACTCAAGAATTTAGTTGGATCCGTTTAAAGACTTCTATGTAAAGAAGTGTAAAACCCCATTGTTCTTGGATAAAGATGGAGAATGAAAGCTATCATGATCTTAGATAGCCGAGTAAATGATAGATAAATTATGATCCATAAATGACACTTCATGGAAGCACATAGTAGATATGAATGCTATGTGGATAATAATTAGTGAGTCATTGGGTTTGTAGTTAGTGAGAAAGTGTTTCTGTGAAATTAACCATGAGAAAATGTTATTGGATTAAAAAATAAGAGAAATACAATCCCTAGGTATATTGAAACTAGAGAAAAATATTCCCCAGCTATTCACCCATCATAATATTTACAACATGTGGCTCACCCAACCACACGATGAACGATAAGTCCGCCAAATACATATGTGATATCCTAGATTTAAAAATAGAAAGGCACAAATTCTAGACCTAGGGTTTAACAACACATTTACACATTAAAATTGCATATGAAATTTTCTAGGAAACTAATGGAGTGATATAAACTAGAGACATAACCTCCCTTCCACATATCAGATAACTTTCAAGTACCAGAAGTCAAAGAAAATTGTTCAGTCTCAACATGAGACCCATTAGATATACTATCCTATGGGATTCATCCCCATGGACCCAATAGAAGCACGATATAGGGATATATAAACAAAACTAGTAGTACTACATTTTCCATATGTTACAAAAACCCCTATCCAGGTCGTACACTCATCCAGTGTGGGAACACTCAACCAGATCACCCATTATCCCACTAAGAATTTCTAACCACAACTAGAAAACAAAGTAGATAACCAGATCAAAGATCATGTCCAATTTATGTTCCAAGTTATCCCAGAGGTATAATAATTAAATAAAATCTTTAGAATAAACTTCCTCAAACATAATGGAAAAAGGCCAAACAAACATAGGCTGATCCACCAATCAATTCAACCATTCAAACAACTAAACTATCAAGCCCAATACACTCTCATCCAACAATGAAATGATCCTACTGACCAACTAGATATCAATATCTATGAAACATCCACCAAAGTTTTTCTATGAACCTCTTAATGGACAAAAAAAACTTGGTTATCCCTTAATCACTAGAGTCACAGAACATAGCAACATCCACAATGGGACTCCCATATTACACCCAAGCCATCTAGTTACACCCATAGAAAAATATCTAAATAGAAAAAGGCTATAATATGAGAAGGAAAACCTATTAAGGGTTCTTATAGATCATCTAAAATCATGGGACATTCCCAGTGAAGAAACATAACAAAAAACCCTCAGTGGCCTCCAACTAGTCCTAAATCAACAATAAAACCAAAGGGGAATCCAAAATCAAAGCATTCCTACAAGGAAATATCAATTGTCGATGTGACCAACACAAAAGTAGGAAACTACCAGGGATCCTTATAAAAATAAAAAACATAGGGAATAGAATACTATAAGAAAACTTGATCCATCTGTAATAGTAAATAATCCATCCACTAGTATCAACTTGTCCAAAAGGTCATCCAAAGAAAACCATGCCACACAAGTATTCTCAAAATATGACTACGACATCAAAAAAAAACATTATAAGAAGCCAGACCATAAGGGAATATTCAGGAGTCCATGAATATAATCTCAACTACTCAACATCACCCAACCTTAACCTCCATCCCACAAAGTCAATCCTACTTAAAGGCTCCAACAACTTCAGCCCTCAACACGGGAGTTAATTCTCAATAGCTCAAACCTTGAGAAACTCATCCCTATATGGGGGGATAATCAATGATCTCCTAAAATATAATCCAAGATCCATATTCCCTATATTTTCCTAAAGAAAAAAATACATCACAATAGAACACTTAATCTATGATGATTACCCATATCACAACCCTCACCCATGCCTTACAATTCACAACCCAACTGCATAAAAGTTTTGTAACCAAACCTTGAATAAATCATCTTTCCAATGGTTATAAAGTCCAAAACACAACCTTGAAGTCCTCAAGAATACAAAATAATTTCACCATCATGATATTTATTGAAGAAATCTTTAAATGGACTACTCATGAGTCCCATTATCACTCCAGGGTGAGAAATTGGAAATAATATTTAGTAAATGAATAGTACATAGCATGTAATTGGGGTACAAGGTATGTAACCCTAATATCCCCCCATGGTTGTGTACCAAATGAAACTATGCATGAAATTTTATAGAATACATTGCATGTACCCAAAATGGGGTACCTTATCATGTACCTCTTCCCACTCGGCCTGTGAAACACTCGACCATACACCATGTACTGAACACACATAGTTTGTAATATGTATAGGGTATCTATTAGTTCACCCTAAAAAGAATCACACCAACACCCTACACTACCAATAGTTGTGTACATCGCATGGGATCCAACTGTGTACCCCTACACATCCAAGTTCCCCTGACATGAGGTCTTTGGTGGAGCACACAACCACACCCCAATTCTACACTACATGATGTGTACTCCCTAGTATATGATGTATAGTCCCAAAAATTCATCTTCCCCAAATTGGAAGAACACATGACATGTTTTATTTGAACCACACATGATGTAAATTGTCTTTACCAAAGGGAAAACCCCCAAGATGTCCTAAAATGAGTCATTCATTCCAGTTAATCCTTGATCAACTACCTTGAGTTCCCCAAAAATCCTTAAAGAAATTAATTTTTTTAAAACATTTAAACAATGAGAATTTATAGAGAAAAATGAAAAATATGTATATCTATAAGAATAAACTACAAAATATTTTCACTATATCTATGCCACGTACCAACCAATCCTTGATAAACCACTAGATGATCTCCTAGGTTGGTTCCTCTATAATTTCTCAGAATTTACATGTATTTTTATAATAAAATGGAATTTTTTGGAGACCATGAAATTCGATAGCATGTGATTTTGATGTCTGTAGAGAACAAAACAAAATTTTGAACTTTTCTATGTGGAATTCAGTAAACATGAAAGCGAGATTTTCTACCATTTGAATTAGAGCTCAGATCGAAAATATGAGGGCACTGTTGAATTCGGGACACCCGGATTCTCCTTCAAATGGATTAACATCAGCCAACAAGGGTCGGGAAAAAAGTTATTTTTCATAATTTTCAAAAAAATAATAAAATAATTTAATGGAATTATTTTATTTCTTTATCACCGATGGGTGGTGGATGACAGCGATGTGGTGCAACAATGACATGACAATGCAGTTTATTAATGAATGGTCATTAATGGCACAATTGAAACAGTAACAGTATTACCTTAATTTCTCATTAAATGTGGATTATTAAATGAGGCTAATTAAATGAGCATTATTAATGGTCATAACATCACTGCACTTTTTTGTTTTCTTTATGTAATCCAATGTGTGGAGTTTGAGAATTAAACAAGCAGGATTCTTTGACAATACTCTGGAAAATTTCTTCTCCAATGATGAACGACAAATAATTCCATCAGGACTTCACTGATATCGATGAACCTCGAAGAACGAAGTCGGAAGTGACAACTCAACATCTTAAATCATTGAGGATGAACTTCTCGACATTGAACATCAACGAGGTATGTGTTTTATATGATATTGATGTTCTTTCCCATTATTTTCCTGAAACAATGATTGTGGATCAAACTATGAGCATGTTGACCCCCATTTCGTGCATTTATGAGGGAGGGTAAAACTACAGGGGATTTCTTTATCCCAGATTAAGATTATTCTTGTATGATCAAACAACTAATACCCGAGCCTCCCCCTTGATTATAAACCTTTAATACTGAGGTCCCGGGCTAACACAAACAAGTCCCAAGAACCACCGCTTGTGAATTTTGGATGGCCACATTCTCAAAATGAAGGCGATGGTGATTTAAGGCCTTCACAGTGAAGAAGGTGAACTCCAGAGGCCATAGACATAGGCATCGTGAAAAATGGACCACCAGTTCACGTCCGGTGGTCTGCCAAAGGACCTACCACCGTGATGGCGGTGGCACGTGCCAGCTGCATGCTTCTTAGTGGGAAGAAGGACATCTGACCATCCCAGTGGCTGGAGACAGTGGCCATCAGGTCGTGGAAATGAAGGATGTGGTGTAAGGAGGGGTGTGGTGTGAAGGGAGGTGGACATCGTCATGGATACCTTGTTCAGCTGGATGAGCCATGGTCCATCGAACACGGCTTGAGGAGTCCTTATATTGTCTCATGGGGTAGAGGAGACTGGATAAAGCATGAATACCATGTATTGGTCAGTGGCACATCCAGACTGGCTCATGCAGCCATGCCTCGAGTCGGACTTGCACCGGTGGGCCGGGCCCGCACCCAACAAGCCGGACTGACGTCTACATGCCTGAACTGCATAGATAGGCCAGACCCGCACCCTTCAGGTAGGGCCGTATTATATCGGTTCCCTTAGCGACCCGTCGGGCTAGACCCCAATTTAAACTAGGCCAGGCCCTGCGAGACCTGTTGGGCTTGGCCCACATGCCAGGCCAGACCAGACCGACCCCGAACTACACTTGGTCAAGTTGAGTCCATAAAAATGAACCAGGGTATAAGGAAGCCCCAGGATGGGTTGGTTGGGTCTGTCCGACAAGGTCAGACTGAGCCCCACAACAATCGACCCCCTGGTTACTAAAATGCTGGTATCTTTCTAACCGCACGTCTGATTTAGAAGTCATTTGTGGAATTAGAAATATCTCAATGAGGATGATCTTTTGGCACTCTGTATTGTGACTTTTATGGATGTTAATATGTGAATAAGGGATTGAGGAGATATTATCCAAGGAGAACTATGTATTGAACCATATTGTTTGATGAGACCCGAGGAATACTGACTTTCGACTGTGTATGAATCGACAATGGCCCAGTGGGAAGAAATTCTCTGTGACTTTGCTGGCCCACAGTGGGAATCACTTCTCTTTGACAATGCAGTCCCATGGTACGTGATAAGGAGGAGTACATCAATTGGACAAAACTATTAGGAATCACATGTCAATGAAATTTCAGGCCCATAGTATGCGATGGAGAGTTGTACCTAAGTAATCCAATGTTAGTGGAATGCTCTTCTTTGTGACCTGGAATGACCATTGTACTCATTAGAAGAGGAGTTCACCAGCAACTGAGGTGTTCGACGATGTGACATATGATTCCATGGTTACTATCCTACAATATGTATGGTGCAAGTTATCTTGTGTCTTTTTTATTGAGGAATTTGTGTGTGGTCTTTCCATTCTATTTTGGGTACCGTACTGAGTACTATGTTACTCACCCCTAAATGGGCTTCACCCGTATGTGTTGTGTCTGGTGTAGAAGACTTATGTTTCGATAGTGTTTCTCAGGTAGATCGGACTGATGGACGCTAAAACAATGGACTTGGTGGCCTTGGACCATTCATGGACCATTTGGACCAGGGGATAAGACATATTGCTTTGGTTTCCAGAAGCTTCACTACTCTCAAAATCATGTTGGGTTTTTGAAGAGGATTGTCAGAGTTTCTTTTTGTACTGGCAGTTTTTAGTTCTTTGATGGGTTTGTATTCCAGCCCACTTACATCCAGTTTTAAATGCACTCATCCTTGTTTTAGTGGTATTTTTTCCCCCTTTCAATGTGTTGGGATGTGGTTGGGTAGGTGTGTGCATGCAGGTACTCAGAAAAATACCTCACAGTTGTAGGTTTATGCATTTAGCGCTAGTCTGTAGCCCCATTCCTTTGGGTGACATGCTTGGGTAATTAATGGCATAGGTCCCAAGGGATGGTTCATGAAAAAGTGGTATTAGAGGGTATTCAGTCCCCCGATAAATACCTAGAGGCTTTGTCTTTTTGGAGAAATAGTGTTAAATGATTCAAGTTCAACATTCAGATTCAGGGAGTCCAGTGTTGGTGCGGTGGCTGATGTATCCCTAAAAAGAGACCTTGAATTCTTCTTTTTCAAATCAATACTTGAAAACATTGGTTGCATAAGTGTATCCAAAATTTTAATAAAACTCATCTCACAAATTATAACCATCTAACCATGGTGCATCTTAATCTATCTTAGGATGCCAACTCATGGATGACCATCGAGGATCCTGATACAAGGTCATGAGGATATTCTGCCTAGCAAAGAGGCCTCCATTCGGGGACCAGTTATAGAGATGTCACCATCGGGTGGTGCATCAGTGATACCACCACCTAATGGTCGGCATCTTCTACCGGTAGTTCTAGGAAAAGGTGTTAATGGGATTAGTTCCCTACATGAGTTTTTGAGAGAGTGACCTCATATGTTTAGGGGAGACATGGATCCTTAGGATTCTAAGGACTGGTAGAAGCTATGACATGGGTCATCTTCTTTGTGAGGAAACCGCATGACAGATGGTGGTCTTGGTAACAAGCCTTCTACTTGTATGAGTATGGAGATGGTGGAGTTTGACCACCCAGATGAACAATGATATGACCCTCACCTGGGAAGACTTCGAGTGGATTTTCTAGGAGAATTTTTTCCCCATGACCATGTTCTCTATATGCAATCAAGAGCTAATTTACCTTCAGCAGGGTAGCATGAAGGTAGACGAGCACTCAGCGAGGCTCACTGAGCTATCATGCTACACCACATACATGGGGTGAGATCCTTTCATCAGGGATCAAGCCTTTGAGCAGGGACTCAAGGGTGAGATCAAGGCATCAGTGTTGTCTCCCAGTATCCTTACCCTAGCTGAGGTTATGGAGAGAGACCTTCTAGTAGAGGTATTCTCGAGGGAGCAGGAAACAATAGTTATAGCCTCCAGTAGACCCCACGAGGTAGAGTATTTTGTAGGAAGTAGACATAAGATGGGAGGGACCATGTGGGTCGGGTCTTTGAGATGATGATCCCATGACTCATGGTCGGTAGTGCGAGGCTCCCAGACCCGAGGGAGTCATTTGGGAACCAAGATTTTCTACTCGTGTGGTGGGCAGAGACACAAGGCTCATGACTGCTCAAACCCCCATAAATATAACAAACATATGGTCGAGGGGCCACCGAGACAGTGATAGTGGCTCAATCGAGGAGGTATGTAAGGTAGCATATATGGAATGGGAGTATTCCGAGTTGCTGATAGTGTGAAAGAGTTCGAGATATTACAACCACCAACCACTGGTGGTGCACTCCTACCTTAGAGAGTATGTAGAAAGGGGAAATAATAGCTTCATGAAGTAGTGTATTATGAATAAATCACTCCAAAGAAGATTTGATGTATTATATATGTCTTCCCTAACCAAACTACAGTATTTATAGGCATAGGTTCTAGTAACTCCTTCATTTCCACGACTCTCGTTCAAATCATAGATATTCTAGTGGAGTCGTTGCCTCCATACTTACTACTATAGACTCCTATTAGAGGGGATTCTATAATCACACAGTGTTGGAAGTGGTGTGAGCATACTCTAGAGGTCGAGAGCTTCAAATGAGATCTCTTGGTAGCGATGTTGAGGCCTTATGGAGTCATCCTGGGTATTGACTGGTTATCTATAGTCCATGCTCAGATCGACTGTTTTAGGTGTACAGGGCGATGTATCTGTGGAGATGGGACAATGTTTTCATTCACTAATAAGAAGGAAACCCTTTCTGTGTCAGATAGACTCTCTCAGAAGAGGGTTCAAATGATCACTCACTAGTTGGATAGCCCCCCCTTGGTGTAGTTGATGAGAAGAGTCCAATCTTCCCTGTAGTGGAGGATTATTATGAGGATGTTTACTTTGATGATGTTCCAAGATTACCACCTCATAGAGAGGTAGACTTTTGCATTGACTTGTACCGTGAGATGACACTGATATCCACTCCAGCATATCATATGGCTCCCACAAATCTTCAAAATCTAAGGGTACATCTAGAGGCCTTTCAGGATAAGGTGTTTGTAAGGCCCAATGTTTCACCATGGGCAGCCCCGATGCTTTTTTCCAAGAAGGAAGACATGAGAATGGGGTTGTTCATGGACTTCCGGTGCCTGAACTAGGTGACTGTGAAGAACAAGTATCCACTGTCGAGAATTGATGACCTCTTCGACTAGCTAAAGGGAGAGAAGTGGTTCCTAATGATAGAACTTGGATCAGGATATCACAAGCTTCAGGTGTGGAATGATCATGTACTGAATACATCCTTTAGGTGCCAGTATAAACACTATGAGTTTTTTTGTGATTCATTTCTGTGTGACCAATACTCCATCAGTGATCATGGGCCTCATGAACATGATCTTATAGACTTACCTTGACCGATTCGTTGTGGTCATCATTGATGAAATATTGGTGTACTAAGTGTTGGAGGAGGAGCACGCAACACAGCTTCAGATAGTTTTGGATACACTATGAGAACACTAGTTTTATGGTAATATCTCAATGTTCTAGTTATGGATTCAACATGTACATTTTTTTGGGATAGATCATCCTAGTGGCTGGCATTGTGGTAGTTTCAGCAAATATAGAGGCAATGCATTCTTGGGAGCCACTGAGGAGTGTGACTGAAGTGTAGAGATTCTTGGGGTTGGCTGGTTACTATTGGAAGTTCATACCTAACATATCCAGAGTAGCATCACCCTTATCATCATTGATGCAGGAAAGGAAAACCCTTCCTATAGATAGAGAAATGTCAACAGAGTTTCCAAGAGCTAAGTTTGAGACTGAATAGTGCTCCCATCTTGATACTACCAGAGGAGGGTGTTGGGTATGCAGTTTACTGTGACACATAACGGACTGGATTGGGTTATATCCTAATGCAAGATAAAGTAGTGATCACTTAATTCTCATGACATTTGAGGTATAATGAGAAGAACTATGTGACCCATGAACTGGAGTTAGCAGTAGTGGCCATTGCCCTGATATTTTGGCGGCACTACATGATGGGTAAATGGTTTACAGTTTACTATGACCATAAGAGTCACTGGTATATGTTTTCCATGAAGGAACTATACCTAAGACATTGATTATCGATGGAGTTCCTCTAGGAATATGACATTGAGATAGTCTATACTCATGGGAAGGGAAACATGATGGAAGTTTCGCTCAACAGGTGGATCTAGTTGTAGCCGCTGAGTGAGGCAACAAAAAAGATAGTGACACTGCCAATATACTTTTTTGGATGATTTTGAAGCTACTTACCATCAGTCAACGACTATTACACCTCCACTCTCATGAGGAGTCAAGGAGGAAAAACTGATAGACGTATACTGCGAGGCCAGATGTGCTCAGTTATCCTCAAGACGTGCTCTTGATGTATTTTCGGTAGGTAGGAAGCATGTCATCTTTTTCAGAGGGTTCACATTAGTACTAGAGGTGTTGTGAGATGAGGTGTTGAGGTATTTCCATAAATCCCCTTTGTCTATACATCCTGTAGTATATAAAATGTTACCGGACCTCTAACATTAGTACTGGTTTCCGGGGATAAAGAAACTGGTGGTCGAGTTTATTTCACAATACATAACTTGTTAGCAAGTGAAGGCTAAGCATTAGGTTTCAGCAGGCTTGGCCCAGCTACTCATGGTATAATAGTGGAAATGGGATGCTATCTAGATAGATTTCATGATAGGGGTATCTTGTACGTCCAGAGGACATGATTCTATTTGGGTGATCATTAACTGACTCACCAAGTTGGCTCACTTCGTACCCATCTGAGAGAAGGGAAGGATAAAGGTATTGGGATGCCTCTATGTCTAGTTGAATGTGTGGATTCACAGGGGCCTTAGATGATTGTCTCATATTGTGACACCTTCTTTACATCCCGGTTGTGGAAGGGATTACATGAGGCCTTCGGGACGCAGCTGCATTTGTGCACATCTTTTCATCTCTAAACGGATGGTCAGATAGAGAGGACCATGAAAACCCTAGAGGACATGTTTTGTGCTTATGTAGTTGGGAGGAACACCTACCACTAGTACAGTATGTATATAACAACAACAATCACTCCATTATTGGAATTCCACTATTTGAGGCCTTCTTTAGGTGGCCTTGCAGATCACCCATATACTGGACATACCCAGGGGATTTGACACTTATGTGTCTGGAGTTGGTACAAGCTACCACTGAGAATGTGCACATATTCCAGGAGTAGATGAGGACTACATAGAGTAGGCATAAGTCTTAGGATGATTGGAGACATAGAACCTTGTAATTTGAGTAGGGAGAACATGTTTTCTTTTGGGTCTCACCCCGTCGAGTATTGTAGAGATTTGGCTAGGGAAACAAGCTATATCCAAGGTTTATCATAACTATTAAGATTCAGAGTAGATTTGGCGAAGTGGGGTACCTCCTATCTCTTCCCCCATATATGAATTAAGTGCATGATGTGTTCCATGTGTTAAAGCTGAGTAGGTACAAGCATTATGCATCTCACGTCATCGACTTGGGCGAGCTAGACATTAATGATGGGGAGACATTTGTGGAGTTCCCAATAAAGATAGGGGATCAAAAGGAGTGGGTACTACATGGATGGTCGATTCATATAGTGCATGTTTAGGGGTAGCGTAAGAATCTCTAGGAGAGCACAAGTGAGCGGGATGCTCAGATTTGTGCTCAGTACCCCCATCTATTTGATTAGTTTTGTTTTGGATTTCGAGGACATAATTCCCTAAAACGAGAAGAATGTATTGTCATGGAATTTATATATATATTTATTAATTAAATGGAATTATTTATATATTGATAAATTCAAAGACAGATGATTCCAAGGTCTAGAGAGCCCAGAATGGAATTTTTAATTTTTTAAGGTATGTTTTTTAAACATGCGAGTGATATTTTCTAACTTTTGAACCAGTGCTCGGATAAAAAATCTGAGGGAACTGATGAATTTGGAATTTCAGGATTCTCTTATAAATGAAATATCATTAGATGGAAAGGTCTGAGCAAAATTTTATATATCAGACATTTTGAGAAAATAATAAAATAATAAAATATAATTATTTTTTTCTTTCTCACCATTGGACGACTGATGGAAACTCTGCGGTGTAGCGATGAGGTGGTGACAAGGTGCATTAATGGAGCATCATTAATGGCTCATTTGAAATCAAGATGCTATTTACTTAATGGATCATTAAATATGGATCATTAAATAAGGTTAATTTAATGAGAATTATTAATGGGTGCAGTGTCGTTAGGTTTTTTGTTTTCATAAAATAATCCAATCTGTGGAGTTTGGGAATTTAACATGGAAGATTACCCGATGAAACAAAGATGAATTTTCTATCCAATTAATAATGGTGAAAAATGTCAATGACACTTCATCGAATTTGACAAAACATGAAGAATAGAGCTAGAATTGATGATGCTGACATTTGGAATCATCGAGGATAAACAATTCAGCATCAAATGTCTACAAGGTAGGGGTTTTATATGATTTTGATGTTCTTCCCCATTTGTTTTAGAAACAATGAACCCAGATCAACCAATAAATAGGCTAACCCGCGCTTTGTGCATTTATGTGGTATGGTAACACTATTGGGGATTTCTTTATCCCAGATTAATATTATTCTTGTATGGTCAAACAATAAATCATGAGCCTCCCCCTTGATTATAAGCCTATAACATGGGGGCCCCGATCCGACATGAACAAGGCCCGATCCCCTCTTCTTTTGCTTTCATGATGGCCAAATTATCAAAACAATGGAGAGGGTGATTTAATGCCTTCATAGTGAATAAGGAGAACTCTATAGGCTATAGAAGTCGGCATCGTGATGAATGGACCACTAATGCTTTTCTAGTGGTCTGCTAAAGGACCTTTTGCCGCTGCTGCGACGATAAGTCTAGTATCATGCCGATTAATGGGACTGAGGGTTTCCAGCCATGCAGGCGGTCGAGTGCAGTGGTGTTCCCTTAGGCACACAGTGGAGGCTTGAGATTGATGCCCACAGGCTAGAGTAGCAGAGGATGCAACGCCAGGAGGGGAACCTCATGAAGGGAGGTGGCCCACATCAAGTCCACCAGGTTCGGTTGGACGAGCTACGGTCTGTCGACCGTGGTAGGTGGAGGAGGAGGCCTTGGGGCATCTCACAAGGCAGAGGAGACAAAACGTGGCACGACAGCTGCATCCCGGTAAGGTGGTGCACCTTGTCAGCCTCATGTAGACAAGCCTCGGTCCAGCTAGACATGCTCCATCCAACGGTTCGGACCTGCAATAGTAGAGTGGACCTGCATCAATGGGTCGGACCTGCGTCGGTAGGCCAGACCCTAACCCAGCGGGCTAGACCCACGCTGAGAGGTAGGACCCACACCGACAGACCGAACATGTTCCCTTCAGGCTGAGCCGGATTAGATGGGGTCATCAGGTGACCCAGCAGGGTGGAACTCATCCCAATTAGGTTGGACCCCAGCCAAACTAGTTCGGGCCCAGTGAGACCTATTGGGACTATCCCAATGGCTAGGGTGGACCAGACTGACCCTGACCTGCACCAGTTTAGGTCGAGTACATTAAAATGAACCAGTGTAACACCCCGAGATTTTATGAAAAATATTCTTTTTAATTTCATTAATGTCTTGTGTTGTACACTACACCAAAATGAGCTTGCACAACACGCATCCCTGACTTTCCTTTCATTACACGCAATCACGACCTTCCTTGATAGCGTGTGTAGTACACAATACCGAGTTTCACTAAACAACGATATGCTATTAAAATATTATTAAAACTAGCCATTATGAATAGTAATAACCACTTTTTTATTTTTTTTAAATTTTATCTTTCAAAATGGACCTCATTTTTGGATTCGGAATACCGAAATTAGCCTAGGGTGAAATTTTTGTATTTTTCTGAAAACTTTCAATTTTTGATGAATAGTGAAACCACTAAGTGGTAGGTTAAAAACTGAATTTTGCATAAAACTTAATTTTACCACTTCTATGAATGGAATTTCGAAAATCCGACAGACACGGTTGATATCAGTAAGTAAAATGTGGTTCAATGAGATAAAAATAATTTTTTGGTGAATAGTAACTTTTTACTTTTTTTTACCACGGTTAATAGTAAATAGGGTAACTAAGGGTAAATAAGATATTACTATTACCCTAACACATGTCCTAATTCTATTGGATAAGTTTAATTCGACCAAAAACAACCTTATTAATATAATATGGCCATTTAGGTCCACTTTGATTAGATTATGACATTTAATTTAATGAATAGTTAAAATAGTTAAAATCAAAGTTTAATAACTAAAACATTTTTAATATGGGGTTATACATAAGATAAATTCGACTATAAATATTCATTAGAAATAGAAAAATATTTCCTACATAATGATATTTTATTTATAATTTTTAGACATTATATAAATTAATTTATTTATGACACAACGATGATGCAGTAATTACCCTTTTAAGGAAATGTTAACATAATTGATGTTATAAATGCTCAAATAAATGTAATTTGAGACTTTTTATGAATTAAACTAATTTTATAGGTTACTATGATATATTATTGTTGATTTAATGAACTTGGTTCGAACATATAATTCTGTTATGACTTTTACAAAAATCATATATCAAATAGTGTCAAAATTGACACAAAATAGTTTTTAAATAAAATATTATATTATTAATTGTTATTTTATTCCTAAATATCTAAGGTTCGGCCAAATGACTTATATAAGGATATATATATTAATAATAAACAACTTGGGGTTCGTTTGGAATGTTATAGTAAGTGTATTAACCATATAGTGTAAGAAAACAAAAAGTCACGGTAAAAGTTAAATTATTTAACTTAGAGTTAAATCTAATTGATAAGGTTAAAATAATAACCTAAACTTGTATAAATCCTATTGGTTGATAGGATTTCGACCCATCCCCACTTTACCTTCGAAATAAGACCCTTTGGAACCATTATAAACCGATTTTGACTTTAATATAAAATAATATTTTGAGATATTCCAAAGGTGCCCCTCTCCTCCCTTATAAAAGGGCACCTCCTCCCCCTCCTCCTCACACAAATTTGAGCACTCAAGCTCGGACAAACCCTGCCAAAATCCCTTCTCCACTTCCCTGGAATAATCCTAGAGGTCCTGGTATTCTTCAAAGACCAATATTAGTTCCCTAAGTGAAGGATTCAAAGAGGCGTTTCAAAGAAGAGGTAATATCCATTACCGATCTTTTCAATTTCTTTCTTCTTCAACTTCTTCTTCTTTAGTTGTTTCATGATAAAGTAATAACATCAGTATTACTTACATACTGATATGTTATTATAAATATGAAACAACCCTAATTCACCTTCTATCCATCCTACGAAAAAATGAAATCACCGCGCGTGCGTACGTACGAAATACCGTCTCCACGCCGTGGTGTAATCTATTTTCCACCATCACCTTACAAGGATGGGTATAATGGTGTAATGAGTAACTATATATGATTATTATAAAGTGATATTGATACTGAAATAGTATAAATACACTTAAATACAATTCCACGATCATGGGAACAATATCATCGCTCGTGCGTACGTACGGAATACCGTCTCCACGATGTGATGCGACTCGTTCTACATGATCATCATTACATAGTTATTATATAAATGAATTGAATGAATAAATATGATATATTTTACATTAATACCATTCTGTATATAATGTATCTATAACCTTAAAAGAAGAATAATAATTTATTCGGCAAAACACGCATAAGAACAAAAGGCAATAAAGACCCGAGTAACAAGTAACAATGAAATATTACTAAAAAGAAGCTAAGAATATGACCATATATGATATCATATCAATATGTATGATTCTCGAATAAGTCAATAACATTATTTAAACCATTATACAGGAGATCCGGACATGTACAAAGCAAATCGGACCTAAGGTAAGGGAAATGTCACAACCTCATTTTATCCGAGATTGTTTATACTTTGGTATTTACTGGGGTGTATTTTATCATACACATCCATGTTTCCCCAATATGTAATATTTATATCCTTCTACAATAGTTTATATCAAATTTTACCCATCGGTGAGATTTTAGTAAAAGATATGAAAGGAATCTTTTGTCATTTTTCGTACGAGGTACTTTTTTACTTTTCCGACAAAAGTACAAGAAGAATGTTTTTTAACTTATACGGCATGAATGGATTTTTAAAACATTATTTACAAGAAGCTTCCTTTAAAAGTTTTCAAGATTATTTTTAATCAACTTCTTTTAGATTAAAATTGTATGACATGTTAAGAGAGGAAAAATGTATTTGAAGTAGAAAGTATATTTTCCTCAAGAATGGAGTTCAAATGTTTTATCAAAATTATTTACCATCTAAGATAATATAGGGTTCTATTTTTATCCCTATTATTACATTTATTTGATTATGTTTTGAGGGAATTATTTTTATGAATTCATTTACCTTATATGATTTGTTTTATGATGTCATGATGTTTCAAGAATCCCATTTTTGTTACATGTGTTATGCGATGATGTATGATTTATGATTATGTGGCACACATAAGAAAGGATTCATTATAAGATGGGTGGGACCTATATCTCCCTCCAATTCATTGGGTAAAGATTTTATATCTCATGAGATAGACATGGCTGGAATGGTAGGTTATACAGGTTCAGTGAAACAGGACTGAAACGAGGGTGACTCGGTTCAGAAAGGGACTTTGTCCACTAAGATAGTCTTGGCAATGAGTCTTGACTAATAAGAAATGATTCTCTATGATTATGTGTGTATGCCACAAAGTTTAATGTTTTAAGTTATGATTATTGTGATTACATTTCACTGCCATGAGTTATCCCAGGTTATGAAATTATGATCTCTTTTACAGGTTATGATTTCCAAAAGTTATGTTCTTATGTATATAATGTGATTGATATTTCTTTTGTTTACCCTTACTGAGCATTTGAGCTCATTCTTTTATGTTTTATTTTCCCTAGGATATAAAGAAAGGTTTTAGGTATAAAAAAAGGAAGATATTTATGGGAGATGTTGAAGATCTTTCACCAGGATTAGAAAATTATATTCCGAGTTTCCAAAGACACTAAACTATTATGATCCTTGTGTGTCTGTTTTTGTTATGTACTAAGTATTCCGCAAATGTAATGTAATGTCAATGTACTTCAAGCTTCGGGTCTCTACAGTTGGTATCAGAGGAATTGTTTAGTCAACCTTTGGAAACTAGGATGCGAGAACTTTAGTGAGATTCCTAGAGATATTTCTAAGGTATATCTAGGGATGTCTCTAAGGTTAAGTATACGCATAGGTTATAGTACTAGAATTGCGCTAACGATCTTAGAATTTAACCTAAGATGTTAGATATTGAGGGTACTCCCCCTTTATAATGTTGTTTTCCCTAGCATGATTTTTGCCTCTCACACTATTCTTTTTGGGTTTTAGACGATGGCTGGAACCCGAAGGAACCGTGTTGATCAATGCAATGGACAATGCAATGATTGTCCTCCTGAACAAACAAATGTTATGGGAGATGGAGTGCAAAATCTTATTACTATACTTACACAAGCTATGAATCATTCTAGACTTCCAAATGAGCATAGAAGGGAACAATATTCTATTGAGTCTTTCATGAGGCAACGTCCACCTTCTTTCAGTGGGACTTCCGATCCACTTGTTGCTGAACAATGGATCAGTACCACTGAAAAGATATTTTCAGTTCTTCAATGTTCTGAACATGATAAAGTCATCTTTGTAGTATATCGTTTTGAAGGTGAAGCTGATAAATGGTGGAACCTTATTAAGAATACGAGGCCAAGAGATGAAATTGAGTCCATGGAATGGAACAAGTTCAAGAACATGTTTTTCAGTAAGTAATTCCCTCGTTTTCTTCGAATAAAGATGGAAAAGGAGTTTCTTGAGATGAAGAAGAAGGATGATGAATCTGTTGGTATATACTAAGCGAATTTTACAAGACTTGCAAGGTATGCATCTGGCATTATCATCCAACCTAAAAGTAAAGTTGATCGATTTTTCAGTGGCTTAAAACCAAGTCTTTTAAGGGAATTAGCTATAAAAGACTTCAGTAGCTATGCAGAAATTGTGCGTTGTGCTATCAAGGTAGAAATGGAAGTTGGTGTTACATATCCATCTCATGGTTTTGACAAGAAACGAAAGATGGAGTTCAAGGAGAAATCTCAGAATAATGGTGAAAAGAAGTTGAATGTTTCCTTATGCACAAAGTGTGGAAAGAAGCACGGTGGAGATTGTCATAAAGGGACTATAAAATGTTTTAAGTGTGGAAAAAAAGGTAATCGAGCAGCTGAGTGTCGAAGTAATGGAAAAAGGGTTTCTAATGATGTGAATAAAGAAAACACTGCATAGAACGCACCACCAACACTTCAATGCTTCAAGTGCAAGGAAATGGGGCATTATGCTAATAAATGCCCTAATCCAAGGGTAGTGATGATCTACATGAGCAACCATTTAAGGCAAAGGACAAAGGGAAGTCACATGTGATCACTATTGGCGATGTTGAATATGAAAACGATGTGGTGGAATGATTAAGTGTTTATGTAATGGGATTCCAAAATAATGTTGTATATAGTATCGTGGAATATTGGAATATTTATGTTTTGGATTTCAATAATTTTATGGTACCGGTAACCATGAAAACTGATTGAGACATTTTTGGTAAACAGATGATATGGGCATAATGAAGGGATAAGAAGATAATGAGATGTTTGATTGTATTCATGAGCTCATGATTGATATAAGGACTAAGTGATATCATGGTTTGAGTATATAGAATTTTGAGGATTTTGGTATGTGGAAAGTGTTAACTTTTAACTACATTCATGTGTTCACTAAGGTTAGATGGGTATTCATTCTTCAAGAGAATACATGATTAAGGTATTCACATGTTTTTAATTTGACCAACCAGACATATCTTATGATATATGGGGATCAATGATGGTATTAAATCTCTGTTAATCATTTTCACTATATTATGAGAGTGGACTGAAGTAATATGGATAAGCCTAAAGATTGTAATGGATTATGTTGGACATAAGTTAAGATAAAACGTTTTTCGATATTATTGATGGGATGTTATAGTAATATAGCTTTAGAAAAAGGACAACCTGCAGGACGGGCGACATCTCATCGCGTCGGACAAGGCTGTGGGAATCAAACCCACAACCGAAGTGCGACTGGCCTTTATCGCCTACCACTGGCCTACAGGAAGTCCCTGGTTAGTAGAAACTAGTTTTATTTTATTGAACTGTATGATATATGAAGTATAAGTCCATTTTAGGAACCATATAGAAATAATATCACTATAGAATGACTTATGTATATTTAATAACTTTTGTTAACCTTTTGTTTGAGACAGATGGAATGACCCGTAATTCTATCACATGATCTGCTAACACTTCATGAATGAAAAATTCAACTTCATTTCTTTAAGAGATGAAGTGTAAATTGTCCAAAGAACGACAAACGGTGAGACTATACCAAAATCATGAAAGTATTTCTTCTAATTTCAAATTCTTCAACTTTAGGGAAATGATCTTGAAAACAAAAAATGTTTTCCTAGTGCTCTTATATCTGATTAATCAGATGGTACCTTAGATCGTCACAAATTTATGGATTTGTGATTGTTGGGTTTTCCATAGCCATGTTCTCTACCACTCTCCATCAGAACATGATGGTTAGATTTTTCTTCCATATCCATATTTTCACCTATGTGGAAACCCAGTGATTAGTTTATTTGGGTAACCGTTACATTTCATACTTTCATTTTTAAAGATTGGTTTTGGTATTCCTTTTTACGATGTGGGTTTCTATTAAAGAAACTTTCGAATAGTAAACCATTTATAACCCCGACGAATTTCGAGGGCGAAATTCATTTTAAGGAGGGTAGAATGTAACATCCCGGGATTTTATGAAAAATATTCTTTTTAATTTCATTAATGTCTTGTGTTTTACACTACACCAAAAGGAGCTTGCACAACACGCATCGTTGACTTGCCTTTCATTACACGCAATCACGACCTTCCTTGATAGCGTGTGTAGTATGCAATACTGAGTTTCACTAAACAACGATATGCTATTAAAATATTATTAAAACTAGTATTTATGAATATTATTAACCACTATTTGAATTTTTTTAAATTTTATCTTTCAAAATGGACCTCATTTTTGGATTCGGAATACCAAAATTAGCCTAGGGTGAAATTTTGGTATTTTTCTGAAAACTTTCAATTTTTGATGAATAGTGAAACCACTAAGTGGTAGGTTAAAAACTGAATTTTGCATAAAACTTAATTTTACCACTTCTGGGAATGGAATTTCGAAAATCCGACATACACGGTTGATATCAGTAAGTAAAATGTGTTTCAATGAGATAAAAATAATTTTTTGGTGAATAGTAACTTTTTACTTTTTTTTACCACGGTTAATAGTAAATAGGGTAACTAAGGGTAAATAAGATATTACTATTACCCTAACAAATGTCCTAATTCTATTGGATAAGTGTAATTCGACCAAAAAAAATCTTATGAATATAATATGACCATTTAGGTTCACTTGGATTAGATTATGACATTTAATTTAATGAATAGTTAAAATAGTTAAAATCAAAGTTTAATAACTAAAACATTTTTAATATGGGGTTATACATAAGATAAATTCTACTATAAATATTCATTAGAAAGAGAAAAAGATTTCCTACATAATGATATTTTATTTATAATTTTTAGACATTATATAAATTAATTTATTTATGACACAACGATGATGCAGTAATTACCCTTTTAAGGAAATGTTAACACAATTGATGTTATAAATGCTCAAATAAATGTAATTTGAGACTTTTTATGAATTACACTAATTTTCTAGGTTACTATGATATATTAGTGTTGATTTAACGAACTTGGTTCGAACATATAATTCTGTTATGACTTTCACAAAAATCATATCTCAAATAGTGTCAAAATTGACACAAAATAGTTTTTAAATCAAATATTATATAATTAATTGTTATTTTATTACTAAAAATCTAAGGTTCGGCACAATTACTTAGATAAAGATATATATATTAATAATAAACAACTTGGGGTTCGTTTGGCATGTTATAGTAAGTGTATTAACCATATAGTGTAAGAAAACAAAAAGTCACGGTAAAAGTTAAATTATTTAACTTAGAGTTAAATCTAATTGATAAGTTTAAAATAATAACCTAAACTTGTATAAATCCTATTGGTTGATAGGATTGTGACCCATTCCCACTTTACCTTCGAAATAAGACCCTTTGGAACCATTATAAACCTATTTTGACTTTAATATAAAATAATATTTTGAGATATTCCAAAGGTGCCCCTCTCCTCCCTTATAAAAGGGCACCTCCTCCCCCTCCTCCTCACACAAATTTGAGCACTCAATCTCGGACAACCCCTGCCAAAATCCATTTTCCACTTCCCTGGAATAATCCTAGAGGTCCTGGTATTTTTCAAAGACCAATATTAGTTCCCTATGTGAATGATTCAAAGAGGCGTTTCAAAGAAGAGGTAATATCCATTAACGATCTTTTCAATTTCTTTCTTCTTCAACTTCTTCTTCTTTAGTTGTTTCATGATAAAGTAATAACATCAGTATTAATTACATACTGATATGTTATTATAAATATGAAACAACCCTAATTCACCTTCTATCCATCCTACGGAAAAATGAAATCACCGCGCGTGCGTACGTACGGAATACCGTCTCCACGCCGTGGTGTAATCTATTTTCCACCATCACCTTACAAGGATGGGTATAATGGTGTAATGAGTAACTATATATGATTATTATAAAGTGATATTGATACTGAAATAGTATAAATACACTTAAATACAATTCCACAATCATGGGAAAAATATCATCGCTCGTGCGTACGTACGAAATACCGTCTCCACGATGTGATGCGACTCGTTCTACATGATCATCATTACATAGTAATTATATAAATGAATTGAATGAATAAATATGATATATGTTACACTAATACCATTATGTATATAAGGTATCTATAACCTTAAAATAATAATAATAATTTATTCGGCAAAACACGCATAAGAACAAAAGGCAATAAAGACCCGAGTAACAAGTAACAATGAAATATTACTAATAAGAAGCTAAGAATATGACCATATATGATATCATATCAATATGTATGATTCTGGAATAAGTCAATAACATTATTTAAACCATTATACAGGAGATCCGGACACGTACAAAGAAAATCGGACCTAAGGTAAGGGAAATGTCAAAACCTCATTTTATCCGAGATTGTTTATACTTTGGTATTTACTGGGGTGTATTTTATCATCCACATCCATGTTTCCCCAATATATAATATTTATATCCTTCTACAATAGTTTATATCAAATTTTACCCTTCGGTGAGATTTTAGTAAAAGATATGAAAGGAATCTTTTGTCATTTTTCGTACGAGGTACTTTTTTACTTTTCCGACAAAAGTACAAGAAGAATGTTTTTTTAACTTATACGGCATGAATGGATTTTTAAAAAATTATTTCCAAGAAGATTCCTTTAAAAGTTTTCAAGCTTATTTTTAATCAACTTCTTTTAGATTAAAATTGTATGACATGTTAAGAGAGGAAAAATGTATTTGAAGTAGAAAGTATATTTTCCTCAAGAATGGAGTTCAAATGTTTTATCAAAATTATTTACCATCTAAGATAATATAGGGTTCTATTTTTATCCCTATTATTACATTGATTTGATTATGTTTTGAGGGAATTATTTTTATGAATTCATTTACCTTATATGATTTGTTTTATTATGTCATGATGTTTCAAGAACCCCATTTTTGTTACATGTGTTATACGATGATGTATGATTTTTGATTATGTGGCACACATAAGAAAGGATTCATTATAAGATGGGTGGGACCTATATCTCCCTCCAATGCATTGGGTAAATATTTTATATCTCATGAGATAGACATGACTGGAATGGTAGGTTATACCGGTTTAGTGAAACAGGACTGAAACGAGGGTGACTCGGTTCAGAAAGGGACTTTGTCCACTAAGATAGTCTTGGCAATGACTCTTGACTAATAAGAAATGATTCTCTATGATTATGTGTTTATGCCACCAAGTTTAATGTTTTAAGTTATTATTATTGTGATTACATTTCACTGCCATGAGTTATCCCAGGTTATGAAATTATGATCTCTTTTACAGGTTATGATTTCCAAAAGTTATGTGCTTATGTATATAATGTGATTGATATTTCTTTTGTTTACCCTTACTGAGCATTTGAGCTCACCCTTTTATGTTTTCTTTTCCCCAGGATATAAAGAAAGGTTTTAGGTATAAAAAAAGGAAGATCTTTATGGGAGATGTTGAAGATCATTCACCAGGATTAGAGGATTATATTCCGAGTTTCCAAAGACACTAAACTATTACGATCCTTGTGTGTCTGTTTTTGTTATGTACTAAGTATTCCGCAAATGTAATGTAATGTCAATGTACGTCAAGCTTCGGGTCTCTACAGTTGGTATCAGAGGAATGGTTTAGTCAACCTTTGGAAACTAGGATGCGAGAACATTAGTGAGATTCCTAGAGATATTTCTAAGGTATATCTAGGGATGTCTCTAAGGTTAAGTATACGTATAGGTTATAGTACTAGAATTGTTCTAACGATCTTAGAATTTAACCTAAGATGTTAGATATTGAGGGTACTCCCCCTTTATAATGTTGTTTTCCCTAGCATGATTTTTGCCTCTCACACTATTCTTTTTGGGTTTTAGACGATGGCTGGAACCCGAAGGAACCGTGTTGATCAATGCAATGGACAATTCAATGATTGTCCTCCTGAACAAACAAATGTTATGGGAGATGGAGTGCAAAATCTTATTACTATACTTACACAAGCTATGAATCATTCTGGACTTCCAAATGAGCATAGAAGGGAACAATATTCTATTGAGTCCTTCATGAGGCAACGTCCACCTTCTTTCAGTGGGACTTCCGATCCACTTGTTGCTGAACAATGGATCAGTACCACTGAAAAGATATTTTCAGTTCTTCAATGTTCTGAACATGATAAAGTCATCTTAGCAGAAAATCGTTTGGAAGGTGAAGCTGATCAATGGTGGAACCTTATCAAGAATATGAGGCTAAGAGATGAAATTGAGTCCATGGAATGGAACAATTTCAAGTACATGTTTTTCAGTAAGTACTTCCCTCATATTCTTCGAATAAAGATGGAAAAGGAGTTTCTTGAGCAGAAGCAGAAGGATGATGAATCTGTTGGTATATACGAAGCGAATTTTACAAGACTTGCAAGGTATGCATCTGGCAATATCATCCAACCAGAAAGTAAAGTTGATCGATTTTTCAGTGGCTTAAAACCAAGTCTTTGAAGGGAATTAGCTATAAAAGACTTCAGTAGCTATGAAGAAATTGTGCGTTGTGCTATCAAGGTAGAAATGGAAGTTGGTGTTACATATCCATCTCATGGTTTTGACAAGAAATGAAAGATGGAGTTCAAGGAGAAATCTCAAAATAATGGTGAAAAGAAGATGAATGTTTCCTTATGCACAAAGTGTGGAAAGAAGCATGGTGGAGATTGTCATAAACGGACTAGAAAATGTTTTAAGTGGGGAAAATAAGGTAATCGAGCAGCTAAGTGTCGAAGTAATGGAAAAAGGGTTTCTAATGATGTGAATAAAGCAAACACTGCATAGAACGCACCACCAACACTTCAATGCTTCAAGTGCAAGGAAATGAGGAATTATGCTAATAAATGCCCTAATCCAAGGGTTAGTGATGATCAACATTAGAAACCATTTAAGGCAAAGGACAAAGGGAAGTCACATGTTATCACTATTGGCGATGTTGAATATGAAAACGATGTGGTGGAATGATTAAGTGTTTATGTAATGGGATTCCAAAATAATGTTGTATATAGTATCGTGGAATATTGGAATATTTATGTTTTGGATTTCAATAATTTTATGGTACCGGTAACCATGAAAACTGATTGAGACATTTTTGGTAAACCGATGATATGGGCATAATGAAGGGATAAGAAGATAATGAGATGTTTGATTGTATTCATGAGCTCATGATTGATATAAGGACTAAGTGATATCATGGTTTGAGTATATAGAATTTTGAGGATTTTGGTATGTGGAATGTGTTAACTTTTAACTAAATTCATGTGTTCACTAAGGTTCGATGGGTATTCATTCTTCAAGAGAATACATGATTAAGGTATTCACATGTTTGTAATTTGACCAACCAGACATATCTTATGATATATGGGGATCAACGATGGTATTAATTCTCTGTTAATCATTTTCACTATATTATGAGAGTGGACTGAAGTAATATGGATAAGCCTAAAGATTGTAATGGATTATGTTGGACATAAGTTAAGATAAAACGTTTTTCGATATTATTGATGGGATGTTATAGTAATATAGCTTTAGAAAAAGGACAACCTACAGGACGGGTGACATCTCATCGCGTCGGACAAGGCTGTGGGAATCAAACCCACAACCAAAGTGCGACTGGCCTTTATCGCCTACCCCTGGCCTACAGGAAGTCCCTGGTTAGTAGAAACTAGTTTTATTTTATAAAGCGGTATGATATATGAAGTATAAGTCCATTTTAGGAACCATATATGATTAATCTCACTATAGAATGACTTATGTATATTTAATAACTTTTGCTAACCTTTTGTTTGAGACAGATGGAATGACCCGTCATTCTATCACATGATCTGCTAACACTTCATGAATGACAAATTCAACTTCATTTCTTTAAGAGATGAAGTGTAAATTGTCCAAAGAACGACAAACGGTGAGACTATACCAAAATCATGAAAGTATTTCTTCTAATTTCAAATTCTTCCACTTTAGGGAAATGATCTTGAAAACAAAAAATGGTTTCCTAGTGCTCTTATATCTTATTAATCATATGGTACCTTAGATCGTCACAAATTTATGGATTTGTGATTGTTGGGTTTTCCATAGCCATGTTCTCTACCACTCTCCATCAGAACATGATGGTTAGATTTTTCTTCCATATCCATATTTTAACCTATGTGGAAACCCAGTGATTAGTTTATTTGGGTAACCGTTACATTTCATACTTTCGTTTTTAAAGATTGGTTTCGGTATTCCTTTTTACGATGTGGGTTTCTATTAAAGAAACTTTCGAATAGTAAACCATTTATAACCCCGATGAATTTCGAGGGCGAAATTCATTTTAGGGAGGGTAGAATGTAACATCCAGAGATTTTATGAAAAATATTCTTTTTAATTTCATTAATGTCTTGTGTTTTACACTACACCAAAAGGAGCTTGCACAACACGCATCCTTGACTTTCCTTTCATTACACGCAATCGCGACCTTCCTTGATAGCGTGTGTAGTACGCAATACCGAGTTTCACTAAACAACAATATGCTATTAAAATATTATTAAAACTAGCCGTTAGGAATAGTAATAATCTCTTTTTGAATTATTTTAAATTTTATCTTTCAAAATGGACCTCATTTTTGGATTCGGAATACCGAAATTAGCCTAGGGTGAAATTTTGGTATTTTTCTGAAAACTTTCAATTTTTGATTAATAGTGAAACCACTAAGTGGTAAGTTAAAAACTGAATTTTGCATTAAACTTAATTTTACCGCTTCTTTAAATGGAATTTCGAAAATTCGACAGACATGGTTGATATCAGTAAGTAAAATGTGGTTCAATGAGATAAAAATAATTTTTTTGGTGAATAGTAACTTTTTACTTTTTTTACCACGGTTAATAGTAAATAGGGTAACTAAGGGTAAATATGATATTACTATTACCCTAACACATGTCCTAATTCTGTTGGATAAGTGTAATTCGACCAAAAACAACCTTATGAATATAATATGACCATTTAGGTCCACTTGGATTAGATTATGACATTTAATTTAATGAATAGTTAAAATAGTTAAAATCAAAGTTTAATAAATAAAACATTTTTAATATGGGGTTATACATAAGATAAATTCGACAATAAATATTCATTAGAAATATAAAATGATTTCCTACATAATGATATTTTATTTATAATTCTTAGACATTAAATACATTAATTTATTCATGACACAACGATGATGCAGTAATTACCCTTTTAAGGAAATGTTAACATAATTGATGTTATAAATGATCAAATAAATGTAATTTGAGACTTTTTATGAATTCCAGTAATTTTCTAGGTTACTATGATATATTAGTGTTGATTTAATCAACGTGGTTTGAACATATAATTCTGTTATGACTTTCAAAAAAATCGTATATCAAATAGTGTCAAAATTGACACAAAATAGTTTTTAAATAAAATATTATATTATTAATTGTTATATTAGTCCTAAAAATCTACGGTTCTGCCAAATGACTTAGATAAGGATATATATATTAATAATAAACACCTTGGGGTTCGTTTGGCATGTTATAGTAAGTTTATTAACCATATTGTGTAAGAAAACAAAAAGTCACGGTAAAAGTTAAATTATTTAACTTAGAGTTAAATCTAATTGATAAGGTTAAAATAATAACCTAAACTTGTCTAAATCCTATTGGTTGATAGGATTTAGACCCATCCCCACTTTACCTTCGAAATAGGACCCTTTGTAACCATTATAAACCGATTTTGACTTTAATATAAAATAATATTTTGAGATATTCCAAAGGTGCCCCTCTCCTCCCTTATAAAAGGGCACCTCCTCCCCCTCCTCCTCACACCAATTTGAGCACTAAATCTCGGCCAAACCCTGACCAAATCCCTTCTCCACTTCCCTAGAATAATCCTAGAGGTCCTGGTATTCTTCAAAGACCAATCATAGTTCCCTAAGTGGAGGATTCAAAGAGGCGTTTCAAAGAAGAGGTAATATCCATTACCGATCTTTTCAATTTCTTTCTTCTTCAACTTCTTCTTCTTTAGTTGTTTCATGATAAAGTAGTAAAATAAGTATTACTTACATACTGATATGTTATTATAAATATTAAACAACTCTAATTCACCTTCTATCCATCCTACGGAAAAATGAAATCACCGCGCATGCGTACGTACGGAATACCGTCTTCACGCCGTGGTGTAATCTATTTTCCACCATCACCTTACAAGGATGGGTATAATGGTGTAATTAGTAACTATATATGATTATTATAAAGTGATATTGATACTGAATAGTATAAATACACTTAAATACAATTCCACGATCATGGGAACAATATCATCGCTCGTGCGTACGTATAGAATACCGTCTCCACGATGTGATGTGACTCGCTCTACATGATAATCATTACATAGTAATTATATAAATGAATTGAATGAATAAATATGATATATGTTTACCATTCTGGATATAAGGTATCTATAAGCTTAAAAGAATAATAAGAATTTATTCGGCAAAACACGCATAAGAGAAAAAGGCAATAAAGACCTGAGTAACAAGTAACAATGAAATATTACTAATAAGAAGCTAAGAATATGACCATATATGATATAATATCAATATGTTTGATTCTGGAATAAGTCAATAACATTATTTAAACCATTATACAGGAGCTTCGGACACGTACAAAGCAAATCGGACCTAAGGTAAGGGAAATGTCACAACCTCATTTTATCCGAGATTGTTTATACTTTGGTATTTACTCGGGTGTATTTTATCATCCACATCCTTGTTTCCCCAATATGTAATATTTATATCCTTCTACAATAGTTTATATCAAATTTTACCCTTCGGTGAGATTTTAGTAAAATATATGAAAGGAATCTTTTGTCGTTTTTCGTACGAGGTACTTTTTTACTTTTCCGACAAAAGTACAAGAAGAATGTTTTTTTAACTTATACGGCATGAATGGATTTTTAAAACATTATTTCCAAGAATAATTCTTTAAAAGTTTTCAAGCTTATTTTTAATCAACTTCTTTTAGATTAAAACTATGTGACATGTTAAGAGAGGAAAAATGTATTTGATGTAGAAAGGATATTTTCCTCAAGAATGGAGTTCAAATGTTTTATCAAAATTATTTTCCATCTAAGATAATATAGGGTTATATTTTTATCCCTATTATTACATTGATTTGATTATGTTTTGAGGGAATTATTTTTATGAAGTCATTTACCTTATATGATTTTTTTTATGATGTCATGATGTTTCAAGGATCCCATTTTTGTTACATGTGTTGTGTGATGATGTATGATTTATGATTATGTGGAACACATAAGAAAGGATTCATTATAAGATGGGTGGGACCTATATCTCCCTCCAATTCATTGGGTAAAGATTTTATATCTCATGAGATAGGCATGGCTGGAATGGTAGGTTATACCGGTTCCGTGAAACAGGACTGAAACGAGGGTGACTCGGTTCAGAAAGGGACTTTGTCCACTAAGATTGTCTTGGAAATGAGTCTTGACTAATAAGAAATGATTATCTATGATTATGTGTGTATTCCACAAAGTTTAATGTTTTAATTTATGGTTATTGTGATTACATTTCACTGCCATGAGTTATCCCAGGTTATGAAATTATGATCTCTTTTACAGGTTAAGATTTCCAAAAGTTGTGTGCTTATGTATATGATGTGATTTATATTTCTTTTGTTTACCCTTACTGAGCATTTGAGCTCTCCCTTTTATGTTTTCTTTTCCCCAGGATATAAAGAAAGGTTTTAGGTATAAAAAAAAGGATGATCTTTATGGGAGATGTTGAAGATCTTTCACCAGGATTAGAAGATTATATTCTGAGTTTCCAAAGACACTAAACTATTACGATCCTTGTGTGTGTGTTTTTGTTATGTACTAAGTATTCCGAAAATGTAATGTAATGTCAATGTATGTCAAGCTTCGGGTCTCTATAACCAGGGTATGGGGAACCCCCCGAGTCGGGTTGGTTGGGTCGATCTAACCGAGTTGGACTAGGCCCCAGCACATTTGGCCCCCTTGTTACTAAAACACATGTATCTTGCAAAACATGTTTCCGATTGATGAGCTATTTGCGAAGTTGAGACCCTATCAATGAGGCGAGTCTTTTGGGAATCTATATGATGAATTTCATGGAATTTAGGATTCAAAATAGGTCTTGAGGATCAGCCCTCCTTGACATGCTACGTACAGAACCCTGTGGTTGGCAGATACGTGAGGACTGCTATCTTTCTACTCTATATTTATTGACATTGGCCCAATGAGAAAAAAATCTATGTAACTTTGCAAGCCCATGGTGGGAATCACTTCTCTATGACATTGCAGGCCCCTGGAAAATTACAAGGTGGAGTACCTTAGTTGGCAAGGACTAGTGGGAATCACTTCTCTATGGATTTACAGGCCCACATTACAGGATGGGGAGGTATACCATGTATGTTTAGGGTGTGTGGGAAGCATTTCTTTGTGACTTGTATTGAAAACACTACTCATTATAGGAGGATCTATCTAGTAGCTGAGGTGTTCTATTTTGTGACTAATGATGCTACTGTTACTATGCTAGAATATACCTGGTGTGAGTTGTGTTGTGTTCTGTTCTTTACATTGAAGAATTTCTATGTGGTAATTTGTATTTGTTTTGGGGTACCTATTTAGTATTGTTTTAACCACACTACATGGGTTTTTTCCAAAATGTGTTGTGTATGGTGTAAAATATTGACATTTCAATTGGGGTGCACAAGGAGACGAGACTGATGGATGCTACGATAGAGGACTTGGTGGCCTAGGACTAGGCATGACCCAATAGGACTAGGTGAACAAGACATACTGCATCAACATCCAGTATCTTCACTACTCTCACTATCAAGTGGGGTTTTCTGCAGATAGCCATCATAGTTGCCTTTTTTAGTTTCTATTTTAAGTTCATTATTGGTTTTGTATTCTAGACCACTTACATTAAATTGTACTTGCACTCAACCTTGTATTAGTGGTACTTTGTTCCCCATTTGTGTGTGTTGGGATGTGGTTGGGAATGTGTGTGCGTAAATTTACTCTGGAAAATTCTGCCCACTTGTAGGTTGAAGCCTTCAGTGCTAGTCTCCATCCCCTGGACATCAGGAGGTGGGATTGGGGTAGTCATGACACGGTCCTCGACGGACATGTCATGATAAAATTTTTCTCAACTCCCTCTGCCCCCTCTACCTTTTTCATCCGAATACCCAATGGAGAGAGGCCCCATAGTCTCACATGAGATGAAAAAGGGGGGAGGTAGAAAAGAAAAGGGAACAATTAAAATGAAGAAATATGAAAGAAAAAGGAAAAAAGGAAAAGGGGAACAAGCTCGACCACTGTTCCGAAAATAAGGTCCTGGATAGCCTAGGACCCCCCCCCCCCATTCCGGAATCAACCACAAAGATAGAATTACAATCCAATTATTTGTTTAAAAATATATCACTGAATAATCACACATGAAATATATCTATTAATTTAAGGGATTAAACTAAATATATAAATATATCATTAATATATATAATATTTATATCATTTTTAACATTCAAGAGTTTATTAAACCATAATTAGAGTACAATGACCAGAAATTATAAATTGAAATTTTTATGAAGAATGAAAATGTTAACTCCAATAAACTATAGTTTTAATAACAAATGATTAATAAATGGGTGTTGAAATGTTAAAAGGGGATCAAATTTTAAATTATATTTTTGTTCATAACTATGTTATATAATTATTATAAATTTTCATTTTTTATATATGAGGTCATCGTGCTTTGAAAGTGATTGGAACTCGAGGTAATGGTTTATCATCTCAAACTATCTTCTTTCGGACATATGTTACGTTATGAACCAATCTATATTTATTTGGTATATATAAATACCTTTTCACATATTATAATATGATTATTCTTATTTTAATGACATTTAGTGTTCTAATTGTGGTTATTTATTGATGGGGATTATGATTCAAAAGTTACCAAAGCGGTAAGGGTTTTATGTTACAATCTCACTGTTTATGAGGATTTTTTATGATTATGTTTTTGATGATATAAAATCATGATCAAGATATCAATAATCTTATGAATAGTTCGTTTACTTTTTTATTTATAGATAGTATATGTTTTCATTTTATTTCCTTCTCTATAGTTACTCAAGAGTCCGAAATAATGTTTTAAAAGAAAATAGACTATTTATCTCTTTGGTTGAAAATCCATTTTTTTCGAATGTCCATGTATTCACTAAAATGTTTTCTAGAATTTTATAATATTATTATATAATTTTTTATATTAATTTTTACCCATGTACTATGTTTTAAAACATGGTTTAAAATGAACCTAATTATCCTTTTCTAAATGAGTCACTTTTTGACTTTTTATTAAAAATATGAAAGGAATATTGTTTTAACAAATACTGAAGAGTATACCCCCATCATTACCATTCAATTATTTGAGTCTTAGTTTATATATTTCCAATGATCCATTCAATTATAATGTTCTCTTTAATATTTTGATAATTTTAGAAAATATTATATTTATTTTTAAATGAAAAGTTTATTTTCCCCAAGAAATATTATTAATATCTTTTAAAGTTATTTTTATATAATATGGAATCCTATGATTGTTACTTTTTTTACTAGGGATTTGGTCTTATTATATTACTACCCTGTAATTTTACACATATTATTTCATGATTTTAATCATTCGTAAACATCAAATTACAAGCAGTGGATCGTAATGTCTAGTGTATTGAAATATTACATATACATTTAAATAACATGTAATCAAAATAAAATCATCTTCTATTTTATATTTCTAATTAGCTCCATACTCTATTTTATCTCTTATATCTTCATAGGATAACCTGGGGAGTACACGAGAAAAAGGGATGAACTAAAAAGCCTAATAAGGGAAAAAGAATTGGAATAAAACCGAGCACATGGGTTATAAGGCATAACATGATGACATAAAGGCATAGATCATGAATAAACATAAGGAATAATAACATATATAACATGAGAATATATAAAAATGACATCATAGGAATGTAGAAACAATATATAACAAGACGTAAACTTGAGTCAAGGCTAGCTACCATGACATGGTGGACAAAGTACCATAATGGAATCTGGTTCAACCCATGTCGCAACATGATGTCTAATGAGACTAAAAAATACCCAATTTATTGGAGTTATATTTGTTAACACCCATAAGAACATGTTCATGAATATGTGTTCCTCATAAATAATTGAATATATATGGAATAAAACATGAACATAAGGGTTTCCTAAATGGAATATCATAATGGTGTCCATAAGAGAATAAATTTAAATCATGCGTGGAAATTGATAAGGAAAAATATTTATATATAACAATATGTTATTTCAAAATATAGGGAAAATATATAAAAAGTGTGTTTAAGAAACATTAAAAAAACATTTTGGTGTAGTTTGAGAAAAATATTAAAGAGCATTTAAAGAGAAAAATGAATAATATTTTATAACAAACCAGAATTGAACCAAGTTAGTCTTTCATGTCAAATCGATTGATTTCGTAAAAATAATGGTGTCTTAAAATGGATTATATATTTCACAATAAAATGTGTAAGAAATCAGGATATTCCCATTAACCAGACTTTCTTATCGAGAAGGATTGAGAATGGAACCTTTTTAAAACATGTATTTTCCTATTAAAATGGATGATATAATCTAGATAATTTATTTTAGAACAAATAAAAATAATTTATAATAATTAAATAAAAATAAATAATAATTAAATTTGGTTAAATAGAAAGAAATAGTAACCTAAAGGAGAAATGGAGGTTTGGGTAGAATCCCTTACCATATGTTTGAATGTTTTATACAGTTGAACTAAATTAAGTGGATAATAAAATTGAATACATTAATTAATTTATAGATAAATTTTTATACATTTATTTATTTTAGTATAATTTTATTTAGTTTATTTATATCCATTTTTTGAGTTATAAGATATAATTTTATCCTTTGGGAATATTTTTTTCCATGGTTTTCCTAACTGGTTACTTGTATACATGTATAGAAAATCATGTAAAATGGGAATGTTTTTCCATAATTGAAGTTATATGTTATTCAAAAACATCCATAAATTTAAATAGGTATATTATCCATTTGGTAGTTTGGGGTGAGGATGAATCATTGGACAAGACATTAACAGTAACCGTTTAGATTCTTTTGGCCTTTTTTTGATCATCACATACTATTTTTATTTTATTAATTAATATCATGAATATATAATGGTTGAAAATAATTATATAGGATTTAATATATATATATATTATAGTATGATTAAACCATATAAATGGTATTATGTTTAGTGTTTAAGGAGGTGATGGAAATTAAAAACTATTTTCATCCTTGAATTTGATAAATTTACACATCACAATCAAAATTTTCATTTTTAGTAAAACAGAGGGGGAAAGGAAATTATGTTTTATTATTTATTTATATTAAAAAAATTAAAGTATATATAATTTACTAGAGTTTTCATACTATTATAATGAGGGGAGGTGATAAGATAATAATAAAATTAATGAATAAGAACAAAAATTAAAATAAAAGAAAGGGGATTTTACATCTTCAAACCTTATTATTGAGAACCTCTTTAGGGGAATTAGTTTTGCTATTTTTTTTATTAACAATGAATCCTAGATGTGGTGTAGGGGCTTGGGAATATATTTGTGAAGAATTTTTAGAGGTCTCAAATATTGAAAGTTGTGAGGAGATGAGGTGGTGACGGGTGGTATTTATGGGGAGGAGTGGAATGTTTCTCATTATTTTATTCATTAGTTTATTATTCTTTCTCAACACCATGAGTATTTTGAGAATTATCACTAAATATATTAAAAAAGTAAGGCTTGTTTTAGATTTAGGTCTTATATAATCCCTAAATCATATATGAATGTATAATTCATGTATTTATCTTTTGTCATAAGTTATCATATTTTACTATTCCCCAAAATTCAAGTATTTTAGAAAAATCCAAAAAATTCCCTCTATCTTTTTTTAGAGGCTTGTAATTAAAAAATAAAAACGATTTTATGAAAATAATTTTCTAAATATTAGAAATTTGAATTTTAATTAAAATCATAATTTACTTAAAATATACCAATTTAAAAAATTTAACTTATTTTATAACAATTTGAAAAATTAATTAATGTCTCTTAATACTATATTATAATAATAAGATAAAAAATATTATCTTATGATTAAATTTTATTGAAATAAATTTTCTTTTAAAATATTATATTAATTATAATATTAAAAATAAAAAATTATGTTTTATACAAATATCAACACTTAATTAAAAATTTCTAAATCATTTATTTACTTATAATATGATATAATAATATCATATTTTTATGTATAAGATAGATAAATTTTACTTATACCTTCATAGGTATGGTTACTATTAAATTTTATGGTTTACTATTTATAAGGGTCACATTACTATTGCAAAGGATATGTTACAACTTCATCGGTATAGGTTTATTACTTATAGAAATACCTCTTATTTAATTAATTCCATGTTTATAACGTTTTTAATTTGTTATTAATATGATTATGACATAAATTTAAGAAGAAAATTTTAATTGATAAAAATTTTGGTTATTAAATTCTACCCCCTTATGAAATTTTACCTTCAAAATTTTCATTTTACATTATATATTGAAAAAAGTTGTGAGTAATTCTCCTTCATCGCTTACTTAGGATCCCATGATTTCTCTTGGTACTTAGGGTTCTGCCATAGTAGTTTAACCAGGTGATTAGTCTTGTTGCATAGAACATTATCCCTATAATACAAGATTTTCACCAACTGCTCCTCGTATGAGAGATTATTTTCCAACTGTACCACCTCTGAATTCAGTACATGTGAAGGATTCAGTATTTACTTCCTTAAGAGGGATACATAGAATACATATTATACTTGAGACATGGTAGGTGAAAGTTCTAGTTGATAGGCCATATCACTAACATGACCAAGAATCTCTAATGGGATTATGTACAAGTGAATTATCATTCCTTTATTACCAAATATCTTGATCCTATTACATTGGGATATGAGAATGAATTCCATGTCTCTAACCTTAAACTCTTTGTCCCATTTATGATTATATACATAGAACTTCTGTCTAATTTGTGATACCTTGATATACCACTGAATGTTTTTCATCTTTCAACCATTTCATCAACCGTTTCAGGTCATAATAGCTTACGTTCACTAACATCATTCCAAAATGCTGGTATTTTTCATTTTTTGCCATGAAGGGATCTATATGAATCCATTTTGATGCTAGAGTGGAAAATATTATTGTAAGAGAACTTGACTAGAGGCATATGTTGGTACCATACTCCCTTGATGCCCAGATACCATGCTATCACCATATATTCTAGTTTCTAAATAGTATGATCATATTGATCATTAGTTTGAGGAGGATAGGCCGTACAAATGTTCAACTAAGGGTACACAACATGTTGGTGACTGTTCCAAAACATGGAGGTGAATATCAGACATCAATAGGATACAATCAATAGTGGTACTCCATATAGCCTTACTACTTATTTGATGTGTATCTGTTCTAGTTGATCTAGTGGGAAGTCCTCTGAAAATGTGATTGAGTGTGATGTATTTATGAGATGATCCAGAACAACACATATTGCATTATTTCCTCTGGATGTATTTGAATGTCTAGTGAAAAAGTTCATGCTGATGTTTTCCCATCTCAATGTTCGTATAGGTAATGGTTGCACCATCCCCTTATAATTTTTAATTAGGCCTTCACATTTGACACACCAGGGAAGTTGATGTATTTTCATCGATCTACTTATTCTTATTGTCCCACCAATAATTCTCTCAAAGATCTCGATATGTATTTATGCTCCTTGTGTGAATAGAGAATGTTGATCTATGTTCGTCACTATGAAGCTCTTTATTTATCTTTAGATAGGAAGGTATATATTTTCATGAACCAAATCTCATGAGTCTATCCTCATTGATATTGAACTCGAATGATTTCTTATTTTTGATTGCTTCCACCATTTTCTAAATTTCCAAATCATTCCTTTGGACAACCTATATTTTCTGTAAAAGGGATGGTTGAATAATTATTTGAGAAAGGATTTATGATATTCATTATGTAATTATACCCATGTACATACTTTAATGTTATAATATGATTGGATCCTTTTTAATTGTCAATATTGATAAATATGAAATATTTATTTTACTTTTACAATATACCGCCTTATTGGTTTTACTGGGATGGTAGTGGAATGAGAAGTCATAATATTTCATGATCAATAACCATTTTCAATCATGTATATTAATATTCTACTATGTGTGTATATATTTAAGGCTCTTTTGAATAGTATATATCGCACAATTCTTCCTATATAGATAATTATTCCATATTTTCAAGGATAAGATCAAAGCTTCCAACTCCAGAACATGCATAGGATAATTTTCCTCAAGAATTTTCAACTGCCTTGAAGCACAAGCTATCAAATTATCATTTTACATTAGTACATAATCTAATAAATTCTCTGATGAATCATTGTACACCACATATAGTTCCCCACTTGTTAGTATTGTGAGAACTAGTGTAGTGATAAGCATATTTTTGAACTTTTTATAGTAGTATTCACATTTACTAGTCAAAAAAAACATTTCTCCCTTTCAAGTAATCTTGGTCAGTGGGTTCAAAAATCATCAGATGTTCTTAAAAAATATTTGGTAGTACACAGCTAGACCAAGGAAACTATGTATCTCCATTAAAAATGTATTCCTTAGCCACTCTTCAAATTCCATTGTCTTGTAATGGTCTAATGATATCATTTTTCTGGATATTATATTCCCTAAGAATGATATATACTACATCTAGAACTAACAATTGTTTTTAATTTTTATATTGTTTCTAACTTCTCAATGTTTTCAGCATTGTATTTAAACCATATTAGTGTTCCTTTTTTGTTCATGGATTATATTAGATTTTCATCAATAAATAATACCACAAAGTTAGTAAGGTAATCTATAAATACTTTATTCATGAAGTCCATGAAAATTTCAGGGGAATTAGTGTGTCTGAAGGACATAAATATGAACTCATAGTTTCCATACATCATTAAAAAGGTAGTCTTAGGAATATATTACTTCCTCACCTTTAATTGGTGATATCTTAAATGAATTTCCCCCTTATGGAAATAATTGGACCCACATATATGATCAAAAAAGTCGTTTATACATTGAAGGGGACACTTTTTAATTATCTTGATTTTTTTGAGCTTGCGATAATCAATGTAGTGGTGCATCGATCCATCCTTCATATTAATGAAGAAGACAGAAACACCCCATGGTGAAGCAATCAAACATATAAAACCCAAGTAAATATAATCATAAAAATGAATCATTAGTTCTTCCATATCAATGGTGAAAATTATATAAGGTTCCTTTGATATAAGAAGATATCTAATAATAATTTCAATTGACAACTCAACCACTCGATCAGTCAAAAGGTCGGATCATTCTTAAGGGAATACATAGGTGTAATCCCTCAAGATGTCCATGTCTTAAAGAAAGATTTTACCCTCTATCTAAACCAATTGAGATAGATACAGTTTCTCATGAGGTGACAATATCCTCAACTGAGATGATGATTCTAATAGAGATTTATCATCCTTCTTACAATTTTACAGAATTGGGTGATGCTTTGGGATTTGAATATTGATCTCACATTCTCGATGGTTGATTCTGGATTTAAATAATAATATAAAATATAGGCCCAATATATCATAATACTCTACCCATGGGAGTATGAGAATATTGCCTATGGTGCCCCTCACCGTCTTATAAAAGGGCAGTACACCTTATCTCAAATTCACACCTTATAATCTATTTAGATCGGCCAAAATATGCCCAAATAACATATAAAATATCCTTCCTTCATCTAAGAGGCCTTACTTTAGTCAGAAATCCAACTTGAGGGGCCCTTTTGATCAAATCAAAAGGAAGAACTCGAAGAAGAGGTAAATATTTCATCACCTCTTTCAAGTTCTTTTCTTCATCCACTTCCTATTTTATTGTTGTTTCCATTCTAAAATATTAACACCAGTATCATCTATATACTTTTATGTTATTATAAATATGGTACAACCATATTCATTATTCTATCCATCCTTTGAATGAAATGTCACCATAAGTGCGTACGTACGACTTACCGTCTCAACGTCATAGTGTAATTGTTATTCAATATTATTATTATTTGGATGGGTATAAAAATGATGTGTAATTGATGTAAATAATAAATATAAAACGATAATGATATTTTATATATGATATAACATCAAATTTTATATTATTTTAATATCAAAATAATGATATTGTCGCTCGTGCGTACATACGGATTACCGTCTCCACGAGCGCAATGAGACTCATTCCCCATCGTATCCATTCAAGAATAATTTTCATTTGATGAATAAAAAACATTTAAAGACTTAATATCATTATTAATATGAATAAGATACATCCTATCCATAAGAAACATCACTTACATAACAAAGAATATAATGGAAAATGAATAAATTAACACCTGAAACGACAATAATACTAAGATATTATTAAGAAAGCAATGTTAAAAGATAATATATGATATCATATTACTGTATATTATTATTTTAGAATTTAATAACAATTATTTTACCATTATAAATGAGGTTAAACTACCCTTGACCAAGGAAAAGTACAAGGTTAAGGTTAATTTCACAATCTATTTATTATCCGAGGTCGTTTTTACATAAGAATCTACTGGGACCTCTTTATCATCCACATCCATGTTTTTTTAAAATTTATTTCAAAACATTCTTAATATTTTATAGACTAAGGGTTAAATTCATTTATACCCTTGTTTTACTTTTTATAAGATGTTTATAAAGGAATCTTTCAATTGTTTTCCAAATAAGGTCCGTTATAATCTTTTCGACAAAATTAATGTAAGAATGTATTTTTTTAACTTATACGGCGGGTGCGGTTATTTTCTGCCCTTATAAAATCATCAAAGCTTCCCTTACAAGCTTATAAAAATATTTTCAAAATGAATGTATTCTTTATAATTATGTGACTCTTAAATGATTTCAAAACAACAAGAGATATTTCTAAAAAAAGGGTTTTGATTTCAACTATGTCAACATCCTTTGATAGATTTTAAGCTTATTTGAAGTTGATTTATTATTGTACAAAAATTTCATATTTTATTGAAGTTTTTGTGATATTTTTGACTATGGATGTGTTATTTTTACACCATTCATGGTTTATGGATAAAGTATTTACATTTCGTATGCTAGTTTTAATACGAATGTTTATATTATGTTTAAACATTTTCATACGTGGAATGCATTGGACCTAGTAATTGACGGCTGAAGCTCGCAATATCTCCTTGATGCATCAGTAGGTCTCATGAGACAAACTAGTGTCTTGAAACAAGGCCTTGACAAAATCTTATTTGTAGTCTGGCCACAAAGACTTGACTATGTGGTTATGAAAGTATGGCATTATGCATTCCATCATTATGAAAGTGGCTATTGATATTGCATGTGATTATTAGACTAGTAAAATATCCTTGTGAGTAAGTAAATGGAATTATTTTGATTTATATTTTCAATATTATGATGAATTTTAGGTTGAAAAGGCTTTTTTTAGTTTTATACATTGACGTAAATGTTTATGCTTATTTTTAAAAGTTTCCACTATATTGTTATCCTTACTGAGCATCTGAGCTCACCCCTTTCTATGTTTTATTTTTCCAAGGATGTGAAGAAGTATATTATGACTGACCTGCAGTGATAGTCTATGGGATCTCAGTGTTGTCTATGGAAACAATGTTGTTGTACTTTTTCATTTTATGATGTAATGTAAACCTTATGAATGTATCTAGTACATCCAAGGCCACTAAACTAATCGGTACTTCGAGACATGAAATTTTGTGATCATTCCAATGTTATGTAATAATTCATCGAGTATGGGTAACTGGGGTCGGGGTGTTTCATTTGGTATCAGAGAGAGGTTTAGTACAAATCCTAGAAACTAGATATAGATAATCACTAATTAGAGCACATAGCCCTTAGATAGACTTTGGGGATTAGTATAGAAAAACTTCCAAGAATTTTTCTATTGTAAATATTTTGTGAGTTTTCCAAGAAATAATCCATGTCTAGATATGACCAGGTGGTGGTAGCTCTAGCACAGATTTACCTAGGGGTAAAACCCGAAAACACAGCTTTGAGCTAGACTCGAACGGGAACTGGTGCACGACAACAGGCCATGCTGCACTCTTGGTTACAACACTCCTGGGGGATATTCTTAGGATAATTTTCATTTTCATTACAAATAATTATGAATGGTTTATGAGAATATACTTAATCAGTGAAATTATTATTATTATTATTATAGATTATATCCCTAAACAATTCAATTTATGTTAAGTTTTTTACAATTTTGAGATTTTGTATTTCGATTCAAAACTAATCTAGTTTATAACAATGTTTACAAATAGGACCGAGTTGAAAGACTAGAAACCATATCAATGAACACACTCCATGTAGGAATTTCCCTCATACTCAAGATAATTATAGTTGAGCTAGTGATACAACTAGTGTTGATCAACTTATCACCATACTGGGACAACTCACTCATGTTATGAATAATAACCTTACCCGTGTGGAGCACCCTGATCCACATCATAGAGGATCAATGTTAGACCACTTCAAAAGGAAAAAACCACCAATATTCAATGGGATTACAAATCCATTAGTATCTGAGCAATGGATAAATTCCATAGAGAAAATATTTCATGCCTTGGTGTGTAGTGAAAGGGAAAAATTTGTCATGGCAGTTTACCGCCTCACTGGAGATGCTGACCAATGGTGTTCATTGATTCAAAAAACAAAAGAAAATGATGATGAATCAAATATGGAATGGTTGGAGTTTAAAGAGCTTTTCTTAGAAAAATAATCTCCTCTTGACCATCCAACAGATATGGAATGGCAATTTTTGAGTCTGAGGAAAAAGGAGTATGATAATATCACAAAGTATGAGGCTAACATTACAAGGTTAACGAGGCATGTAGCAGATTATATATGTAACTCAAGAAACAAAATTGATCGTTTCTTTGATGGGTTAAAACCATTTATCCATCGAGCATTAGTCTCACAATACTTCTCATCATATAAATATATTGTATCATGTGTTATCAAAACAGAAAAATAATTCTCTAAGTCTTACGACATTAAAGCAAAGCAAGAGAAGAAGAGATCGGCCAAACACACTGGAAATGGAAATAAGGGGAATAAGGGAAAATTTGAATATCTATCCCGTAGTAAATTTGGGATTAAACAACCTCGGTACTTGCCTGAAAGGGAATGGGAGACTGTTACAAGTGTGGTGAAAAGGCCACCAAGCTCATGATTTCAAGGGGATGATAGAGGCTGTCAATGTTGAATTATACAATTATATATAAAAGGGGAATGATGTGAATTAATGTCCTAAGAATTAGCGGAACATACCTTAGAAAAGGCCAAGGGATCAAGGCCATGCTTATGTTATCACTACTGCTAAGGTTGAAGCTTCGAATGACATGGTGGAAGGTAATTTAATGGTTTTCTCAAGTTTAAAAAATGATTTATTTGATTCTAGATCATCACATTGTTTCATATCTTCTATGTTTTCTATGAAAATTGATATTTTCAATTTGATTTAAGAAGGGAGTTTTTTGTCAAAACTCTTATGGGAAGTATCTTTGCAATAAACTTTTGTGAATCAGTCCCCATTAGGGCATATAACAGTTCCTTATCTGCTGATTTCGTCATCATACCCGTGATTGAACTTGATATAATCCTCGGTATGGATTGGTTTTCAGACCATGATGAAAAAATTTATTTTAAGAAAAAGGAGGTAACTATTGTTAATAATGATGATAAAGAACACCTTATCTTTAGAGAAGAATCATCACCACCTAATTCTTATCTATATCCACCTCTAGTAGGTCAACTAAATTAAATTATTAGGGAGGAAGAGAAAGAAATAACTATGGGTGAAGAAAATAATTTTCAAACCGAGGATATACCAATTGTGAAAGAATATGTTGAAGTGTTTCTAGAAGATTAACATGGACATCCTCTAGAATGAGAAATAGATTTTTCCATCGATTTAATTCCTGGATCAAGGCCCATATCGAAGACCCCTTATTGGATGCCATTGTAGAATTAGTGGAAGTAAAGAAAAAACTAGAGGAATTGAGTAATAAGGGATTTATTCTCCCTAGTTTTTCTTTACGGGGATCCCTTTTTCTTTTTTTTAATAAGAAAGATTGATTTATGAGGATGTGCGTTGACTACAAGGAGACCAATGCTATAACAATAAAGAACAAGTATCCCATACCTCGCATTGATTATTTATTCTGACAACATCATGGAGCTCAATACTTTTCAAATATTGACCTTCGAACTGGATATCATCAGTTGTGTTTGAAGAAGGATGACATTTCTATGATAGCATTTCGACTTAGGTATGAGCATTTTGAGTTTACAGTAATGCCTTTGGATTGACTAATGCACCCTCTATATTAATGGATCTACTGAATAATGATTTATCAAGGAATATATTGATGACTTTTTGGTGGTATTTATTGATGATATCTTGGTATACTCCAACATCTACGAATATCATGAAAATAACTTGCACATTATCTTGAAGACTCTTAGAAGAAATTAATTATATGGGATGTTTAGCAAGCGTAAATTATGGATTCAATAGGTTTCATTTCTTGGACATATTGTCTCTAAGAATGGAATATCTGTTGATCCTTCAAATACCATGGCAATCCAAGAATGTCCAGAATGAAAAAGTATAACTAAGGTAGGCATTTTTACTGGTTTAGCAGGTTATTCTCGACATTTCATCCCAAATTTTGCCCGTTTGGAAAAACCATTAACAAAGCTCACATTAAAAGGGGTTAAATTTGGTTGGAAAAAAGTGTGTGAATAATGTTTTAAGGAACTGAATAGAACATAAGTCAATGCTCATATCTTGACTATACCATTGAGGAATGATGGGTTTGTTATTTATAGCGATCCTTCAAAGAAAGGCCTTGGTTGTGTCCTTATGCTAAATGACAAGGTTATTTCCTATGCATCACGATAGCTAAAAATTCATCGGAAAAACTATCCTACTCGTGATCTTGATTTAGCAGCTATAATATTTTCATTGATGATTTGGAGACACTCTCTATATGGTGAAATATGTGAGATATATACCAATCACAAGAGTTTCAAGTATACTTTCACACAGAAATAACTCAACATGAGGCAAAAGAGATGGTTTGAACTACTCAAGGATTATGATTTCATGATACACTACCACCCGAGGAAGGAAAATAAGTTGGTATATGCTTTGAGCAGAAAAGATCATGGAGTTTTGAAAAAGATGAGAGTTGAAAAGAATTCTATATACATGTATCTAGTAATGATGGATATGGGAATAACAATGGAAGGTGAAACATCAATAATTTTTCAAATGGTCACCAAATCATCTTTAATAGAAAGGATAAAGAGTTCTCAGACCAGAAATAAAGAGTTTCAAAAGAAGATTAAATTTGTGAATGATGGGAGATTGAGTGAATTTGTGTATGAAGATGTAATTTTGAAATTTGGGAAGAGGCTTTGTGTTCCCAATATACCTGATCTAAAAAGAGAATTGTTGGATTATGATCATAAGTCCAATTTCTCCATACACCATGGGATCACCAAAATGTATAGAGATTTGAAGGAATATTTTTGGTGGGACAACACGAAGAGGTAGATTGCTGATTTTGGGTCAAGATGTATGGTTTTTCAACAAGTGAAATCTGGAAGGCAACAACCCGGAAGAGTCTTGCAACCTCATTCCATACCTGAGTGGAAATGGGATAATATTATAATGGACTTTGTCATGGTACTACCAAAGACTCTGAGAAGGAACGATGAAATATGGGTCATTTTTTTATCGTATTAACAAGTTAGAAAATTTTCATTCTATAAGGGAAGATTTACCAATTGAACATTTAGCAAGACTATATATTAATGATGTCTTAATATATCATGGAGTACTACTATCGATTGTTTCTGATCGTGATCCCCGTTTTACATCAAGATTCTAGAGAAGTATTCAGAAATCCCTCGATACTGATATTCATTTGAGCACTGCCTACCACCCCCAAACTGATGGGAAATCCAAACTAACTATTCAAAACATAGATGAAATTATGAGGTCATCCTCACTAGACTTTCAAGGTATATGGGATCAATATGTTCCTTTGGTATAATTTTCCAATAACAATAGCTTCAATTCAAGTAATTGGATGCCACCATATGAATAATTATATAGAAATAGATGTCGGACACCTACCTGTTGGGATGGTGTTGGTGAAGGAAAACTTGTATGCCCAAAACTGGTGAAGGAAACGATGGAAAAGGTGAGGGTAATCCAAAACGACATCAAAGAAGCTCAATGTAGGCATAAGAGACGTGCCAATAACTGAAGGAAGGATTTGGAATTTAAGGAAGGAGATCAAGTTTTATTGAAGGTATCTTAATGTAAGGGTGTTATACATTTCATTATGAAGGGAAAATTGAGTCCCAGGTACATCGGACCTTTCAAAATTCTAGAACGAATTGGAGATGTAGCTTACTAGTTGGAAATGACGCCAAGTCTATCCAAAGTCCATGATGTGTTCCACGTATCACTGTTGAGAAAATACATGCCTGACCCAACGCATGTACTCACCTATGACGAATTAGTTCTGGAACGTGATCTGTCTTATTGTGAAGAGCTTGTCAAGGTTCTTGATACAGGAGAACAAGTGCTGAGAAACTGGACGACTCGTCTGGTAAAAGTTCTATGGAGAAACCATAAGATGGAAGAGGCAACGTGGGAACTTGAGGAACATATGATGAAGAACCACCCATGTATCTTTACACAGTAATACTCTAGAAATTTTGAGGATGAAATTATTTGAAGAGGGGAGAATGTAACATCCTAAGATTCCATGGTACACTTCTCCTTGAATAATACAGTAGCTTGTGTTGTACTCAATTTTGAGTTCTAACACACGACAACCAATAAAATTAGCCGCTATGAATAGTAATACCCACTTTTTAAAATTTTATATATTTCTTCTTTTAAATTGGACTTCATTGTTGGATTCAGAATATCAAATTTAGCTTAAGGTGAGTTTTTGGTATTTTTCAGAAAACATTCAATTTTTGATGAATATTGAAAACACTCAGTTATTGTTTAAAACCGAATTTTTATATAAATAAATTTTTATTTTATTTCAATTTATTTTACGTCAATATAGATACGTATTACCTATATAATTTCAATGTAATTAATTGGTGTTTTTTATAATAATAATAGATATATAAAAATTTTATTGAACTTTTTACCGGTTTTTACCCACCTCCTAGGAGAATTTGCAAATTTACATAAAACATAATTTTACCATCTCTGTGAGTAAAATTTAAAAAAAATGAGAGACTCAGTTGATATCAGTAATTAAAATGTGGTTTAATAAGATGAAACTAATTTTTAGTGAATAGTAACTTTTTACCTTTATTTACCATGATTAAAAGTAAATAGGGTAATTAAGGGTAAAAATGATATTATTGTTACCCCAAAACATGTCTTAATTCTATTGGATAAGTATAATTTGACACAAAACAACCTTATGAATAAAATATGAACCACTTTGGTCCACTTGGATCAGATTAGGACACTTCTTATTATTTTATTCAAAGAAGAGTTAAAAGAGTTAAAATCAAATCCTAATAACTAAAATATTTTTAATATAGGGTTATACATAAGATAAATTAGACTATAAATATTAATTAGAAAGATAAAATTATTTCCTACATAATGGTATTTTATTTATATTTTTTAGATATTAAATAATTTAATTTATTAATGACACAATGATGATGGAGTAATTATATAATTAATGAAATATTAAAATAATTTAAATTATAAATATCCAAATAAATGTAATTTGAGTCTTTTTATGAATTAAAATAATTTTCTATGTTAATATGACATTTTAGTGTTGGTTATAATATTTTTTTTGAATTAATAATGCTTTCATAAATTTTAAAAAACAAAATACCAAATAGTGTCAAAATTGACATAAAAGATTTTTTAAAACAAATATTATATTATTAATTGATATTCTGTTACTAAAAATCTATTTTTCGGCCAAAGGACTTGTATAATGATAGGTGTATAATTAATAGATAATTTGGGGTTCTCATGGAATTATATAGTATGATTATTAACTATATAATATAAAAACACAAAGCGACAAGGTAAATGCGAAATTATTTAACTAAGAGTTAAATCTAAAATATAAAGTTAATATAGTAACCCAAACCAATAAAAAACCTATTTGTTGAGTGGTTTTATAACCAATAACACCATAGTCTTTAAATAATCCACTTTTGATACATTATAAACCTAAAATAATTTTATTATAAAATAATAATTCTAGCTTTTCCTAAGGTGCCCCTCACCCCTCTTATAAAAGGGCACTCCCCCTTCTATCTAATTCACACCATCAAAACCATTTGGCTCAGACAAACCCTACCCAAATACCCAAAAAAATATCCTCCCTTAATTATAGAGGCCTTACTTTAGCCATAAAGAAAACATAATGATCCCTTTTGAATAAATCAAAAGGAAGAACTCGAAGAAGAGGTAAATATTTCATCACCTCTTTCAAGTTCCTTTCTTCTTCCACTTCCTATTTCATTGTTTTTTCTATTCTGAAATAATGACTCCAGTATATTCTATATTATTTTAGGTTATTATAAATATGGTAAAACCATCTTCATTATTCTATCTTTCCTTTGAATTTCATTTCACCATACGTGTGTACAAACAGTTTACTGTCTCCACGTCGTGGTGTAATTGTTATTCAATACATTATTATTTGGATGGGTATAACAATGATGTGTAATTGATTTAAATAATAAATATAACAACATAATGATTATATATATATGATATAACATCCAATTATATATTATTTTAATATCGAAATAATGATATTGTCACTTGTGTGTACGTACGGATTACCGTCTCCACGAACACGATGAGATTCATTCCCCATCATATCAATTCAAGACTAATTTTCATTTGATGATTAAAAATAATTTTAAATCACTTAATATCGTTCTGAATATGAATAAGATATATCCTATCCATAAATAACATTACTTACATAACAAATCATATAAAGGAAAATGAATCAGCTAACACCCGAAACAACGATAATACTAAGATATTATTAACAAAGCAATGTTAAAAGATCATATATAATATAATATTAATGTATATGATTATTTTATAATTTAATAAAAAATATTTCACCATTATACAGGATGTTAAACTACACTATACCATGGAAAATTACACGCTAAGGGTTAATTTCACAATCTCTTTATTATCCGAGGTTGTTTTTACGTAAGTATCTTCTAGGACCTCTTTATCATCCACATCTATGTTTCTTAAAAATGTATTCCGAAACATTCTTACTATTTTATAGACTGTGGGTTGAAGTCATTTATACCCTTTTTACTTTTTATAAGATGTTTATAAAGGAATATTTACGTCATTTTCCAAACAAGGTCCATTATAACCTTTTCGACAAAATTAAGGTAAGAATGTATTTTTTTAACTTAAATGGTAGGTGCAGGTATTTTCCACCCTTATAAGATCATCAAATATTCTTTTACAAGATTATAAGAATATTTTAAAAATAAATGTCTTCTTTATAATTATGTAACTCTTAAATGATTTCAAAATAGAAAGAGATATCTCTAAAAAAGGGGTTTTGATTTCATCTATGTCAACTTCCTTTTATGGATTTTAATCTTATTTGATGTTGATTTATTATGGTACAAAACATCCATATTGTATTGAAGGTTTTGTGATATGTTTAAATTTGGATGTGTTATTGTTACAACATTCATGGTTTATGGATAAATTATTGACATTTCGTATACTAGTTTTAATACGAATGTTTATGTTATGTTTAAACCTTTTCATATGAGGAATGAATTGGACATAGTATGTGATGGGTATAGCCTGCTATAGCTCCTCGATGCATCGGTAGGTCTCATGAGACAAACTAGTGTCTTTTAACAATTTCTTGACAAAATCTTATTTGTAGTCTTGGCATAGGGCCTTGACTACGTGGCTATGAAAGTCTAGCATTATGCATTCCGTCATTATAAAAGTGGATATTGATATTGCACATGATTATTTGAATAGTATAATATCCATGTGAGTAAGTAAATAGAATTATTTTGATTTATATTTTTCATATTATGATGAAGTTTATCTAGAAAAGGCATTTGTTTTAGTTCTATACATTGACTTAAATTTTTGTAAATATTTAGGAAAGTTTCCACTACATTGTTATGCTTACTGAGAATCTGAGGACACCCATTTCTACGTTTTATTTTTCCCTAGATGTAAAGAAGTATATTATGAATGACCTGCATGGATAGTGTATGGGATCCCAGTGTTTTCTGTGGAAAAAATTTTGTTGTAGTTTTCCATTTTATGATGTAATGTAAACCTTATAAATGTATCTAGTACTTCCAAGGCTACTAAACTAACCTGTATTTCAAGACCTGATCTTTTCTGATCATGCTAATGTAATGTAATAATGCACCGACTCTGGGTAACTAGGCTTGGGGCATTACAACATCCCTTTAAAAATTATTTTCCATTTTCCATTAACCTTCACATTTGAATTATCTCTTTGTTCCCTTTATGTTGTTTCTAGGATTATTCATTCAACACTTTTGATACGTGGGATGTTTGGTATTATTTCCACAATGGGATTTATCTGTCAATACTATCAAATTAAACACCATTTTCCTCTTTCTTTCATTAGGAACATGAGATCACTAAGAGTATCTGATCTACATTTCAATATTAAGTGAACAATTAAAAATATACTAATAACTGTTGAAGTATTGTATGACATATTATTTTCGTTGACTTGACTTCAGTCTGCTAAAGAATCCTTCCTCATTGATTTTTAAGTTCATGACAAAGCTGAAGGAATATCATGAAAACCTTGTTATGTTTTCCTCAAACACTATGATAGTCTCTTCTGAATTTTTCTTCAGTCTATGGAATTACCTTTCCATATTGATATGGAGGTTTCATGAATTTTTTTATTGAATTATTTTTTGAATTCCTCCCAATCCATGGAATCAATTTCCTATTTATAATTTCTATTCATGAGGAGTTTCCACCACTGACATTCTTCCGCATAAATATGATATTAAAATATCAAAACATTCTCTTATTCTAAGGATGGGAGGATAGAGTATATATTCTCAATGGAATTAATCCATTGTTCTGCAAGTTTGGGATCAGAAGATCCCCTACTCATGGGAGGAATTTTATGAATGAAGGATTCAACAAAAACATTCTCTTTCTCGGGAGAAGGAGGGAGTTAAAAAAATTTCAATTTATTATTTTTATCTTTATCCAATTGAAAAATTAATGTCCTAATGTTTTGGTAACCCATTCCCATCATATTTTCTATATCATTTTGGAAATTAATTCATGTTCGATCATATTCATTGTTAGTAGGGGTTTTCCTTTTTCCACCCATTAACTATGAAAAATAATGTACCATTAGGGGTATTTAATACTTAGGTAATAAGAATATAAAAATAAAACATTCAACATAAAATGATAACCATGTAAATGAAAGGTATATCCTAGGTTTTGATACCCTATGTTTCAATATAGGTTATCCATAGTGATAGAATTATCCCTATGGTTCATACTAATGCACTCTATTCCTAATCTGTAGAAATAAATAGAATTTTTTTGGATACCAAATATAATAACCCTGTCCATTGAAAAATATTATTACATTATTTTTAACAAAATTAAACATAAAATTACAAGCCATGGATTATAATGTTTACTGTCCTAGAAGATTAGGTACATAATTAAACATCAAGAAAAAAAATAAAAAGTATGTTTTATTTAATATTCATAATGATATAAAAATTTCATTTGAGACCATATATCATCATTGGATAACCTTGGGAATACATGAAAAAATGGGACGAGCAACAAATCCTAGTAAGTCTATAATCATTGGAATAAAACATAGCACATGGGTTCGATGTCATAAAATGTTTGAAAAATGGCATGAAACATGAATAAACATAATGAATAATAACACATTTATCATGGGAACATATAACCATGACATCATAGTATTTTGGAAATAACATATAACATGACATAAACATGAGCCAAGGAAAGCTCTTAAGACATGGTGAACAAAGTCTGATAAAGGAATAAGGATCCCCCTATATCCCCACATGCGACTAAAAAAATTACCAATTCATTAGAGTTCTATATTGGTGCACCCATTATAACATGTTCATGAATATATGTTCCATATGAAGAATCATACATAAGGAATCAAACATAAAAAATTGTTACACATGGAATGAACTGGGTATCATAAACATCATAAAAAGAATAAAATTGGGGAATATCATAATTTTCTCCATGAATGAATATATTTAAATCATAAATGGAAATTCATAATTTAAAATAGGAATAGATCATGATAAGTGATTTCAAAATGGCATGATAAAATGTTAAAAGGGTGTTTAAGAATCTTTAGAAATAAAACATTTTAGTTTGGGTTTCGAAAATTATTAAAGATCATTTAAAAAAATGAATAATATTTTATATAAAACAAGAATTGAAAAAAGTAGGTTTTTCATGACTAAATGAGAGATTTTTGAACAATTATGGTGTATTAAATTATATTATAGAGTACACTTGAAAATGGGCAAGAAATATAGAAGTTCCCTTTAATTGGGATTGCTTATCTGAAAGAATTGAGAAGTGGACCTTTTCAAAACACATATTTCCATATCAAAGAAGGATGATATGATCTGAATACATGAGTTTTGAACATACAGAAATAATTTAGATGAATTAAATTAAAATAAATAAGAAATACATTGGAGTAAATAGAGAGAAGGACTATCTCGAAGGAAAAAATGGAGGTTTGGGTAGAAACCCTTACCTTTTGACCGAAAGAGTTATGCACATGATCTTATTATCTGAGATAAAAAATTAAATACATTAATTAATCAATACAAAAAATTTTAGTCGTATTTGTTTTAGTATAATTTTATTATGTTCATTTATGGCCCTTTTTATGAGTTATAAGATACAATTTCATAGTTTAGGAGTATTCGTGTCCTTGGTTTTCATGATCTGTTACTTATATAATTGTATGGAAAGTCATGTTAGATAAGAATGGTTTTATATAATTGAAGTTATATGTTATAAATTAAAATAAGAAAGATTAATGTTTAACATAAGTAATTTGGAAATTTGTGGAGAGTATGTGTCATTATATAAAAAATTAACAATAACTGTTTAGATAAATATATGGTTTTTTCGATCATCATAAACTTGTTTTGTATTATAAATTAATATTATGAACATAAAATTGTTAAATGACATTAAATTGGATTTAATATATATATTTTAATATTCCTTAATCATTAAACTGATTTTATTATCAGTCTCTAATGTGGGAATGGAAATTGAAAACATCTTCATTCTTGAACGTGATAAATTAACACATCATGTATGTTGTTTTAATTTTCTGTAAAAAAGGTGAGGGGAAAGAAATAATGATGGATTATTACATTATAAAAATAAAATTATAGTATTTTTAAGGTACAAGAGTTATCATCTAATTTTTATGAGGGATGGTGATGATAAAATAAGAAAAGAAAAGAACATGAAAGTAAATTAAAAGAAAAGAAAGATGGTTTTACCTCTTGAGTCATTCTTCTGGAGAACCCCCTTAAGGGAATTGGTTTTGTTATTTTGTTGGGATCAAGGATCTAGGATGCGGGGAGGGGATTGTTAAGATATTTTCACAAAATTTATACAAAGATCAATGCTCGAGTGGTGGGAGAAGAAGAGGTGGTGAGGGGTGGTATGTATAGGGGAGTTGAGGGGTGTTTTCTCATTATTTTATTTATTAGTTTATTATTTTTCCTCAAGACTATGAATTGAATTATAATTATCACTAAATATATTAAAATATTTAACTAGAGTTCTATATTTTTTTCTTACATAAGTCATAACTCATATATGACTCCATAATTTATGTATTTAGCTTTAATTTTAAATTATCATATTTTACTATTCACCAAAATTTCATGAATTTTAGAAAATAAAAAAAAATCTCCCTTATCATTTTGCAATATGTTTAATTCAAAAATGGACACTATTTTAATAAAATATTTTTCAAAATATGATAATTTTAATGTTAAATTAAAATGTTAATTTACTTAGAAAATACAAAATTTAAAATTATAGCTGATTTTATAACACATTAGAAAAATAATTAAGGTCGCAACATATAATAATACTATAAAAAATATTAATTTTTAATACATTTAATGGAAATAAACTATATTTTAAAACATTATATTAAATATAAAATTGTAAATAAATAGTTATATTTTACAAAAAATGACAACTTTTAATTAATAATTTTTTAAAAATTTATTTAGTTTTACTATGATATAAGTATATCTTATTTTAATTTATAATATGGAGAAATATTATTTATTCATTCATATGTGAGGTTACTATTCTATTATTTTTTTTAAAATTCATAAGGTTCATATTACAATTGAAAATGTCAAGTTAAAGTTTCATTGGTATATGTTCCTTAACTTCTAAAAATACCTATTATTTCATTAATTCTTCATTTATAATGTTTTTTTGTATTATTAGTGTGATTATGACATAATTATATATAGTGAATTTCAATTGATAAAAATTTTGATCGTTACAAATGATACCACCCACTTTTATTCTTCTCATAAATTATCATGATGATTTTTTTAGGATCATTCTATGAAAGATTTTTCTTTTCAATGAGTTAATGATGATATGAAAACTGATTAGTTTCCAAATTTTAGTCTATGATGAATAGATGAAATTTCTATGAAACTTGTTTCTTTTCCATGGTTAATGATATGAATAATGTTATATGATCATGTGGAATAATATATATTATTTTACATTATTTGACACGTGGTCCATGAATTATATAACCCTCCAATGCAATGCATAAAGATGGATATTTAATGAGAAAAAAAGTAATGGAATAGGGAGTGAACCTAGTTTATTAAGGGACCCTATCTACTATGATAATATTGGGAGTAAAACATGTCTTCTATAATGGGCTGGGGAGTGAATATGATCAATTATGATAGTCTTGGAATTTATCCTTGAATACCAAGGAAATGATTTTATCTACTTAGGTTTTTACTAAAAATCAATGTATTATGCCAATGTTATGCACCCAGGTCTCCTTACCATTGATTTTTTATGTTCTATATCTTATAAACTATTGAAATTTATTCTATAAATAAATATTTGGACTTACAATATGAAGGCTTTGGTTTTAAAATTTAGTTATCATATTCTCATGCCATTTTTCTCATTTTATGTTAATATAGTCTTTGATATATTAGTTATTTACCCTTACTAAGCATCAAATATCACACTTTATTATGTATATTTTTTTAAAGTTATAAATAAATTTATTAACTATGATATGTAGAATAAGGGTTCTAGTTATGAAGTATAAATTTGGAGATGATAGAGTTTAATTATGAAACAGTTGATTATGTATCCATTTTTTCATAGATATTGGACCTATATGATTCTTTTCGTGGATCATTATGTCATGTAATAAATATTCATATATTAATATGTTATATTTATGTATCAAAAGTATGGGTTTTTTAGTTAATATTATATAGATGTTTAGTTTCCTTTGAAATTAGGCTGAAAAAACATTAGTGAGAACACTGTGGATATGTCTATGTAGAATTTAACATCATAAATTTTTGGTTACAATGATGGATGAACTAGGTTTAACCAATATATATATATATATTATATTGATATTTTCATTATTTAAATATCATTTGAATAGTTTTTCATGATTTATCACTTTAATAAATGATGATCTATGATCTAGTAAACCATTTTGTTTTAGATTGTGATTTCAAATAGAATTATAAATTTTTAGTGGAAATAGATATGCTCAAATATTAAATTCTATTTTGGAGCATAATTATATGAATTCCTTTCTATCATGAAAAATATCAAGTGTATAAATTCATATCCTAACTGATTAGATGTTGAATTATTAGTGAAAACCCCTAATGTTATAGTGATCACATCACAAGCCTATGATTCTTCTAAGATTTAAATTTATTCTAATATGATTCCTACAAATCTAGGTATTCTTCCAATAGTTGACCATGATGTTATCCTAGGCGTGGATTATAATTATTTTTGTAAATCCTGCTTCATTTTTAAGGAATGGAAATTATCAATGATGTTATGAAAAACATATTTTCTTATAAATATATTTAATGATAAATATGAACTTTTAATGGAAATTCAATTCATTATATTGGTCTTGATTCCTATTAAATAGTGGTGTATATATCATATGTTTTTATAGAAACTCAACATCATGGATATGCCTATTATGTAGGATTTTTTATGTCTTAATATAAGAGTTTCCTAGACTTCATTGAATCATAATGTTTATTTATCAATCCAAATCATCACAAGTTTTACATATATTTTATGTAATCTGTATAAATTGGCCCGAATTTAGTTATTGTAACTGAAGAAGATAATCCAGAAGAATGTTTACAAGGGATTTGTTCAACCATATATGCCACCTTAGGGTGCATGTAATCATTTTTTAATAATAAATATGTAATAATGAAACTCTTTTTTGATTATTATGAAATTCACAAGATCACAATAAAGATTAAGTATCCTCTACCACGTATAGTATACTTTTTTTGATCAGTTGGGTGGAGATCAATAATTTTGAAAGATTAATATTCATTCTGGATATAATCATTTAAGGCCCTAGAATGAGGATATAACCTAAGTATAATTCCATAAATGTTATAGGCTATGAATCTATAGTTATGTCATTTAGGATTACTAATTATCGTAATATATTCAAGGATATACTTAATAATGTCTCTATAAATTTCAATGACTAGTTTATGGTAGTCTTTATAAAAACAATCTTTTATTTTAAATTAAAATTGAAGAGTATAATATCAAATATATATTTTAATTAAGACCCTAAAGAAAGAGAACATATATATAATGTTTAACTAGTGTTAATTTTTTATATTTTTTTTTCATTTTTGGGTAATCTAATCTCAAGATAGGGTATATCGATGGACCCATAAAATAATGAAGATATTAAACATTGGACCATTACTACCAATGTGAATTAGATATGATGTTTTATTGTGTTTTTTAGATATTAAAATGATTATTGAATATTATTTATGACTATATTATCCCCTCACCAATCTAACATGGAAGGGATCAAAGTTTCCATGGATAGATTTATGTGAGGAAAATATAAAGGAAATAATGATAAGGTTAGTCAATACTTTTTGAATCCATAAACCTATAGTAGAGATTGGTTTTTTATCTATAGTGATGAATAAAATAAGGAAATAGGATAAATTCTAGTGAAAAATGATATGGATGTATCTTATGCCTCTTGAAAATTGATGGTTCATGAGAAATATTAATAAACTCTTGATTTTTTTTTCTTTTGTAATTTTTACATTTAAGATATTGAGGAATTATCTTTATGGGGAAATATGTTATATGTAAACTAATCATAAAAGTTTATGGTATATATTCACTCAAAAATAGATGAATATTATTTAGATTAGATTGTTATAGCTGATTAAAGAATATTATTTCTAAATACATTAACACTCTTGGAATGTTAATAAGGTGATTTATTCTTTGAGTCTAAATGATTATGCTATCATATATAATCTAAGGATCACAAAAGATCCAATATTTATAGATTTTAAAATGATGGAAATAGAAACCGGGAAGAAGGAGAGAAATATTATCTTGATTGAATGAGTGTTCTGTCATCTATCCATATTAATATTAAAGGTGGATAGAAAGAAGAACTGGTAATTTTGAAGTAGTTCAGAAATATTCCTCAATTCATACTTGATTATTATTGAATAATTAGTTTTACGATCAGTTAATATATTTTCTCCGTACTAGATTTGAAGATGGATACACTGATTGAGGCTCATAGTCCATAATTCTATATTCATCCAGGAATTATGAAGATATATAAAGAGTTTAAAGTGTATTTATAGTGGAACAACATGAAGGGAGATAATTTAGATTATGTACCTCAATTATTAGAATGAAATAATGTTAAGGATGAGGGATAAGTGTTTAAGGTGATGTCGAAACTATTTCATATACCAGAATGGAAATGGTAAAACATCACCATGGATTTTTACTTCTGTGCCCTTGAAATGTATAATGTCCATATTTTAATATGGGTTATAGTCAATCACCATACAAAGTCCACACACTCATTTCTATTAGAGAAGATACCCCTCTTGATCACCTTTTGATAATATACTTTAAAAAAGAGGAATGTTTTCATGGATTATAAAATTATATTGTATCTGATATGGATCCATTGGTTTTCTCTAATATATGGAGAATTACTTAGAAGGATTTGGATATAGAGTTTAGTTTCAATACGACATATCTTACTCTAGAATATAGTCAGTTTTAGAGAACTACTCAATAAAAAGAGGATATACTAAGATCATATTCTATGGATTTAAAAGGTAGTTGGTTCCCTCACCTTTATATTGTCTTGTTTTGTTATAATAATAGGTTCCAATCAAGAATCTTGATGTATATTTATGAATAACACTATATAAATAGGTGTAAAAATCTAATGTGATGGGGTGATGTTGGAGAAAAAACAATATTAGGACCTAATCTAGTTGAGAAAATTGAAATGAATGTCCATGCCATTATAAAATCAAGGTGGCTCAGAGTTAATAGAAAATTAATGTTGATAATCATTGTAAATATCTATCTTTAGAAGTCAGTGATAATGTGATTATGTGAATTGTCCCATATAAGATGGTTATGAGATTCATAAATAAGGTAAAGATGACTCAATGGTATATTATCCCTTTAGCGAAGCTTGATTGATTATAGAAGTTACTTTATTGATTAGTGCTTCTACTAAACATCTATTTAGTTCATGATATTTTCTACGTATCTCTCTTGAGGAGGTACATACATACCCCTTACAATGTACTGAACTCAAAGGTCATACCACTACAGAACGATATTTTATATGATGAAAAACATGTATTAAACTTGTATCATAGATATAAAGTTCTACAAAAAAAGACTAATCACATGGTTAATGTTCTATAGAAGAATCTAAAATTTAAAGAAGCTTATTGGGGAGCCAATGATGTAATAAAACAAAGAAATCATCATTGATTTAAACTACAGTGATGTAATTTCATGGTATAAATTTATTTTTAAGGGGGTATAATGTAATACTATATAATTTTATGATATTGTTTCCAATAAAAATTATGATTTCATCAATATATTGCAATACACACAACCCTATATCTAAATGAACCTAAATATTGAAAACAATTACAACCTAGTAGTCAAATTGGACCTTATAAATATGAATAACTAAATAACTTAATATATATATTTTTGATTAAAAGTATCATTTTATATACTTTTATCCAAAATCCAGAAGTTATAAATGATTTTTCACTATTTTTTTTACATGTTTGATATATACACTCATCCGTGGATATCATAAAAATAAAATAATCACACGTAAATCAATAACTGAATTCATAATGACAGAATGAATAATAACAGAAATCAAAAACATAGCATTGAGTCATTGTCCCAAGACATCTGAAATATCTTTAAGGCCTTGTGAGAAGACATATATATATATATATATATATATGGGTAAGGCCTTGTCAAAAACCCAACCTAATTTGTCTCATGAGACCTATCAATTCAAATAGAATCTATAGAGGTACTCATTTGTCAATTAATAAGTCAAATTAATTCCTCATATGAATGGGTGAAAAAAAATCAACAAAAACATCTCTATTGAAAAAAAATCTTATGAAATGTTAATAATTACCCCAATAAATAATCATAATCATTAACTATCCATGGAAATATAAATAATATCAATATGGTAAGTACCAAGTGAAACTGATCATAATACACCCAAAGAAATAATAAATATAGTATTTTTACTAGATATAACGAGTAAAGGATAGGTAGAATAAGGGTTTTTAATGTTGAAGGATAGAGATTCTATATGGAGATCATTAAAAATATTATTGAGGAAAATAACCATTCCACTTTGAAAGCAACCTTTTTAAAACTAAATTTTATAAAATATTTATAAATATATTTGTTAAAAAATTAATTTTTGATCATATAATAGTATCTTTAAAAGAATTATAGGTCACAATGCATGTAAAAATTATTCATTTCATACATGTTAAAACAAATATTCAATTCTCATTTTTGGTAAAAAGTAAAAAAGTACCATGTGTGGAAAAAATATAAGATTATTTATTTTAACCCATTTTTTAATTTTTTTAACATGGTTAAAATTTAATTTAGTAAATTTTTTTTATAATTTTAAAACATTTCATAAATTTATTTAGAAAACACTTGTATGGAATAAAATGGTTTCCAAAAAAGAGGGAAATGGAGTCAATTTTCCTTCAAATATTTTTTGGTTTTTTTAAATTTTAAAAAGTCTAAAATGAGTGGAAAAATATATTCTCTATAAATAAACAAAGGATAATAAAATTTATTAGTTTTTTAAAACAAAGATAGTAAAATATCGTCATCTTAATCATAATCTTAAACCATCCAAATAAATAATGATACTATAACATAAAACAATCATGCTTTGGTAACTATTAAATCATAAGATCAGTGAAGGAAATAAATTAAAATGAAACATTATATACCATAAATTTAAATGGATTAATGATATATAAAATTGATTTTATAGTATATGAATTACACAAAAGAACTATGTGGAAAATACAGAATACAACTCATAGAAGTAAAAGTGAGATGAGAAACCATTACCTCAAGTCTAATTTCAATCATACATTTCCATACCTCATATATAATAAATATATTTATTATAATTATATTCAATAAATATACTCATATATTTAATACCATATAAGATTTACTTATAGTATTTTTTGATCTATTTATTAAGAATTATTTGTTAAAATTACAGTTTCAGATGATAATTGCTTCATTTTTCATTTATGTTTTTGTTTTGTAATTTCATTCATTTCACCTTGATCATGGTTATATAATATCTATAATTATAACCATGATACAATTATATTATATAATTATAATATAACTATTTATAATATTAAATTAAATTTATATACTAGATAATGAGTTATACCGTTCATAGAGACGGTAGGACATACGTACGCCTGCATTTTGTTTCTATTTTTCCAAAATATATAATGTAAGGTAAGTAAAACAAATTTCACATTTTAATAAAAAATATTTAATAAAAAATATCTTATATTTTAATTAAATATAACCTTATTACTCTTCTCTCAAAAATTAATTAAAAGACATATCACATAGCTTTGTGGAGGTGGTAACCCACATGTACACAAAAGAGACATTATTGTTTTCCAATAGAATATAAGGTAAGAATGTATATGTGATAATATAGTTAATTAAGTATATTAATATCACTAATATCGTATAAATATTTTAAATCCATCATTATATCTACCTGAGAGAGGAGGCCCTGGAAAATAAATTTCATCACATCGTGTGGCTGTAATCCACTAAACAGACGATTGGCAGTTTTGTTTCCCATTTGATTTTAGTGGGGATAAATAAAGGTCATTACTTTTAAAAAATATCATATTTGTTTATATGAATTTTTTTATTATTATATCATAGTTTGATAAGATTTTTTGATTTATTATAATAAGTAACACAAAAATGAAAGATTAATAACTTTACCTCTTTTTCAGAGAACCACTATGGGTTTAAACCTAAAGCCTTAAAAGATTGGTATTATGATAAAACAATGACTATAAAATGCATTGAAAAATTTTAGGGAGTGATTTTGGTAGAGATATTATGAACTAAAATTATATGGGAATATGAAGAGGAGGGGAGAGGGAGTGACCATTTTTAAGTGGGGGAGACGACACACTTGGAATCTTTGAAATAAAAATGAGATACCCATATCATTTACATTCCAAAAGGGTAAAAATGGATCATTATGGAACTGTAAAAGTTATATGGTCTAAATATTTACATAAAATAAGAATTTTAAATTATTATATGTCATTTATCAATTATTTTATTAGTTTAACCCCCTGGATAACCTATCTTAACCTTAACCAGGGTAATTTATATTCACTCATTTTAATATTCATTATGAAAAAAATTAATTTTATATCATTAGATAATATTAATTGTATTTATTCTAAATATGGAATCAATTTTTACAAATTCCACTCACATAATATGAAATATTTAATTAAAAAATAACCTCATAGAGAAAAGGAAAAAATTATTAACTAAGGAGAAAATTATCAAAAGTATAGAAAAAATTAATAGAAAAAATAAAAATGATTTTTATTCCAATGATTTTTTTATTTTTTTAAATAAAATTTAACATATTTTAATTTTATAAATAATATTTAATCCAAATTGAAATTTTAAATTAAATAAATGATAAAGAAATTTTTAATAAAAATTAGAATTTCAACTGTTTATAAAAAATTAATCTCTTCATAAAATTATCAAAAATTAAGTATATGATAATTTCGAAAATATGATTTAAAAAACAATGTTATATTTTATTAATAATTTCTCTAAAAGATCTAAAAATTTATTTTAATGTATTTTCACAAAGTGTGAAAACCTTATATTTTTGTAAAATAAATTTATTAGATATAAATTCTTTTTCTTTTTAATGTTTTTTATTTCTATTAAATAGTTATCCATTGAATTTATTTTATATAATTTTTAACCATATAATTTAAATAAGTTATTTATCCCTATTTATACCAGACGATTTAATGACTAGGTTATAATGACCATTTTTAAATAAAATTATCCATATCATGGTTCATATAAACTTGGGATTTCATGTATAAAAAGTTATTGAGGATATTTATTATTAATGAAATATATTTTTATAGTCTTTTAATTTTGTTATTTGATGTCGAATAGTCTATAAAAAACAACACTCTTCCTTTAAAATATCAAAATTTTACATTCTATATAACCAACTAGGTGGGGCTACAATCTAACCTAACACCTAACCCAACCAAGGATAAAGCCCAAAAGGTGTTCCCAATCCTCTGAGGATGTGGCAAGTAGTGGAAATCAAATAATACATAGTGGTAAAAATCTATACAAATAAAAAACTGGGATGATTTAAAAAAACAAATCACACAACAAAACTAGTAGGATATATTAACATTGAATATGATAAATACATCAACCTGATCCCAACAGAAGAACAAAATAGAACTAAAAATCAATATGAAATCAAAATAGAAATGACAAAATCTCTTCATGAATTCTTGGTCACCACCATAAAAAATACCAACCTACTCCAATTAATACCGAACATGAAACCTAAATAAGAAAAATAGATCAGTTCTACCATCTTTGAGAGGAGCAAGTAGGGTGTGATAAAAAACAGCTTAATAGGTAATCACCACTGAGTCCATACATTTACTTTCCCAAAAATTTATATAATCACTAGTTCTTAATACATTTAGAACATAGGGTTTTTATCAATTAAAAGATCAACACGTGGTTTTCTAGAAATTCCATTTTTAAAATGACACATGCCATATTATTATTTCTAAAAAAAAATTCTTTTTATAACAGAGTTCCATTTTAAATCCAATTTCACCATCTAAATCCCAAAAGAAGAACCAAACCTGATGATAATAAGGGGATATTATGTGAATAATAATGAAAAAATAATAAGTTAATGAAGTATAAGAATAAAAAATAATATTAAAATAACAATCAGGTCAATTTACTAAATATCGCTAGAATCAATCCTTCGATGTACTTGGTTTATACTCAAATGTCGATGTATGGTACATCTATATGGTTAATAACTAATTGGATACTATATACTAGCCTCAATAGTAGCACAACCCACATAGACTCTCAACAAATACAGGGGGTAGAAACCCATCTAATTGGGGATGATAAGTAACCATCACTCGACCCTCAAGATGAAACCCATGAATCCCATGATGAAAGTACATAGTGAATGAGTATGTCCTCACACACATGAAATAAAAAAATAACCCACATATTCCACCATGCTTTCTTAACACAAACATAGACACAACTTATGAAATGAACCACTCCTTAGAGGGAAATCATAGAGGTTCCTATCACACATCAATCCATACACAAGTTCCAACTAGTCATTCACATCACATGAGTTTCCAAAAACACATTCCAAAACACCATAAGGTTCCACCCGATCCTTTTATTTACAATTAAAAAACTATTTAAATTAATAAGGTAAAATAAAATTTATGGTTGAAAGTTTCCAAACTAGCCATTATCTCATTTAGTTACCAAACTGCATTCCAATGTTCTAACACATTCCAAATATTAGGATATACATTCAAAAACATCATTTGATATCCATTAGAAATCATGAAAACATTTGGAACTTATTGGGGTTTTAGAAAAATAATTTAAGTGGAGGAGTTAGGAAGGATGAAATGAAATAGGAGAGGGAAATTATGGAAAATTATACTTATGAAGAACATTTTAACAAATAAATCCATTATCATTTTCTGAGCTCATTCATATATGTACCCTATACATATATGGATGTTCCCACATCCAATGGTGTACTTAAAGTATCACCAAAATTCAAGAAGTTCCAATTCATGAACCGTAAATAACCTTGAAACCATTTACACATAACCATAAAACAACTAATCCACACACCAAGATTAATTCACAATGAAAAAAATACCAAAAATAACCAATGAAAAAACAATTCAAAAGATCCAGTTTCATCATTTAAGGGCCCTGAGGTTTTTCATAAATAACTGTTCATACATATATATATAGTTATAATTATAAAAACCCTTTAAAAATATATTTTTATTAGGTTACCAACATTTAATTTCAAAAAAAATATACTAACAATTTAAAATCAATATGTCTACATTTAGAAACCAGTTAAAAAACTCAAGCGTCAAGTGCAATGTGTATAAAAAGAAAATGGGAAGAAACACCTACCTCAACGACAAGTATAAGTAGTGAAACCATATGATAAGGAAAAAATAAACCCAAAGAATGATTTGAAAACCCTAACATCAATGAAAAAAACACACATTATCCAACCTTCATCATATGGATAATCCAAGTGGGAGAAGATCCTAGGATGAACCAAGAATCAAGTGAGAAACAGAATAAGGGGTGAAAATTGACCAAAGCCTCAATAAAATTCTTCATAAGAACATTAGATACGATTCAATAGAGGAAGGAGAGAAATTTAGGAGGGTTTTCAACAACCCATGGGTGTTTTTAAGTCTAGAAAAAAGAGGTAAAACCCAAAATGGGTTTACTACTAAAGAGGGGAATAGTTAGAATTTCATGTTTAAATTACCTGGGTAACTGACACAGTTTGGCCGCATGGTTTTCCAAACAGTTCACCAACAATGTGAACCTTATTGGAGAATGGGGACACCCTACATGGGATAACTGCACATTTTTGAAAAAATGTGTGTCAACCATGAAAAATGGAAGAATAAAATTCAAAATACTCTCTACATGCTCACTACATGGTTTCCCTTAATAATGTGCAAGCTGTGGAAATTTTCCATGAAACCAATAGGTGGATTCCTAGTTTCTCTTTATCCTCGCATGGTTTCTCCCTAATCATACTCAGATTATGGAATCAAAACCATACATGAAATAATTGAATCAGAAATTTCCTCTTCCCCAACAACCACATGGTTAACCCCTAAATCGTTCAAAAAAACTCTACACATGTACAAAACACAATCATAAACTCTAAAACTAAAACATTCATACTGAGAACTTAACCTAAACCATAAAAAATAAAACTAAATCCAAGAAATGAAAAAAATAAAAGAGAAACCAAAAATGGGGTTTGAAAATTCTCCACACCACCTATACTTTTTACCCTTAGAACGTCAGCTAGCCAAACCAGGAATCAAACTCGTGCATGAAATTGGAAAAGACCATTGAAACCAGAAACTTGGTGTGACCTTTCACACCACAAGTCACACACGAATAGATTAAAGATAAATAAAAAATATGAATATCCAGGAGGCAAATATGATGTTTATCCCCACCATAATAACTCCACTAGAATTTCCAACATCATAACACCACCTTGGGATTAAGTAATATGGGGACCCCCAACATTAACCCAACCCCCATCACATGTGAAGCATTGCGAGAGAAAGCTATATTCAAGTGGTGAAAAAACAAAAATTCATCAATTCCACAAGACATGAGAATCTCCGAAATGATCATAATCATTTTCCAAAATTAATATATTAAATGATAACCTCTTAATCTTTACAATATAGAACACAAACATGAGATTACAATATAACTGAACAATGAAACCCATAAAATGAAGTGAATTTTTTTAAAATATAACAAATACAACAAAAAAACTTTAACTAAATCCACTATGATGCCAAAGAAAAAAGATGGGAAAGACAACCCACACCCATAAACCCCTCACTATGTGAGAATTCTCACTATATGGCCCACAAGAGGAGACCAGATGTCTTGAATCATCTAATGACCCATAACTAGATCTAAAAGCCACTGATCGAGACTTCCTTTTCTGGAAACATCGCTCGCAGAACTTCTCTAAATGACCAAAATGGCCACAGTGATGAAAATACATTGGAGAATTAGGAAAATATGAATTTGAATGCCTAAATTGACCACTCTGGGAGAACACAAACGAATAGTCAAATGGACAATAATACAAATCCGAAGAAGGATACCCCACCATAATAGTTTTTTACACACACTCCTCTCCAGATGCTGAACCTCCCTGATTTACATATGATACCATATTTCCAAATACATATTCCCTGAAAATCAAACCAACCATGAACACATCATCCACTAACTTCTTGAAATAAACATTTCTAGATTAGAAAAATATATATTTATTCTATAGGAAATGATCCTAGACAGTGTTAAAATCTATATGATGGTCCTTTGAAGCTATCTCTAGATAAAAATGAACTAACCCCTTGAAATGGTCAATATAGGTCTTCATTGTTTGCTAACATTGCCGAACACCCAACAACATAGCCACATTCCTCACCTTAACCTCCTTTGATAAAAACTATTAGTTAAAGTGGTATTCAACACTTTTTAGTGCATCCCATCTTTCAATAATGGTGTGACAGTCACCTTACACATATTTAAAGATATACCTACAAAAAAACCCAATCCCGCACATACCCTTTTATATTTTAGAGTTCCCAATGACCTGAAAACATCTTTGAATTCCTCAATCCACTCTACATCCCCCAAAAGAACTTTATCACCATGGAAGAACAAAAAAACTCAGAAGAATTAAACTTCTCCACTCTAACCAGATTTTGAGTAGGGCCAACAACCAAAAGATACTTGCAAAAAACCCATATGACTTTGCTGGTAGGAATTCTCTATATATATCAAAAAAACATAAATCCAAATCAACACCCAACCCAACTCAGTACATAACAAAAGGGGAAATCCAAATTCAAACAACAATCTCAAGAATAAAATACTAAAAATAAAAACTAGGATCCATTTTATAAAATCATTATATCATTTTAATTTTAAAGACACCTGGCCTTAAAGACACATTGAAATTACCTAGGGCCACATTTAAAATAAAATCAAATCCCAAGAACCATTTTCCTTTTAAAAACACCATGTCCCTAGAGATCATTTCCCTTTATAAAATCCATTACCACATCAAAATATATCAAAACTATCAAAATTGAAACCAATAAACAACCCACACTAGATCACCCTAAAAAACTAATTAGTTGTCATGAAAAATCCGAGCACCTAGTTTTTTGGACCATGCCCCATGAATTCACTAACCACCAGGAGTACTGTCAATAGTGAAATCAGCCTCCAAATGGGTCTATAATAATGGTAAGCCTACAGTACAACACTGATTAACCTCCATTGACATTCCCTGTCCACTCAAACCAAAACAAAATACTCAAATCCAAGATTACCCTGTGAAACACGAGGATCAGAATGTGTAAGAGTTAGTGATGCTCTTCCCTATACTACTTTATGATTCATGACATTCCTAATCCCAAGTCTACATTAAGTCTCAAATAAAAATAGGATAATATGTACCATTTTTTTCAAGAACCAAGCTAGGATTCAATCCTACCTGACACTTGACCAGACCCAAAACAATATTCGAGAGGTATTCCCGATACTCTCATGCTGGATACTAGCATCAGGCATTAATTATGTCATAGTGGGAATTATTTATCCGAATAAATAACTATGATCATGTAAAAAAGTAATTCACATAGCAGAACTGGGAGGACTCGTAAACATTGAATACAATTAATACATCAACGAGATGCAAATAGAATAACTTAAGAAGAAAAAAACTACAAAATGAAACAAAAAATAGACCAGAAACAACACAAAATCTAATAAAATTGTGGCCACCACTATCAACAGGTACAACCTACTCTATGTCAAACTAAACAAGAAACCTAATCATTAAAAATAGATGGGTCTACCCACACCGAGAGGCACAAGTAGGGTGAAAGCATAAACAACCTAGTAGGAAATCACCACAATGTCCACAAATTATCATTTCCAAAATAGTCCACAAAAAATAGATTTAAAAAAATTTAGAAAATTGGGTTTTTATCATTTTAATGAACAAAAAATGGTTTTATAGGAATTCACCTTTTAAGAAAAAACACACAATCTTTTTTACTTCTAAAAAAATTCCTTTTTAAAATAGAGTTCCATATTAAAACCTTGTTTATCAGAAAAATCCCAGAGAATAATCCAACTAGTTCCTAAGAAGGGGATATGTTATGAGAAAAGAAGAAAAAACAAGTTGGTAATCATGGAACATAGTAAAACATTACATAAAAATAATAATTATGGTAACTTCCAAAACATATCTAGAAAAAATCCATGGATTTATTCTGTATGGACTCACCTATCAATGTATTTTATAACTCCATAATCAATAACCAAATGGATTCCCTAAAATACCATCATTTGGGGCACAACCCATTGGGAATCTCACCAAATAATAGGGGTACAAACCCATCTAATCTGGGTCGATAAGTAACCATCACTCAACCCTCCATATGATGCCCAACAACTCCATAATAACAGTTTTTGGTCAATGATGAGGTCCTCACATGCATGAAATTAACCAATAACCTACAGATTCCATCATCTGAGCCTAGACCAAACAATGAAACCACCTATGAGATGATGCTCTCCTAAGAGGGACTACCATACATGGGCTCATCCTATATCAATCCATACACAAGTGACAACCGAACCATCACATCACATGGGTTTTCAAAACCACATTCCAAAATACCCCAAGGTAAGAATAGATCCTTACAATTTACAATTGAAAAAAAATTTCAAATTCCTATGTAAAACAACACTTATAGTCAAAAGGTTCTAAATATTCATTTATCTCATTTAGTTACCAAACAACATTCTGAAGTTCCAAAGGAGCCAAAATTTATGAAAGGCATATAGGAACCACATTTGAGATCATTTAGAAATAACAAGAACATTTGGAACATATTTTTATTTTATAAAAACCATTTAAGATGAGAAGATGGTAAGGATGAAAAGAAATGGTAAATGATCATTTTGGGAGAACATATTCAAAAGGAACATTTTTATAATGAATCCATAATCACTTGTGAGCCCATCCATATGTGACCTAGTGAAGTTAAGGATGTTACCACAAAAAATAGTGCTATTTAAGAATCACAAAATTTCATGATGTTCTTATTCAAGAACCTAAGAGAACCTTGACACCATTTACACATAACTATAAAAACACCGAACTGCACACCAAACCTAATTCACAATGAAAACTAAGTTACCAAAAATATCCAAGGCCAAAAAAATTTTAAAAAAACTATTTTATATTTTACAGATTAAGTGGCATTTTTTCAAACACTTTACATACATATTAATATATAAATAATTGTAAAAATCCTTTAAAAACCAATTTTATCAAGTTAACAATATTAAATTTTCCAAAATAGTATACTTACACTTCACAATCAATAGTTTTAAATTTATAAACCATCTATGAAAAATCAAGCATCAATTGGAATATGAAGGAATGAAAAATGGATGGAAATACCTACCTCAACAACATGAACACATAATAAAACACTAAAAGAAGGAAGAAATAATCCCTAGGAACAATACACAAACCCTAATATCAAACAAAACAACCCAAATTATCCTACCCTAATCCGAGGGTTCTGAGAAAATGTATCCAAGCCATGGAAGAACTAATTATCAAGAGATAAGGAGAAGAGGGGGAGAAAATTCGCTAAAATATCAATGAAACACTCCTTAAAAACCTTATAGGAGCTCCAATGAAGGAATGAAAGAAAGGGAGGTGGGTTTTTAGAGACCCCTAGTTCTCCTTGGTTGAGAAGATAAGGAGATACTTGAAATTGGATTGAAACAAAATTGGGGAAATTTTTTAATTTTTCATTTTTAATGACTATGGAAACTGACACTATTTGGACACATGGTTTTCTCTACCATGCACCATCTCTGAACACCCTTTTGGAGAATGGGGTCACTATGAACTGGATGGATTCATGGTTTATGAAGCCATCTATTTTCCTAAGAAAATAGATTTTTCAAATTGCAAAGTCTCCCCGTATACTTAGCGCTTGGTTTCACCTAACCGTACGCAACCCATGAACCGTTTAGTTTACACTAAAATTAGTCGACATGGTTTTTTGTTTTCCTTATAAGATTTTTTCCAAATAGCACTCAGGTCATGAAAGTATAACCTTACAATATGGAATTGAAATAGAAATTCCCTCAACCTCAACACCCCATACAATTAACCCCAGATCCTTGCACAAAAATTGTGTATAGGGCCAAAAGACACTAGAAAACTCCCAAACTAAGAAATTAAAGTCAATAGATCAAACCTAACCTTAATCAAGAGAACTAATGTCAAAAAATGGATATAATAAAATATAATACATAGTTTGGGTGTAACATTATAGGCCATTAAAAAAAGTTTCCCTCCCAATTCTATTTTTTTCATCATAGGTCTATCATTGTTGAATACTCACAACATAAAATTGTTTATAATACTTCCTCAATAATAAGGATTCATAAGTATAAAGGCCATATAGAATAATAGATAACTAGGTTTCTAAGTCAGAAAATCTTTTTGAGAGGCGAAAATATGGAAATCTTGAAGGTGAAAATATATATGAAGAGTGATTGAGATCATTGATCAAAAGAACGCAAATCATCAAGATAGAGTTAACAAACATAAAATCATAAATCATTTATGATCTATAAGATCATTTTATTCATCAAATATTAAGGTAGTATGATAAAATATTTATCTTCTATTCAGTTTTTATGGAGTTGAGGGATTATTTTTCGTTCATGATAGAGGGATCCTAAAAATATACTTACTCTATATTTTTGAGTAATCATTCACAATTTTATTGTTTTTAATTAACTTAAATTTTATTTCTTACTCCAAAAAGAGAATATCCAATAGGATATCTTTTTTATGAATGAACCAAAAAATTTATCTTTTAACAGATCATAAGATCCTTAAATTAATTAAATTTCATACCTCATGTCTCTAGATATATTTCTAGACCAAAAATGGTAAGAATTTGTTATCCAATATAACATTAATTTCTAAAACCTCAAAAATAAAACCAATGACAAACATAATCAATTTCATAAATAGTTAACCTAAAGGCTCATCCAAAATATGTCTAACCTAATTCAAAGTTTAAAAATTTAGAAGTAAGGTTGCAAAATTCCTAAAATGAAAAAGAATTAGATTCCACAAACAACATAATATATCTCTTTATATCACCTACCCAATATGTGAATACCTTGATCACCATAAGACCTTAAAGAAAACAATTGTGGTTCCAAAAATAAAATATCATATTATCAAATAAATTTTAAAAATAAAAAATGCAATAAATTTGAGTAAGGATAATATAATCTTTATTGTCAACAAATCAATAATTATTTCTATGGTCATCAATACTAATGAATTTAATTTATACATATTAATATTTATCCTAACTAAACACCACTATCTCAACATCAAGAATTTATTAAGTTTATCTTAACTTAATCATGTGTTTTCATAAAATATATCCTTTCTATTATGTCAATTTTATTGTTCATCAGTACCATTAAACATATTTATGAAACTTCATAATGAGAAACTATCGAGGAACAATCCATTGATGTTCCAGGATTGAAACAAACAAAATAACATTGTAAAAATTCTTTTAAAACATAATTATTTTAATTATATTATATAAACCCATCAATCATTCCACTTCCTTTATATAACGTTAACTGAGCTTCCTTTTGATTCATAAACACTTTTTTCCTTTCATATGTTATACATAGTCTCTTCATCATGAAAAAAAGTATTTACTCATAGAAACATTATGATCCCCTTTTTGAGATTCCCCCCAAGTATATTTATTTCCATAATACCGATGAATTCAACAATTAAAACATTCATATGTTGATAATAAATAATGGATTGCAATATTCCCATAGACTATATTAACTAATATTTTCATTTCCCATCAGTAATTTCTTACTATGATTCTTTATTCTACACACATAAAAGACCTCTCATTACGTTGATAAATTCACTTGAGTGATTATTCGCACATTATTGACATAGAGAAAAATGAATATTATTGCTTCCATGGTCCCCACCACCAAAGCTGTCACAACCCAACACGTTGAGGCTCTCTTGTCCAAGAGAAGGACGAGTTGTGGAAACCCTAATCCCTATTCAAATAGACCATGAGGTAATTAAATGTTTTGATTAGAAATAATATAAAAGTATTTTCCTTTTACTAATATACATATATGCACACACCCGTCTGTATCCATGAAACAATGTAGAGGAATAAAAAAAGATATTAATATCAAGGGTGAACCACACATGAAATACCTCAATAAAATACATAAGTGTATAATATAAAATAGAAAAAACTAAAAATGGAAAATAAATTCACAACCAGAAGAGGTTCCAAAAACTAATAATAAATGGAATAGAAAAAAGTTGATTGATCCTACCTCATAATCTTCAAGCCTTGAACACTATATGTGGTCAGTGCACCTAAGTATCCCTAATATCCAAAAAAATTTCACTGTTGTTTTTTCCATAATCTTCATAAGATAAGACATGTATAGAAAAAACCCATGTTATTGTGGGTTTATATATACCTAGTAGGAAAACCCGTAAAATATTAGGGGATTAATTGAGAGATATGATTGAAGTTGTTAGCTCAACCCAAAGAAAGAGGTAAATCGAACCTAATAATTTATATATCCTCCTAAAGAAAACCTGATGTGAGAGAAATGTGATATCTATTTTACATCCTTGCCTAGGAATATGAGTTATCATATAGCTCAAAAAATCCATTGTTGATTCCTAGTATCTCCCATGTCTGTCAGAGAAAGTTATGTGGAGGCCCAACAGCACACCACTACTTCACTTCCCTATGGGGCATAATTTCCAATAGAAGAACCTCAACGTAGTTTGATAGGGGGATTCCACATAGTAGAAGGATAAATGACTGGTTACCTCATGTGACAAGGGGTTTCACAACATTCTTGGAGGTCCGACGTCCTTTCCAAATAGCGGTGATACTTAGTATATGGAGGACCTACACCCTGGTGCTTTAGTGTTTTCCACTCAGTAATTATCGACAGTGGACATGATCACTAGTGAGTTAGGGGGTACCAATTAGTGGGTAGGAGACCCTTGAACTAGTAATATAGGGTGTTCCACTCATAGGGTAGAAGACCTGTTCCATAGTACCATATGGGGTTCCACTGTACTAGTGTAAGGAGTTTGGGGGACCCACACCATGGTGCGACAGGGGGTCTCTTACCTTGGCCTCTCTCCGATGATCATGCCTGATCATTTGTAATAGTTTAACATCCCCTAAACATGATTTATGATTGTAGCACATCATTTTTTACTATTAGTTCCACGAAAAAGTATTAAATAATGTTATACATGGAAAAACAATGAAGATATAAAAATTATAGTCCAAAATCTATGTCCTAGAAAAAGAGATATGCAAGGTGGACATCCTTGAGAAAAGAAAATAATTTTTACCAAGGGTCACATTGATTATGACCACACAAACCTCCTAGACATTTCCAAATAATCAACACGATTTCCTATACATGTAGCACTACACCCTATGTTAGATTACTACATGTCATGCCTCATCCACCCAGGACCAACCCGTGCGCTCTAGGCCATGCCCATGTACTCCGAGAGTACACAAAATATTATCCCACAAGGGGTCTTTTTAGTGTGAAACTGGCACATGGATTAACTATCCATGGACGGGAAAACTATTTATGGTCTTGAACACATAACATGTGATGCATATCTTTTTCCATAAACTCTAATTACCTTAGTTTGTGGACTACACAATGTTTGTTCATTGACTACATGTTGTGTAGTTAGTTTTTTTACTAAAACATCTATTTCATAAAATGTAATTTCCACACCACTTTCTACACAATTCCCACCAAAACCACATCAATGGTTTTAGATTTGGGTCCTTTAATGCCCAATCCACACTTAGTGGATGGATTTTAGAAATCTAGACCCCATAACTCCATTCTTGTCTCTCTAATGCCATGACATAGATACTCCTGATTCTATATCAAAAAAGTTATCCCAAAAAATCATCTTCATCACTCAAATATCACAAATTCCTACCCTTTTCCCTGTACAACATGAATCTTGGGGTTCAATCACACTCGAATTCTTCCCAGAAATGTAACAGAATGACCCTATAGGATAACAATGAAGAATTTGAAGAACAGTGGGGAGAAATGCATAAGAAATAAATAAAATCTAAAGTCTTATATGTATTATATAAAAATGATTAAATTATTAAATATAAAGGGGTGAATCATAGAATAATAGATAAAAATATATCAGAAAATTAATTTTTTGGATTTGGGTTCGTTCGACAGGAAGATAAATCATAGATGAAAAGTATATTAACTATCCAAGATAAATATTTTAATCAATAGAAAAAACAAAAATTGATTAGATCTACCTCAATTTTTATAAACTAAAGGTGTAGAACATGTGATATATTAATGGAGAAGATCATATGTGTTAACTACATCTTGATCCACATTGATCTGGTCATCGTTCATCATCTAATGTCGATCCACAAATGAGGTAATTTCTTATCCTCCTATAAAATCATACTAGGATTACTTAGATGACCCTATAAAATTGATATAGTGACATATTTATTGAGGTATGGTTTGGATATGTTTTTTAAGTAAATAAAATAATTAAATTAATTAATTCACTTAATTTTTTTTCGAATGGATGCATTATCCAAAAATCCTACACCAACCAACATTAGGTCATAACTAGGGTAAACCATGAATTCTAGAATCAACAGTGGCCATGAATTAAAAATATGAGGCTTCACTTAGGATACATTTGATTATTTCAAAAAAACTACATTCATGTGATATTAATATATTTAATATTTTTAGAATGTTAATTTTGGGGGATACCTAGCCTTATAAATATTCCTCATCTCAAAAACCTAGCTCAAAACCTATTCATTTATATATTCCAAAATATTAAAAGGAAAATAAGTTTGACTACATTCTCCCCTCCTCCACAGATTTCATCTTAAAAATCACAATATAAAAAACAATTGGTGGTAGTGAGTCCATATTTGACCCTCATGATCTCAAGAGATCTCCAGTATCCTCTGATTCTTACAAAGAACATAATCCAAGGGAAGATTTATCCTTAGAGGATTCTATCCTACTGATCCTTTATATCCATCAGGTACTCAATGATGGTGGACCCATACCCAATGTATATCATTCCCCAGTCAAAAGAAGGGATAAGATATTTTCTATATCTCCTCATTTGTGAAACATGGAAGAAGCCATGAACCTGGTCAAATTACAAGGGATTATTGATGTTGTTAGAAACCTTGAAAAAACACCACAAGATTTTGAACAACCAGGAAAACCTTGAGGATAACTTGCTTCACAAGCTAAATCTCTACAATTCGCATCATAAAGAGAATCTAATAAAAACATGGTCTCCCTGATGAAACTCTAATGGATTTTTATGTTGATATGTATAATATTTTGTTCACCTCTAGGTTGTATTCATAAAATATTTTAAAAAATGAAATTTATCCATCATTACCAACCCCATCGCCATCCCAACAAGAGATGAATCATAAATCTAAGTCCAACATAAGGGTGACCAACATGGTCTCCCATAAAGGTTCTTGAAAGGTTCCATACTTATTGTATAGTGATAAATTTTATTATAAGATAAATATACCAATTGAAAATGATCCTCCCATCTCTATTTGATGTATAAAACACAAGACCTTAATATCTCCTCTACCATATCGATAATGTTATTACTTTTCCTATCAACCTGGGGGTGTAATGTCATAGTCTCCAGCCATTGGATTTCTAGTGCCACTTGAAGACCTCTTTCAAACCCTGACATAAACCATACATCATGGAAAAAGAAATTAGTTGAGGGTACCCAATGGAGAGTTACAATCTCCACCATGTAAAAATGCCCAAAAATCTATACTGAACTACACTCCAGGACCACAAAAAGCCTTGATGAATTTGTATGTTGATCAATTATCACCGAGATGAAATAATTTATTCTCTATATATTTGGAAGACCCTTCACAAATTCTATATATATTTTATCTCATTTATACTCTGGGATCCAAAGAGGTAATTCCAAAACATTAGGAACCTAGTGCTTCTCCTTCACCTACTGACATGTGGGACAATAAGATATGAACATGGCTATTATACACCTCATTCCAAAATATAAAAAATTCTTATTATGGTATGTATATATATTTTACAAACTAGTATGTAAATAATAAGGATAAGTGTAAAATTACCTCATCTCCACCTCTCACATCATGACTGTAATCACTATCTTTCCATTTAAAAGGACAACATTTTCCCCACATTCATAGAATCCTTCTGGTAAATCTCTTAAGGATATATGGTCATGAATAAACTCACAATAGATGTATCTTACTTTCACCTCCCTCACATGCTAAATAAGCAAAGGACTCACCACTATCAACTGAAGAAATAAAAATTAACCTATCCTGTATCAGGTTCAACTACAAATAATCCAACTAAATAGTTTTATTCCTCACTATGTGATAATGGGAATTCATAGTAGGGAATAAACATCATAACCCTGAATCCATTAACCCATACATCGAGCCAGTGGGTCACATGGCCTCACGCATGCATCCCTATACTCCAAAGGTCACTAACTAGCAGCGAGGGTGTAAAGGTTGTACAATGGGGAGACTATACCCTCATATAATAATAGCGAAACATATCCAATCAATAATAACAAAAAATAGATGCATAATATATGAACATAAAAATGAAAATAATGAAATAAGAAATGAAATATCTACACTAATTGAGAAATTGGTAAAAAATACAGAATCTTCTAAGTCATTGTCTGATACATGGATTCACAACATGCTATAATAGAAAAAGTAACATGAAGATAAAAACATGATACACAATTTTACAGTAGGAGAAAAGATAAAATATCTCCAAGAATCTTGACCTAAATCCTAATCCTATACTCATGATCTCCTCTAATGTTAATAAAATCAACAACCAACAGAAGGGACTTTTAACTTATTCTTACCAACGATCAAAAATATTCTTGGGTGCCAAGGGAGGACCGAGTAGCATGTGAGATAATCATCTCAGAAGGACACCACCAATAGTGTCTAAGTGTTATACAACCAGTTATCATAACTAAATAATATGTAGGTAATAATAGGAAATAAATGAAATACTAAAATAAATAACTAGCCCACTCAGGTTCTTATAAAACACCTGACAGGCTACCTACTTCAGCTGATGAATGGATGGAATGTATGACCATGTCACTATATATATAATTAGTAATAATATATATATAGTTTAGTTCTATATTTCATCCACCTAAATGAACCAAGTGTGTATGGAAAGCTAAAGTCCATATACCTATAATACTAGTGCTAGAATAGATCGGGGTGTAACTCAGACATCCATAACTAGTTTTACATGCCTAAATGATCATGCAATAGGGTATATGAGCAACATATCATAAAGAGTGAGAGAAATCATGAAAAAAATATTTGGAATGAACAGTAATCCTTTATGGAATCAATCTAATCATGGAATGAAGATCATAAAGCCCATTATTAATATAGTATCACTAATGTGACTGTAAGAACCCGGATTTTTGGAATAGGTCAAAATCCCGACCCTGTTTAAATTTTTTGACTTGTTTCTGAGGAAAATGGATTCAATGGGAAGTTTCTGGAAATTTCCAGACTACACGCCGTGTACTTTAAGTACACGCCGTGTATATCTAGGTGTTTGGCCGACCGTGTACTCGCTGAGTACACGCCGTGCGGGTGACCGTCTAGAGTTTTCTTACTACACGACATGTAGTTTTGAACACGCCGTGTAGACCACAGACCGTGTGAAGCCATAAATGGTGTGTAGGTCATTGGCCAGGTAGAACCAGGAACACACCGTTTCCCCATTGGACACGCCGTGTAACCCTAGGTACATGCCGTGTAGTCATGTCGGAAGGCTCGGAAAGTAAGTCGGCGGAACCTTTCTGCCTTATGAACAATTAAATGAACCATACACGACGTGTAGTCCCAAATTACACGCCATGTACTTTCTTTTTTTTTTCTTAAAATGGATAGTAGCCTCTTTTTGAGGCATAACACACCATCCTCCGCCCCAAATCGGCTGAATCTTAATTTGCTTCCCGGTTCTTCATCCGAACTCCGATCCGATCTCGGTTGGATGCGTTGGAACCCCCTCGGTAAGGCCTTGATTCCTTTTTGGCCATTTTTTTGATTTTCTTTCTAGAACAAGTTATATCCCATTGAGCGGTTCTGAATCTTTTGTAGATTTACAGCGTTTTAGACCGAATTGGCGGGTGTTAACAGAGGAGTATCATCGTGCGAGTCTCAGGTAGGTGGTGCATACCTCATTTTGTGTTTTCGTGGTTGTTTGGGTAACGCGGCTTCGGCGCATTTTCGGGTATTTTTGAGAGGGACCCGTTTTATCTACTTTTGCATACCGAATTGTTTATAGGGACCTCTGGGATGCCTTTGGGTATGCCCGGTTACTAGTTTTGCGTGAGCGGGGCTGGGTGAGGGGTCGTGGCTCATCGGGGAATTTTGGTCGGGGAACGCCAAAATGGTTTTAATTGCAATATTATTGTGTTAAACTGTTAGTATAAATTATTGAAGCCAGTTATAATTGTTGGAGGATTTTAAGACCTCTCTGCTGGTATGGGACATCACCTAGTGTAGTGCAATTCGACTATTTAGTTGGTTTTTCTTGGTTATGTTTTCTGGTTAAATATGTTATATATGAAATTGCTGAATTGCATCTGTTGGACCCTTTTTGGGTTGTGTTGGGCTTGGCCTGGTTACACTTGAGTGATACTGATCACAGGTTGGGGCTTTTCCCGGGTTACTTTGGGTGGTTTTGACCATGGGATTGGGCATCATTGACGTCGGTTTGAGGCAGTACGACTGTTAGGTTGGGCATGGCCCGGGATGCTAGGGTGGCGATTCCATTGGACTTGAGCGACATGGTCGCAGGGACACAAGGTGTCAAATGTTTTGGTGGCTTAGGACTATTTTGGGTGATTACCGCTCACCGAGACTTTGAGTAGTGTGCACATGGAGATACTTTGTGATGAGGTGGTTTTGACCACTTGTGTGGGTAGAGGCCCCCGTAGTTGTGGTTAGGTATTTTGGTTGGGGGTGCATTCCGTAGAAAGCCACGTGGGAGGTGAGGAGCCTTCAGGAAATGGGCATTCCTTCGGGATGTCGGTACATGAGACACAAGGTGTCAGTAGGCACATGGTGTCAGGTTACTATTTTGGGCGTGCCTTCGGGACGTCGGTACTTGATACACGAGGTGTCAAGAGGCACATGGTGTCGGGTTACTATTTTGGGAGATCCTTCGGGACGTCGGTAATTGAGACACGAGGTGCGAGGTGGTACGTGGTGCCGGGTTACACGACAGAGATTCCGGCGTTGGCTGAAGCAGGTGATGCTCCATGGTGGATGTTGAGCACCAGGGGAGTTTGTGTTTAATTGTGCATCATACTGTTTACTGCTTTCCTAGTAAATGCATGACTGCTTAAACACTTATATTTGGTATGCACCGTTGGGTGCTATCCTACTGAGATTTTGTCTCACACCCTGCACGGGCCCTTCGAGACGCGTACAGACTTCATGGATTTACGTGCAGGAAAGGTCCCAACTTCAAGAGCTGGGTTGCGTTAGTTATTGCATAGAGATGGTATGGACCTTGAGGTCATTCCTTTCTTGGTTTACTTTGTTTTGTTTACTTTCTGTATTTGCATGCTTGTTGTAGCTACTGTTGGTTAGCCATTGGCGCCCTTTTTATAGTCAATTGTGTATGACCGATTTTGGATGCATGTTTTACTGTTCAGATGTAGTTACATGATATTAGCATGCTTTTGTGTTTATTTCCGCAGTTGTTGTTTCATTTACTTCTTCTGCTGTTTATCTATATTGATTATGCTTCCGCTCTGCGGGTCTGGTTCGAGTCTACTGAGTCTTTCTTTCTACTACATCTTTACTGTTATACTTGGAACAGTACCCTTATTATGATCCCCCGGGATGGTATAGCCTCCCCACTATACCTAACATACCCTCGCTGCTAGTCGGCATCCTTTGGAATTCGGGGAGGAGCGCCTAAGGTAGTTACACCCGACCCATTCGGCACTATTCGGGTGGCTGGCCGGGTCTGGGACGTTACAAAGTGGTATTAGTGGAGTTCTTGACAGGGATTTAGTAGAAGTGATTTCCGGCTACTAATGAGATTGAGACTTCTCTTTTATTTCTGCTGGTTTTACTTTTTGGGATATGGTAGACTGGAGATAGGTTGTTGGTACTGGAACTAGGTTCTAGCTTGTGTTTGGGTGCCTGCAGCCCCATGTACGAGGAATGGACCTAGTTTCTTTGGGTGGGAATTGTCGTTTTATTTTGCTCATATTACGGTTTATATGATTTGCACCTCAGTGGCTCACTTGGTGTGTGATGTTCTGCATTGTGATATGTGACCCTTGACCCTGTGTGGTAAGGGAGAATTGGACCTTGGCCCGGTATGGCGAGGCTTGGTTTCTTGGCTTTTGATAGGCACATTTTAGGGTATTTCAGTTTCATAATTGCACGTATGCTTTGTGAAGTGATAATACCATGTGAATAAAATAAATCAATTGCCATGATTTATCTGCTTGAAATGTGAAATGGTGAAATTCATGATAGAATTTCCAGTTGTTGCAATGTGTATGCCATGCTTTATATTTTGTAGAATTTCATGATGCAGGATAATTGGGTCTGACTCTTATGAGAGCAGGCAGCTACTATGGGTGAGGCAGTGTAGCTATCAGGATTGGGTGACTCGGTCATCGGTTTGAGGCAAAGTGAGTTGTTGGGATGGGCAAGGCTCGAGGTACTTGTGATACTTGGCTCTGTTGAGGGCGGGTAAGGTGGCCATGAGGCCGGGTTGCCATGGGGCATGTGTTGCAGTGAAGGGGAGTAAGGGTAGTTATGATGCACTGCCTTTTACTGCTTTCTTTATCTGCATAGAATATATTGTTATATATATGTGGGTTGTCTGACCATTTATGGTATTCAGCGGGTTACTCTTTCACGTCTTGATGAAGCGTCAGGAAGGAGATAGTACAGTGCCGCAGGATCAGGGTAAGAATTCGGTACAGGCTGAGCACGAGCCACAGGTACAGGCTCAGTGATAGGAACAGGTTCAGGAACTAGTGCAGGTAGGACAGCAGCCGGGTTTGGCATCGTTCGGGCCGTGGCATGACGAGCAGCTCCGAGCTAGCCTGGTACGTGTCTTGTAGGGGCTTGACAGTGGCGCGCAGACTACAGAGCCTTCTATGGCGTATCTGACGCGGGAGTTCCAGTCGCACCACCCGCCGCTTTTTCAGGGTGAGGGTGGTCCACAGGCAGCTGAGAACTGGATAGAGAGCTTGCAGATGATCTTCGAGCAGCTCGAGATGCCTCCAGGGTGGAGGGTCAAGCTGGTGACGTACATGCTGAGAGGACCGGCGAAGTGTTGGTGGGACATACAGGTTCAGGCTCATAGACACGGGGGACTGGCTTGGAAGGACTTCGAGGGCAGGTTCTTTGAGCACTTCTACCCAAAGACGTTGAGGGCAGAGAGAGCTCATGAGTTCTTGAGTATTCAACAGGGAGATATTTCTGTCATGGACTACGCAGCTACCTTCAAAGGGTTGTCCCGTTTTGCACCTAGTATGGTGAGCGATGATGCAGCTAGGGTGAGGCTCTTCGAGGATGGATTGCGACACGCCATTCGGGTCCAGGTGAACATTTTCAGGCTGGGTTCTTTCTCTAAGGCGGTAAATCAGGCGCTTATAGCCAAGGGCAACGAGAGGGAGAAATCTCGCTTGGGAAGGAAGAGAGCTTCAGCTGATGGTTCCGAAAGCAAGAAGCGAGGAAGAGATGAGTTCCAGCAGGGCAGTCAGACTAGGGATTCAGCTAGAACACCTCGTGGGAGTTCTTTGGTGATTTGCTTCCAGTGTGGACAACCGGGACATGTTCAGATGCAATGAGACATGCCTCCGAAGGAGTGCCAGGCTTATGGACAGGACGAGAATTTGGAGAGGTTTTTCAGGAAACCTTCTTAGATAGCCGGTAGGCAGGGACCATGATAGATTGTGGCATCTGGAGTTGGTTCAGGTTCGGTACCCGGAGAGGGTAGTCGAGGTTCAGCTATGCGCTGAGGTCATGACAGAGATGGTGGGACCCAACTGAGGGGTCAGTGGCCAGTGACTGAAGCAGCATCGGGAGGTCAGGTGTCAGGCAGCCGTGTTTCAGGCCAGGTGCATGCCGTGGAGCTGCCAGAGGCTGAGCAGGCTGGTGAGCCGGTGACAATTAGGGGTACACCTCGTTGTGACCGTGATCTCCATGTTTCCTTTTTGGCATGACCTATAGAGGTGTGTCTGTTTGGAGTGCACGAGGTGCACATGATCTTTGTGGAAGGACTAGATGCTAGTCAGTGGGTTGGCACCATATCGGGTGCATGATATATATATACATATATATATATATATATATATATGAGGTGTCATGGGCATCGGGGCATCGTGGACGCGGGTTACTTGAGGTACCGTAGACATCGGGGCATCGTGGATGCAGGTTACTTGACGTGCCGTGGGCATCAGGGCATCATGGATGCGGGTTACTTTAGGTGTCGTGGGCATCAGGGAATCATGGATGCGGGTTACGTGAGGTGCTCATCACCAGGACCTCATGGAGGCGGAAACCGATGCGGCGCGGGTTACATTGGGTGTCGGAAGTGACACATGAGCACCAACAAGGTGCAGGGGTGGCGATGCGTCACGAGAGGACCACGCGTATAGAAAACATGTTAGTAAAACCCTGTTTGTTTTATGTTCTGTTGGTTGAGACCGAGTAGGCAATTCCTAAGGTGGGGAGCCCCTTGAGGAATTTAGCCAGAACCTTGGGACTGGGGTAGTCCAGGTTGTTTAACTGGGATGGGCGTGTTCAGTTCCATCTTCGGGTTTCGTTTGGTAGCTCGGGGACGAGCTACGCTAAGGTGGAAAGTTTGTAAGAACCCGAGTTTTTGGAACGGGTCAAAATCCCGACCCTGTTTAAATTTTTGGCTTTTTTCTAAGGAAACTGGATTCAATGGGCAGTTTCTGGAAATTATCAGACTACACGCTGTGTACTTTAAGTACACGTCGTGTATGTCTAGGCGTTTGGCCGACCGTTTACTCGCCGAGTACATGCCGTGCGGGTGACCGTGTAGAGTTTTCTTACTACACAGCGTGTAGTTTTGAACATGCCGTGTAGACCGCCGACCGTGTGAATCCATAAATGGCGTGTTGGCCGTTGGCCGGGTAGAACCAGGAACACGCCGTGTCCCCATTGGACACGCCGTGTATGAGGAATATACATGGCGTGTGAGTTTGACGGCGAGGAAGGGAAGAGGAACCAAGTACACGCCGTGTACCCCTAGGTACATGAAGTGTATTCATGTCGGCAAGCTCGGAAAGTAAGTCGGCGGAACCTTTCTGCCTTATGAACAGTTAAATGAACCATACACGGCGTGTAGTCCCAAAGTACACTCCGTGTACTTTCTTTTTTTTTGCTTAAAACGGGCAGTAGCCTCGTTTTGAGGCAGAACACACCATCCTCTACCCCAAATCGTCCAAATCTTAATTTTCTTCTCGGTTCTTCGTCCGAAATCCAATCTAATCTCGGTTGGATTCGTTGGAACCCCCTCGGTAAGGCCTCGATTCCTTTTTGGCCGTTTTGTTTTATTTTTTTTCCTAGAACGAGTTATAGCCCTTTGAGCGGTTTTGAATCTTTTGTAGATTTACCGCGTTTTAGACAAAATTGGTGGGTGTTACCGGAGGAGTATCATCGTGCGAGTCTTAGGTAGGTGGTGCATACCTCATTTTGTGTTTTCTTGGTTGTTTGGGTAACGCGGCTTCAACGCGTTTTCAGGTATTTTTGAGCGGGACCCGTTTTATCTTCTTTTGCATACCGAATTGTTTTTAGGGACCTCTAGGATGCATTTGGGTATGCCCGGTTACCAATTTTGCGTGAGCGGGGCCGGCTGAGGGGTCGTGGCTCATCGGGGCATTTTGGACGGGGAACGCCAAAATGGTTTTAATTGCAATATTATTGTGTTAAATGGTTAGTTTAAATTATTGAAGCCTGTTATAATTGTTGGAGGCTTTTAAGACCTCTGTGTTGGTATGGGATAACACCTGGTATAGTGAAATTCGATTGTTTAGTTGGTTTTTCCTGGTTATGTTTTCTGGTAAAATATGTTTTATATTCAATTGCTGAATTGCATCTGTTGGACCATTTTTGGGTTGTGTTGGACTTTGCCCGGTTACGCTTGAGTGATGTTGATCACAGGTTGGGGCTTTTCCCGGGTTACTTTGGGTGGTTTGGACCACGGGATTGGGAGTCATGGATGTTGGTTTGAGGCTGTATGACTATCAGGTTGGGCATGGCCTATGATACTAGGGTTGCGATGCCATCGGACTTGAGCGACACGTTCGCAGGGACACGAGGTGTCAGATGTATTGGTGTCTTAGGAATATTTTGGGTGATTACCGTTCACCAGGACTTTGAGTAGTGTGCACACAGAGATACTCCGTGATGAGGTGGTTTTGACCACTCATGTGGGTAGAGGCCCCCGTAGTTGCGGTTAGGTATTTTGGTTGGGGATTCTTGCCGTAGAAATCCACGTGGGAGGTGAGGAGCCTTCAGGAAATGGGCGTGCCTTCGGTACATCGGTACTTGAGACACGAGGTGTCAGGAGGCACATGGTGTCATGTTCCTATTTTGGGTGTGCCTTCGGGACGTCGGTACTTGAGAAACAAGGTGTCAGGAGGCACATGGTGTCAGGTTACTATTTTGGGCATGCCTTCTGGACGTCGGTACTTGAGACACGAGGTGTAAGGTGGCACGTGGTGCCGGGTTACACGACAGAGAATCCGGCATTGGCAGAAGGAGGTGACGCTCAATGGTGGATGTTGAGCACCAAGGGAGTTTGTGTTTAATTGTGCATCATACTGTTTACTGCTTTCCTGGTAAATGCATGACTGATTAAACACTTATATTTGGTACGCACCATTGGGTGGTATCCTACTAAGATTTTGTCTCACACCCTGCACGGGCCCTTCGGGACGCGTGCAGACTTCATGGATTTACGTGATGGAAAGGGGCTAGCTTCAGAATCTGGGTTGCATTAGTTATTTCATGGAGATGGTATGGACCTTGAGGTAATTCCTTGTTGGTTTTACTTTGTTTTGTTTACATTCTGTATTGGCATTCTTGTTGTAGCTACTGTTGGTTAGCCATTGGCGCCCTTTTTATAGTCAGTTGTGTATGACCTGTTTTGGATGCATGTTTTACTGTTTAGATGTAGTTACATGATATTATCATGCTGTTGTGTTTATTTCCGCTTCCGTTGATTCATTTACTACTTCCGCTGTTTATCTTTATTGATTATGCTTCCGCTCCGTGGGTATGGTTCGAGTCTGCTGAGTCTTTCTTTCCACTGCATATTTACTATTATACTTGGACCAGTACCCTTATTATGATCCTCCGGGAGGGTATAGCCTCCCCAATATACTTAACAGACCCTCACTACTAGTCGACAGCCTTTGGAGTTCGGGGAGGTGCGCCTTAGGTAGTAACACCCGACCCATTCGACACTTTTCTGGTGGCTGGCCGGGTTTGGGACATTAAAGTGACACCCCGTAAACTCAATAACCAATGTAAGGGAGTGAGATTTACCTCTTGGATCAAGACCCCTTACCATCATACACAGACTATACAGAAGAATATTATTATTATAACTGGAATGGGTAATTACTTCCCATCCATTTATTTTACCAAGACCATATATATATAAAAGAGGATCTATCATTCATAATAAAATACATAAGGAATAATCTCTTTGTAATTTTATTTGAAAATCCTTTAAATATAGAAAGGAAAATTCATGTTTTAAACATAACATGTGTGGAAATACCTCTCCCATTTCCCTTAAGTCGAGTTAAAAAATACATTCAAGGCACTGAAATTCATGATAAGAATTTAATAAGACATTATCAAAAGTCATGCTATCATCATCCTTCATTTCATTCCAATTAAACCAATTGATTCATTTAATTTTAGGAATACATACCATCTTACATAATTCATTCCATAAGATCAGTTCCATTTAATTCATTCAATTTAATAACACATGGTAAAAACTAGTCATGAGATGAAAGAGGTTTTAAAGAGGTGTCAGGATTAATAAGGGAATTTACATCATGGGAAATTCCATGTCTAGGATGGATAAACACAGTGAAGCTACCCATTGTTCAATTTACCATTCACCTTACATTTCGTAAAAACCATAATTGAAGGCATATTCATACCATTATTTCTAGAACACTCCATTTAATTTATACAATTCATTTATATAAGTGTAACCATCATGAATTTGACACTCCCTTTGATTAAATAATTCAATTCATTATGTCATGGAAATAAATTCATAACGATTAAGGGTCGCATTTGGAGGTGAAATGGTAAATAAGGGAATTATCTACTTTATAAATTCCAACTATAAGTTACCAAACAACTAATATGTACTTTTGGATTGATTAAATACTCAATCATCAACGTAAAATTAATTAAAAATATAATCCAGAAGGTAAAAGGAATTTCGAGTACTTTGAGGAAATCATCCAAAAAATGGCCAATTTCACTTGGCACACCCATGGGGTGACTATAAAAGGTGCATACAACCCGTGAACAACAAAATAAGGATCATTAGGTGCATAATAAGATATAATAGGAATTTTTATTAAATGGAACCAAGTACTGGGAAAGGTCAACTAAATTCGGCATGTGAAAAGACACATTAATAAAAAAAAATCAAAACTCAAATAGAAAAAGACATGAACACCCACCTCAGGGCTGTAGATGTCTCATCGCTTGATATCATCCTCAGATTTGAAGCATGTTGGATGAGATATGAGAAATGGTACAATGCCCTAAAAATATGTCAATAGAGCCTGAAACTGAATAGTGTGATGGATGGAAATATAAACATGAATAGGAGGTAAGATATTAGGGGAGCTTACCTAGATAGATTTAATGTTTCTGAAGGATCAAGGATCAGACACTGGAAAAAGAACATACATGGAAAACTAGGTTGAGGGACTTAGGAGATCAAAGTAAGTATAAAACTATGATCATCCACATGAGGAAGAAGGAGAAAATGGAAAATCCATAAAAGGTTAAATGAAGGGAAAACTAAATTTTATCCCAAATTTATGAGGCGCATAGTTTTTCTACATTGTTTGGCCAAACTAGGTAAAAACCATCATACAAACACTGCCTAAAGATTCCAACTTTCATAGTTGTTCCCCACAGTTTTCTTAACCTGCACCAACCATAAGTTGAAAAGTGTTTAGGTAATTCCTAAATGAATCACCAGATGTAGGAATGGTACATGATTTTAAATCTATTCATAGCCTATTCAGGGTACATCTTCTCTCCATCGAAATCCACATAGTTTGTTACTAAATGCTAAACGATTTCATACAAACAATGTGCCATGTTTAGAGATTCAAAAAATTGATATTTTCAAACCCATCTCTCCCAAAACACAACAAAAACATTGAAGAAACCTTTGGTCCATTACCTATTCCAAAAAAACCATCAAATTATTCAATATCTCATAATTTTGTACAAAATATTAGTTAAAAGAATATATCATCTAAAAAATGTAAATATTCAAATTCCCCCAAAATTATACCTTGGATTAAAATATAGGATGTTACAACCAACCCACCTTAGAAATTCTCATCCTCAAGTATCCTTCAAGAGAGACTAAAATGTCACATGACCTATGATGTTCATGAAGTCATGTTCAAACTATCATGTTGCATTTGTAAATTCCCAAAGTACCTTCATGATCAACTTTAGCATATGACACAAAAGCCATCAAAACCTAATCCAATGACTATTCTCAAAATAAAGCCCTAAAATAGAGCTTACATGATCCCATTCTACTAGGTACATGATCATTTAATCATCTCTTCAAACCTATAAATTTTTTTTCTCCAAACCATTTTTCTATGTAACAAACAAGTATGATTCGAAGACGTGGTACCTATACTGTCATATTTTCCTACAAAAAATGGCTTAATAATTCCAACAATGCAGACAACATGATTTCATTTAACAAGGTAAACATGAAGGTGTACAAGGCCCAAATAGGAACCTCACTTAATGGTAATGGTTGAATTAAAATCAACCCACAAAAACTCTTTGCGTATAGTTTCCTTGAAAGATGCCACAAACCTTTAAACCACAACCACCATAACCCTAAAGAGTGCTTAAAATGGTTTCCCTCTAGCATGTACATTGAACAATAAGGATAATAATTTGAGTCACCTCTGGATGAACATTATTAAAACACAAGACCTAGAAGGCCTGTGTAATTCAAACTAAACAAGAACACCTTTCTTCAAGGAATTACAGATTTACTAAAAAAACATCCACTGAAGTCAATACTAGTATTCTAGTTACATTTTCTAGTCAAACCACCACATGACCATTCTAACAATCATGCATCCACAAGATAATGGTGTAATATAGATCTAGGCCACTAGGATCACCATAGGTTTAGGAATTACTTCTGATCCTGATGACATGTCTAAAAATAACCTCATATTCAAAGAAATAGTGTCTAAGGAACTATATCAAGGTAGTCCATATTACATGTTTATAAATATTTGTTGGTACAAATGTAAATTTTCTTCATCATCACATTGATTGATCACCTAAAGACATATTCCTTACGGCTAAGTCAACTGAAAATGGATGGTGTACCAAAGTATGTTCAAGGTGTTCCTAAAAAATAACCCATGTCTCACTCCAAATTAACCAAGACTTGATAGAAACCACACATTTTATATGAAACATTGAGAAAACTTCCGATACAATCCCCAAATCTTTTAAAACATTAGCATGACGTAAGACCGAAACTCACTTAATGTGTCAAAGAGGATGCCAAGATAGGGTACATGCTTGTTGTTAAGACACAATGGACTAATAAGATTTTAAAGATTACTAATAAGGGATGAATAAGTACAATTAAACAAATATTATACAACTTTTTAAAAAAGATCATCTTGACCTACCGAGGCATCGCAATTAATAGATCACCGACCTTGACCACCCAAGGTATTTCGGGATCATTCTAGATTTAACACCAAAGTACATCCCATACCAATGTCATTTTATCAAAGGTTTCATGCTCATCCTAGAAAAAAAATGTCATGATATCATGAAATCACCAACATGATTCAAAACTCACAAGTTTTAATGGAATTAAATCAAGCCTAGCCATTCCCAAATTGTTCTTCTTTGTTGTGCACCTAACACCCAGAATGAAATGTATTCACCAAAGAAAACATTATTCTACCCACATTAAGAGTTTATTATTAATTGAATAATTGATATACTATCTTTTCATAAGTGAGCTACTTCAGATTTACTATAAATGTATGTGTGATACTCCTTCAAGTCATAGTCAAAACATCACAAAATTCAAAATAAAAACCATAACCAATATGATCATTGTTTCAAAACACCTAATCCACATGGTCCTCCTTTCCTGAGCATTAGAAGTAATTTGATCCTTTAACTCCAAGTTCACTCTTTAATGAAGATGTCCCAAGACTGTACTCAATAACTCAAGGATAAGTGATTTCAATGAACTCACATGTCTCATTTTACAAAAAATTGAAACTGTAAGGGTATCACATATATAAAAACCCACTAAACTACGGTTAAAAAGAAAGGGTGGCAAATCCTCAATACTATCCATAGGATTTGTGCACTATGAATTTAATTATCTGATCTCCCATGAATAAAACTAGCTCGAGTCTCATTGTCCAATGTGACTTTAAAACATACAGATGAGCTCTAGAGTCGACCAAAGAAAGAAAACATGGTCACAAGACATGAAAAATGGCCAACTATTCCCTTGGAATGTATAACATTTTTCAAAAAAACATTAATCGAGTCTCATTCCCATAAAAAGTCAAGGATAACTTTTACAACTATAAAAACATGTTTTTCGTTAGTAACTAAAAGTACTATCTGGGAAAACAGTGTCTGAACGGTACCATACAACAGAAATATCGTGTAATTTATCAATACATTCTATCTCTATAGAGTGTAACATTCTCATTAAAACCCCTTATAAAAGAAAAAGTTTTAACCCTATCACTAGGACACACCAACATAAGTCACCAGGATTAAATCCTATGATTTAATCTTTTTCTATGAAATAAAAATTCCCATGTAAAATGTTTACGGTTCCCTCCCAACAAAAATCAAAGTGAAAATATTAAAAAAATACCTAGAAGTGGGTTTAAATTAATTTCACCACATATGGTTCCATTTTAAAGTCGCTAAATTTCTTCAAAACCAAACATTAAACACTTATAAGCTTTAACACTAAGCATAAAACCAATTTATATGGAGAAAGAACTTTTTTAATTATTAAATAATTAAAAAACGTAGAGCAGTATATCTTATAAAAAACACACCCCAACTGACCTACTTGGTTTAAATTGTAAATTTATTAAATTAACCACAATCTATTATGGAGAAAACCAATCCATTTTCATCAAAATTCAAAAGATTTTACTTTTAAACAATTTAAGTAAAGCATATATATATATAATGGTTCAAATAATCGGACTAACTTTTCCCATTTATAAGGCTTGCATACACCTTACAACTGAAAACTAGTTCCCACTTACTCACTACCTATAATTACATCTCATAAAACCATTTATAAATAATCAACTAGGAAATTTATTATAGGAAGTAAATAGGGAATGCATGCTCGTATACTCAGATGAACAATACTTATACATGATATGTTGTGTAAGAAGGTAGCATGATATATAATATCATATCATGGAAATAAATCAATAAGGTATTTTCACTTTAGTTTTCACTTTAATTTGAATTTGTCCTTGATCAAAAATTTATTTCTCTTAAAATGGATGGATAAAATAGATTACCATTATCTGATCTATAATGGATCATAGTCCTTATCAGCCTAATTTTTTAATACACTTAACTCACAATATGACATGTTCTATCCCATCCAATCACTGGTCCATGGATTAATATGTCATAATTTACTGCCTAAGGTGTTTTCATTAACCGAGTTAGGAAAACACTATTAGTTTAACAATGAACTTTACCTATTAATCATTTTTTCTAATACCTTCGATATATTTTAACACAATACATTTCATATTTAGGGATCTATAAATATGAACAAGAAATGCATGTAGTAAATTAAACAAGGAATGGAAAGACGTATGGACTATTGATAATATTTTTCCTATGATAATGTATGATCAAGTGAACAACCCTCATTTCATATGGGCTAGGTAATGAATTCTCAAGTCAATAATCAGCGATGTCAATAACATCATAACACAAGTTAATCACCAAATGAGGAGATCATATCAAATATAAATGAAATAGTCAATAAGAGTAATTACCCATTCCAGGTAATTTGGGTTTCCCCTATACATAGTTTAGCTACATCAAAGATCATGGTCAATTAAACATCCCTTTAAATAGTTGTATCCTTTATATCACCCAAAATATAATAAAAAAGAAAAACAAAGTTCTAATAGCCCATTTTAATGTCCCAATTTAGGATCCACTTAACATGTACCCTGAGCCAGTGCGTCACATGGCCTCAAACACACCATCCATTATGACAGAGGATGCTGAATAGTAGTGAGGGAGTAAAGGTCATTCAATGGGGAGACAGTAACCTATTTTCCTAGTTGAAAATTAGATAAAATCAATGATAACAAAATAGTGGAAGCATAATATAAGTAGAAAAAATCAATAAACTGCAAAAGAAAAAACATACAACTAAAAAATAATCTACAAAAGATATTAACTAAATAAAAAATGGAAAATAATACAAAATACTATAAAGAAGTTTTTGATATATGGATTCATGGAGTTATATAATAAAAAAATTAAATAGGAAGATACAAGCATGGTTCACAATATTACACTAGGAAATAAGATAAAAACAACTCTAATCATCTTTAGCTAAATACTGGTCCTCTTCTCTTTGGCTCTACTAAAGGTATGCATCTAAAAAACCTACAGTAGGTCTCTTTCCCTTATTCAAACCTTTAGTCGACAATATTCTTAGGTTCTAAAGGTGTCCATAGTAGGGTGTGAGAAAAAAACCCTTATAGGCCAGCACCAATGGTGTCTACGTTTAATTCAAGCATTGTTAGTAACTAATCTGGGTGCATTTAATTAACAGAAAGAAAATAAATACTTAAATAAATTACCAAACTAACCAGGTTCCTATGTGGCACATGTCGAGTCAAACTGATTCATCTTAGGGATAGAAATAATTTATGATCATGTCACTTTATGTATATTTAGTAATAATATAAATATATATAATTGAGTTCTATATTTCATCCACCTATATGAACCAAAGGCATGTGGATGCCTAATGGCCATATACTGGGAATAATACTACTATATTGAACCATGGTGTAACTCAAACATCCATATCTAGTCTAGAAAGTATAAAATCCCAGGCAATAGGGTACATTCCTTACATCCAATGAAGTGTCAAAGACTTCCTGAAACAACACTCTAGATGATGAGTGAGCCATTATGTGAACACTATAATAATAAAATGTGGCATGTAAATCCCATCACCCAAATAGTATCATTGGTGTGAGATTCAATGAACCCAATACCTTATGTAAGCGTGTGTGATTTCCCGCCCTTATTAACACCCCTTTCCATCATACACAGTCTTTATACATGTGTGTTATAATTATAACTAGAATATGACATTACATCCCATCCATTACTTTTACCAAGCCCCTATATATATATAATAGACATAATAATTCAAAATATAATACAAAAGAATTAAAATATTTTTAATTTCATTATACAAGCTGTCACGACCCGTCCTCGGGGCCCGTGCCGTGACTACCCCAAGCTCGCCTTCCATAGGCCAGGGGCTGGTGACTAGCACCAAGGCGTAAATCCCTGTAAAAATTGAAGGCATTGCCTTTGTAAAGTAAACAAGCACCACAGAGTAAGAAAGCGGAAAAGTAAACACTAAGTAAAAACAGAGTACAGCTGAAAGTGCGGAGAAGTAAATGGGCCAGTATACAAACCCAAACTAAAAGTAAAGTACAACTCGAAAGGGAAAACACCAACTGTAAAGTAAAAGCCGCTACACAGAGCTATCCACTGGATATCCCACCTGAAGGGTGGGTACAAATAGCTCCTCTGCTCCTCGGGTCCCGCCGTCCACTCTGAGTACATCCCGCCCAGTGGTCCACATCCAGGTACCGTCCTGATCTGCAAGCCTCAACCACGATCAATGCTGTCCGTCATCTACAACCAACACAACGTAGTGCGGGAAAAGCCCGTGAAGGGGTGAGTATAAGCTACTCAGTAGGGACCCCGAGACCCCCGAAGGTCTCCCAAAATCCACAAAGGATAAACCAAAAAAGAAGATACAAATACGAAGTAACTACCGACACTGCTTAGGTATATGCCCATACATATACCTAAGTCATCAATCCCAATACGCTCCAACCTCCGAGCCCAAGTACAACTTAGTCCACACAGGAAAGTATACGTATTCCACACAGGAAAGAAAAACGAAATCCACACAGGATTACACAACACAATCCACATAGGAAAGCAACAGGATTCAGCTCACACAGGTATACATCTTCGAAGACGATTAAGATGATCACTGATCCATCTAAGTCATCGGACCCACAAAGGATCGATAGGTACTAACCCGCACAAAGACCCACACAGGATCGGACCCACACAGGATCTGTAGGCGCTGGTTCACACAGGACCACTGAGCGCAGACCCACACAGGATCGGACCCACACAAGATCGGTAGCACTGATCCACACAGGATCGTTGAGTGTTGTAGTCGTCGTCGTCGAATCCACTGAGGATATCTGCACAGTCGTCGTCGCAGTCACAGTAGCAGTCTCAGCCAAATCTAGGGTTCCCGCACACAGCAAGCTCGTTCGAGAGGGTCTGCTCCACGAGCCGAGAGGCTGATTCCTCAACTATCACATAGTCAGAGTTGATGTATCCAAAAGTTCCATATCATCAACAGGAACTCAACGCAACAGACGGCGTGTCAATCGGACGCCCGGTCTGAGTGTTATTGGCTTTTTCGTCCCAGGGGCCCGGTTAGTTTTTAAGGAAAAACCAACCTGACCGTACTCCACCTGCGTCCAAACCTTGGGCGGAGTATTCCAAAAGATCCGTCTCACTAAGAGGAACACAACAAAGTTGACGGCACATCAATCGGACGTCCGTAGCTCAAGATATGAGTGTTTCCGCTCCGAGGGCCCGGTTGGTTTCGTGTACGAACCAACCCGGACGAACTCAAAGTAATCCGAAACCTTGAGTACAATATACCGAAACGACCGTCTCGATCCAAGGATCGCATCGCCGCTGACGGCGCGTTGTTTGGAGGTTTGTAGCCCGAGTTATGGGCATTTGAATCCAAACCGCTCGGAAACAGGGGTTTCGGGCCCGGGCCGTCCCAGCCCGAGACCCCCCGGTTGGCCCTAACCGGGTCGACCTGCCCCGGACCAGCCCGTCCCGGCCTGGCGTGCCGGTCCGGCTCAAGGCAGCGCGCTGAGCGCGCTGCCAGCTCGGCCGAAGGCGGAGCTAATTGAGAAACGGGGGGGGGGGGGGGGGGGGTGGGGGGGGGGCCCTGCCCCCCCTTTGTGAAACCACGGCCCCCCCTCATAATGGGGGGCCGTTTCGGCTGGCCGGGGGAATTAAATTCCCCCGGTTTCCTCCTTTCCGGCCGGCCCGACTTGGTCGGCCGACTTCTTCTCAACAGGACCGGCAAGGGCCGGTCCTCTTCCGTCTTCCGACACCGGTGGCCCGGCTGGCCGCCGGTCATCATGTTCCGTCGCGGCCCGGAACCGGCCGCGACCTTCGTCGTCCGGCGCGGTACGACGGCACCGCGCCCCTCCACCGCGGCCCCGCTCCGGCCGTGGTGCCTTCTGTTTCCTTCGACGTGGCGCGACGGCGTCGCGTCCTTGAAATTCTTTCCACGGCGCGGCGCGACGGCGCCACACAATAATTGACATGAGATTCCCGTGTGGTGCGACGACACCACGCCATCTCGTTCCATCTGCAAGAAACAATCAAGAACAAAGGAGGGGGGTTCGGCCGTGTTTGTGCGGTCCGACCCCCCTCTCGTTAAACGATAACATTTATTCATTTATCCTCGAAGTTCGACATTCTAGATTCAAGAATGGAAATAATTAAACAAAACAACAACAATCCCCTACCTTGGTTTCAATAGCGGACCACATCAACAAACCGCGGAAGACAAGCGTCGAAGAGGTCGGGCGTCGTGGAAATCGTACGTCGATTCTGTTGACGTTGTGGTGCGTCCGAAGAGGTATGTCGCTGGAGAAGCTTCATAAGCTGACGGAGAAAGCCTGAGGAGAAAGCGGCGTCTCCTTTCGTTGACACGGGATGAAGATCGAAGGAAGCGGCGTCGTCGATCTTCGGAAATACACCGGCTACGAAGAAGAGATGCGGCGTTTTTCGTTGGAGCTTAAATGTTCTTCGTGTTCTTCGTCAAGGTTTGAAGGAGAAAAAGAAAGCTCCCCAAACCTCTCAAGGTGGAAAAGGATACTAACCAAAATAAAATAAGCTTAAAGCTTATTTTATTTACACAACTAAACCACTTGAATTTCAAAAGTTTGAAATTAAACAACTCAACTCATTTAATAACTCAAGTTGTCAAATTAATAAGAGAGGAGTTATTTGGGAGTTTTAAGGGGTGTTGAGGAGTTAGGCTTCGTGTGGGCCCCACCACACTTAATCCTCTCAAGGGAGGTTAAGTGGATGTGGGTCCCACCTCTAACTCCCTTTGGGAGGATATAACCAACATGGTTAAAAATAAAATGTGTTTCCACATTTTATTTAACTTCATTTTAATTCCCCCAAAACTAACTTACAACCCGCATAAAACGCAACCTCGGAAAAGGTCTCCATAAGCGAATATCGGCGCTGCGAGTTCATCGGTGACCTCGGAATTCGATTCCGGGCACCGGTTCAAAAGTTAGAAATTCCCACTTGTCTGTTCACTGAACGTACCCGAGCCAAACTTTGGAAATTGATTTCGGGCAAACCGGGCCTCAGAATCAGGTGCCGTCAGAAACCGCGTTCTTGTTAAATTCCAAAGAAAAATAAGAAAAAATTTCCCTTGAATTTCATGGGTCTTTAAATTACTCCCACCTCAGGCCTTTACGTCCCCATAAAGATACATCAAAACTAGGGAAACAAATGAGGGTACTGAGCATGCATCTGTGCCTCCCGCTCCCAACTGCTCTCCTGAAGATTCCCGTGCTGCCATCTGATGCGCACTAGAGGAATTGACCGTCCACGTAGGACCCGCTTCTGCCGATCCTCGATCTCCACCGGGACCTCCATAAAAGTCGGCCCATCGTCAACGTCAAGCTCCACATGGTCAGTGATGTGCATCGGGTCGTGCACGTATCTCCTCAGCTGAGACACGTGGAAGACGTCGTGCACTCGGTGCAACTGAGGTGGTAGAGCCAGGAGATAATCCACCTCGCCAATCCTACTGAGGACCTGGAAGGGTCCGATGAAGTGCGGAGATAACTTGCCGCCTCGGCCAAATCTCCGTATACCACGTCGAGGTGAGACCCGCAAGAAGACGTGGTCGCCATCCTCGAACTCTAGTGGCCTCCGCCTCCTGTGAGCATATGACTTCTGCCGGCTCTAAGCTGTCCTCATCCACTCCTGGATGACCTGGACCTTCTCTGTCGTGGCCTGGGCCATCTCCGGTCCCACAAGTGCTGACTCCCCAGGGTCTGTCCAGCACAAAGGAGATCTACAAGTTCGGTCGTACAACGCCTCGTACAGTGCCATCCCGATGGTGGAGTGGTAGCTTTTGTTGTATGCAAACTCCACCAAGGGTAGGTGGTCCTCCCAGCTACGACCAAAGTCAAGGACACATGCGCGGAGCATGTCCTCGAGAGTCTGAATGGTCCTCTCCGTCTGACCATCCGTCTGAGGGTGAAAGCCTGTGCTCAGATGTAGCTGCGTCCCGAACGCCTCCTGCAATCCCTTCCAAAGTCAGGAAGTAAAGAGAGCACCTAGATCGGAGATGATAGATGATGGCACACCGTGAAGCCGTACAATCTCCTAAACGTAGAGACGTCCCAAGCTCTCCACTGATCCCTGCTCTCTGATGGGTAAGAAGTGATCCGACTTGGTGAGTCGGTCGACAATCACCCAGATGGAGTCGTGACCTCTGGAAGTGTGTGGAAGTCCAGTCACGAAGTCCATAGATATCCCATCCCACTTCCACTCCGGGACCTCCAAGGGCTGTTCCAAGCCCGCTGGTACCTGGTGCTCAGCCGTAACCTGCTGGGAGGTGAGGCATCGAGAAACGAACTCAGCCACAGCCTTCTTCATGCCCGGCCACCAGTGCTGTCGTCTGAGATCCTGGTACATCTATGCCACTGCGGGATGTACCACCAAAGGATAAGTGTGAAACTCTCTCAGTACCTCCTCTTATAAAGAGACTGGTACCATGGTACGTCCTCTGAAAAGGATGTCGTGCTCTGCTCCAAAGGAGAAACCATCAGGTTCCTGTCCTAAGGATATCTGTGCACGCCGTGTCTCACAGTCAGTGTCCCCTCACTGTGCCTCTCTGACCCGCTGCAGTAGTGGAGGAGTGACTGTGAGAGACTGAAGGAAGGCTGCTCCATCTCTATCCATGAAGGATATCTTTAAAGAGGCTAGCTGCTCTGTCGCCTTCTCAAGTAGCTGAATGCCCGTCCTCCTGCTGAGGGCATCGACTACTACATTACCCTTCCCAGGAGTATGGACTATCTCAAAGTCATAGTCATGGAGGAACTCGAGCCATCGCCACGGTCTCATGTTCATGTCCTTCTGCGAGAAGATATACCTGAGACTCTGATGACCAGAAAAGACTGTAAAGCGTTCGCCCATCAGATAGTGTCACCATGTCTTCAGAGCGAAGACCACTACTGCTGACTCCAGGTCATGGGTAGCGTAGTTCTGCTCATGCGGCCTCAAATGACGTGATCCATAGGCGATCACTGCCCGCTCCTGCATCAGGACACAACTGAGTCTGGTCCTGGATGCATCGTAGTAGACTACGTACCCTACTCCCTCCTCAGGCAACCTCAAGATAGGTGTGTTGGTCAATCTCTGTCTTAGCTCCTGGAAGCTCTGCTGACATCTGTCTGACCACATGAAGGGTTTCCCCTTCTTCGTCAAAGCTGAGAGTGGTGCCGCAACTCTAGAGAAGTCTGGAATGAATCTCCGATAGTATCTGGCTAGTCCCAAGAAACTCCGAACCTCCGTCACTCTCCTGGGTGGCTCCCAAGCTAACACAGCCTCGATCATCGCAGGATCCACTGCAACACCCGCCTCAGAGATAACGTGTCCCAAGAAGTGGACCTCACGTATCCAGAACTGGCACTTTGAGAGATTACCATAAAGTTGGTGCTCTCGGAGTGTGTCTAGTACAACCCGTAAGTGGTAGGCGTGCTCCTCCTCAGTCGTCGAGTAAATCAGAATGTCGTCGATGAAGACCACGACAAATCGACCAAGGTATGTCTGAAAGATCCTGTTCATGAGGGCCATGAACACTAATGGAGCATTGGTTATGCCGAATGTCATAACCAAGAACTCATAGTGGCCACACCGGCATCTGAAGGCCGTCTTCTGTACGTCCTCGTCCTTAACTCTGAGCTAATGATAGCCTGACCTGAGGTCTATCTTCAAGAACCACCGTGCTCCCTTGAGCTGATCAAAGTGGTCATCAATCCTCGGTAGCGGATACTTGTTCCTCACTATCACCTGGTTCAGGCGATGATAGTCAACACAAAGTCGCAAGCTCCCGTCCGCATTCTTGGCGAACAATATCGGGGAAGCCCAGGGTGAAACACTGGGTCGGATGAACCCCTTGCCCTGAAAGTCCTCCAACTGTACCCGTAGCTCTCGAAGCTCGGCGGGGGCCATCCGATATGCTGGAGTCGATATCAGGGTTGTCCCGCGGTACAAGTCAATATAAAAGACTACCTCACTTCGAGGAGGTAACCCTGGAACGTCGTTGGGAAAAATGTCCGCAAAATGATCCACCACTGCAGGAAAACCCGAACTCCGCACGTCCACTACTCCTAGGATGAGACTAGCCAACTTATGAGTGATGTGCTGTCCTCTCCTCTGCGGAAGTCCATCCTGTGCTGCGAAGGCTCCCTTCTCGCCGGGGAAGGTGAACCTGCTCCCGTCGGTGCATACACATCGCACCTTGCGCCTAAAACAGTCAATCTGTACATGGACCGTAGATAACCAATCCATGCCCAAGATGACGTCGTAAGGCCTCGACGCTACTACAAGAAGATCCCAGCCGAAGCTCTCACCTCCTAGAGTAATCTCACACTGCCGGCACTAGTGCGTAATCATCGAGTCTGATCCCGTAGGAGTCTCTAGCCGTAAGGATCGAGCCAACGGCTCTGTCAGAATCACTGAGCTCCAAACAAGGGCAGCGGCTATGAAAGAGTGACTCGCTACTGTGTCTATAAGTACTGCAGCAAGGGTGGAATAGACACAGATAGTACCTCGAATCATCTCGGGCGCGCTGTGGTCGTAGGCCTCTACTGCCTGGAGCTGTGTCTGTCTCCGCCCGCCAGCTCCCTGTGGTCGGGGTGGACCTCCAGGTGGTGGTGGTGGTAGAGCCTGAAAGCGTCGCCCACCACCTGCTACTCGGCCATCTCCCCTGCCTCGTCTGCCTCCTCCCTGTGGACCGCCACGGTCGACCCTCTACCTCTGCCTCAGTGGTCCTCAACCGTCTGCTACTCCTCGGCACGGCGGGTCAGGAAGTCACGAGCCATGTGGCCCTGCCCGCCGCACGAGTAACACTGTCTACCTCTCGAAAGACTGGCTCCGTGCTGTGTTCCCCGCACTGCTGAGCCAGTGTCCTGAGGTCGTCTGCCTGAGGGTCTGGTCTGCCTGGACCCCTGAGTCATCCGTCGACTGCCAGCTGCAGAAGACTCTGCCACGTGCCGCCCTGCGGTGGGTCTCGGTGCTGGTGTAGACTCAGCAAGAAAGCTCTCGATCAAAAGGGCTCTCTCCAGTACTCCCGTCTGAGTCGTAATGCGGAGGGAGATCAGCGATGCCCTGATCTCGTGTCTCAAACCCTGCTCAAAGGTCCGGGCCCGGAAGAATGGGTCCCGTACCATGTCGGTCGAGTAGCGCGAGAGATCGGTAAATCTCGCCGAGTACTGAGTGACCGTCATGCTGCCCTGTCGTAGATGAAGAAGCTCCTGAATGTGCACCGCACGGAGGGTGGCTGGGACTAACTCCATGCGGAAGAGGCTCTCAAAGTCCGTCCAAAGAAGAGATGCCTCATCGTGCACCTGGAGCATCAAGCTCCACCATCGGCCCGCTGCTGCATGCAGTAGGCTCACAACGAGGATCACCATGAGGTCTGCTGGTGTCCTCACTAGCCTGAAAACTCGTATGACTAGCTCCAGCCAGTCCTCGGCTGCCTGGGGGTCCGTCTCCCCACGAAACCTGGGCGGTCACTGGCACTGAAACTCATGCAGTGCGTTGAGGCGACGTGCATCGTCAGCGGCTAGTGCTGGAAGTATCGGGGGCTCGGCGGGTAAAGCTACCGCCGGTGCCACTGCTGACAAAGGGCCCTGCACCGAGGCCTCGTCGCTCGGTGGGTTGTCATCACACTCGACTCTCCGAACCCTAGATGGCTGCCGTCGTGGGGCCATCCTGAAAAGGAAACAGGTGCGCCACGGTTAGAATAGTATACCTGGTGAGCTGATATAAAGTAATCACAAAGAAAACTTTGAAACACACATTCAATCAATGTTTTCGTGCATTAAGTCGGAAAATCAGAAGTCAGGGTCCTGGTGTACGGATACGTCGGTCGCCGCACCAACACTGGACTCCCTAGACAGATAACCACACTCAATACGCTAAACACTATTGCTTCACATACAAAAGATCAGAGTTCGCGGTAGAACCAAACTCCTCTGATACCAATTTGTCACGACCCGTCATCGGGGCCTATGCCGTGACTACCCCAAGCCCGCCTTCCATAGGCCAGGGGCTGGTGACTAGCACTAAGGCATAAATCCCGATAAAAAGGGAAGGCATTGCCTTTGTAAAGTAAACAAGCACCACAGAGTAAGCAAGAGGAAAAGTAAACACTAATTAAAAACAGAGTACAGCTGAAAGTGCGGAAAAGTAAATGGGCCAGTATACAAACCCAAACTGAAAGTAAAGTACAACTCGAAAGGGAAAACAACAACTGTAAAGTAAAATCCGCTGCACCGAGCTGTCCACTGGATATCCCACCTGAAGGGTGGGTACAGATAGCTCCTCTGCTCCTCGGGTCCCGCCGTCCGCTCCGAGTACGCCCCGCCCAGTGGTCCACCTCCAGGTACCGTCCTGCTCTGCAAGCCTCAACCACGATCAACGCTGTCCGTCGTCTGCAACCAACACAACGTAGTGCGGGCAAAGCCCGTGCAGGGGTGAGTATAAGCTACTCAGTAGGGACCCCGAGACCCCCGAAGGTCTCCCAAATCCACAAAGGATAAACCAAAAAAGAAGATACAAATATGAAGTAACTACCGACACTGCTTAGGTATATGCCCATACATATACCTAAGTCATCAATCCCAATACGCTCCAACCTCCGAGCCCAAGTACAACTTAGTCCACACAGGAAAGTATACGTATTCCACACAAGAAAGAAAAACGAAATCCACACAGGATTACACAACACAATCCACACAGGAAAGCAATAGGATTCAGCTCACATAGGTATACATCTTCGAAGACGATTAAGATGATCACTGATCCATCTAAGTCGTCGGACCCACAAAGGATCGACAGGTACTAACCCCCGCAAATACCCACACAGGATCGGACCCACACAGGATCTGTAGGCGGTGGTTACACAGGACCGCTGAGCGGAGACCCACAAAGGATCAGACCCACACAGGATCGGTAGCAATGATCCACACAGGATCGTTGAGTGATGTAGTCGTCGTCATCGAATCCACTGAGGATCTCTGCACAGTCGTCGTCGCAGTCACATTAGCAGTCGCAGCCAACTCTAGGGTTCCCGCACACAGCAAGTCGTTCGGGAGGGTCTGTTCTACGAGCCGAGAGGCTGATTCATCAACGGTCACATAGTCCAGAGTTGATGTATCCAAAAGTTTTGTATCATCAACAGGAACTCAACGCAACAGACGGCGCGTCAATCGGACGCCCGGTCTGAGAGTTATTGGCTTTTTCGTCCCAGGGGCCCGGTTGGTTTTTAAGGAAAAACCAACCCGACCGTACTCCACCTGCGTCCAAACCTCGGGCGGAGTATGCCAAAAGATTTGTCTCACTAGGAGGAACTCAACAAAGCTGACGACACATCAATCGGACGTCCGTAGCTCAAGATATGAGCGTTTCCGCTCCGAGGTCCCGATTGGTTTCGTGTACGAACCAACCCGGCTGAACTCAAAGTATTCCTAAAGCTTGAGTACGATATAGAGAAACGACCGTCTCGATCCAAGGATCGCATCGCCGCTGACGGTGCATCTTTTGGAGGTTTGTAGCCCGAGTTATGGGCATTTGAATCCAAACCGCTCGGTAACGGGGGTTTCGGGCCCGGGCCGTCCCGGCCCGAGACCCCCGGGTTGGCCCGAACCGGGTCGACCCACCCCGGACAGGGTCGAACCACCCCATCCCGGCCCGGCCTGGCCTGGCGGACCGGCCAGGCGCGCCGGTCCGACTCAAGGCAGCGCACTGGGCGCGCTGCCAGCTCGCCCGATGGCCGAGCTGATTGAGAAACGAGGGGGGGGGGGCCCTGCCCCCCGTTTGTGAAACCGCGGCCCCCCTCATTATGGGGGGCCGTTTCGGCTGGCCGGGGGAATTAAATTCCCCCAGTTTCCTCCTTTCCGGCCGACCCGACTTGGTCGGCCGGCTTCTTCTCAACAGGACCGGCAAGGGCCAGTCCTCATCCGTCTTCCGACACCGGCGGCCCGGCTGGCCGCTTGTCATCATGTTCTGCCGCGGCCCGGAACCGGCCGCGGCCTTCGTCGTCCGGCGTGGTGCGACGGCACCACGCCCCTCCCCCGCGGTCCCGCTCCGGCTGCGGCGCCTTCGGTTTCCTTCGGCGCGGCGCGACGGCGTCGCGTCCTTGAAATTCTTTCCACAGTACAGCACGACGGCGCCACACAATAATTGTCGTGCGATTCCCGTGTGGTGCGACGGCACCACACCATCTCACTCCATCCGCAAGAAACAATCAAGAACAAAGGAGTGGGGTTCGGCCGTGTTTGTGCGGTCCGGCCCCCCTCTCGTTAAACGATAACATTTATTCATTTATCGTCGAAGTTCGACATTCTAGAATCAAGAATGGAAATAATTAAACACAACAAAAACAATCCTCTACCTTGGTTTCATGAGCGGACCACGTCAACAAACTGCGGAAGACAAGCGTCGCGGAGGTCGGGCATCGCGGAAATCGTACGTCGATTCCGTTGACATTGTGGTGCGTCCGAAGAGGTATGTCTCTGGAGAAGCTTCGTAAGCTGACGGAGAAAGCCTGAGGAGAAAGCGGCGTCTCCTTTCGTTGACATGGGAAGAAGATCGATGGAAGCGGCGTCGTCGATCTTCGGAAACACACCAGCTATGAAGAAGAGATGCTGCATTCTTTGTTGGAGCTTAAATGTTCTTCGTGTTCTTGGTCAAGGTTTGAAGAAGAAGATGAAATCTCCCAAAACCTCTCAAGGTGGCAAAGGATACTAACCAAAATAAAATAAGCTTAAAGCTTATTTTATTTACACAACTAAAACACTTGAATTTCAAAAGTTTGAAATTAAACAACTCAACTCATTTAATAACTCAAGTTGTCAAATTAATAAGAGAGGAGTTATTTGGGAGTTTTAAGGGGAGTTGAGGAGTTAGGATTCGTGTGGGCCCCACAACACTTAATCCTCTCAAGGGAGGTTAAGTGGATGTGGGACCCACCTCTAACTCCCTTTGGGAGGATATAACCAACATGGTTAAAAATAAAATGTGTTTCCACATTTTATTTAACTTCATTTTAATTCCCCCAGAACTAACTCACAACCCTCATAAAACGCAACCTCGGAAAAGGTCTCCTTAAGCGAATATCGGCGCTGCGAGTTAATCGGTGCCCTCAGAATTCGATTCCGGGCACCGGTTCAAAAGTTAGAAATTCCCGCTCGTCCGTTCACTGAACGTACCCGAGCCAAACTTCGGAAATTGATTTCGGGCACACCGGGCCTCGGAATCAGGAGCCGTCAGAAACCGCGTTCTTGTAAAATTTCAAAGAAAAATTAGAAAAACTTTCCCTTGAATTTTACGGGTCTTTACACAAGCCTTTAAATATAGAATGTTATATTCATGTTTTAAACATAATATGTGAGGCAATACCACTAACATATCGCTTTAGTGAAGTTCAAAAATCAATTCAGGGCAATGAAATTCTTCATAAGAATTTAAGAAGACAAAATACAAAGGCATTTTTTCATCATCCTTCACATCATTACATTTAATTCAATAGATTCATATAATTTAAGGAAATGAATCCATATTGTATAAGTCATTCTAAATGAACAATTCCATTTAACTCATTAGATTTACTAAAACATGGAAAAAACACTCATGAGACCAATGGGGGTTAAAATAGGAAATATAATCATTTTGGTAATTTCCCACATGGTAAATTCTATGTCTAGGATGGCCAAACTCAATGAAGGTACCCTTGGCTCAATTTACCATTCACATTACAATTCATAATATCCATAATTAAAGGCACAAACAAACCTTTCTTCCTTTACCAGTCTATTTAAATAATCCAATTCATTTAAAGAAGTGTAACCATCATGTATTATCTAATACATTTAATTAAACCATTTAAATCATTATGATATGAAAATCAATTCATAGGGCTCATGTGGGTCCCAAAGAAGGGGAGACGTGAAACATGGAAATTAACAACATTTGAAATTAAAACTACCAGTGAAAAAACCCCTAAGAGGTGATTTGGGTTCAATTAAATAATCATGACTCATGGGAAAATTCATTTAAAATCTAATCCAGAAGGTATAATTAATTCAACATACTTTGAGGCAATTGACTAAAAATGTACAATCTCACTTATCAAACCCATGGGGTGACCATATAAGGTGAATAAATCCTATTAACCAAAAAATAAGGATCATTAGGTTAATAATTAGACATAATAATTCATTTTATATAGAATATCCAAATAATGAAAAATCTCAGCTAGTGTCGGTGTGTGGCACAAAATCATAATTTCGAAACATCAAAACTCAGTGAAAAAATGACGTGAACACCTACCTCTAGGAGGAAGATGAATCCTCTGTTGATGTTGACCATAGATTTGAAGAATGTTAGAAGAGGTATAAGAATTGGTCCAATGCACTAAATTAGGGGAAAAGAGCATGCACCTAAATAGAATAATGTATGGAAAGATAAAATTATATAGAAGGTAAGAGACTATGGGATCTTACCTTGATGTATCCAATAATTCCAATAGATCAAGGATCAGAAACTAGATGAAGAACTAACATGAATTCCTGGATTGAGGGAATTGGGAGATCAAAGGAGGAGGAAATCTATGTTCATACATTAGAGGAATAAGTATAATATGAAAAAATGATTAAAAGGTTAAATGAAAGGAAAATGGGCTTTTCATTCAAATTTATATGGTGTATGGTTTTCAGCATGGTTTTTTCAACCGTGCATAAATCATGCTTCAACCACTGCATAAGGATTCCAACTTTCACAATTGTGCAACATGCTTTTCCTAAATATGAACCAATCATGCACTGAATAGTGTTTAGGTACTTCCAAAATAGAACTACTCATGTCAGTTAGGAGAACTGTTTGGAAAAACTATGACCATCCTATGTGGGGCACATCTTCTTCCCCTATACAGACACACAATTTTCTACTAAGGGACACACAGTTTCAGAAAAACTATTCTCCCTGTTCATAGATTTAATACATTATATTTTGAAACCTGAATCTCCCAAAACACAATGAACCCTCCCAGGGACCCTTCAATCCTTTATCCAAGTCCAAAAAACAAATTAATTTGTTTTAAATCTCATAATTTCAATTTGAATCATGGTTTAGAGAAAAACCTATTTATTAAATGTCAAAACTGAAATTACCTCAAAATTATAAACTGGATTAAAACACAGGACGTTAAAACACTAAAACTAGGAGGCGTATAAACTCTCTCAATGTCATGGTCTTATAAGAACTCCAACTATAGTCCATGACTTTAGTTCGGATCCCTCTGTGTGAAGATATACCCAAGACTCTGATGGTCTGAGTAAACAATATAACACTCTCCCAGATGATAGTTCATCTAAATCCTCATAGCAAAGTCTACCAATACCAACTCTAGGTCCTGATTCTCATAGTTTTACTCTTGGGTTCTCAGCAACCATAACCCAGATGTGATCAAATATTTCCTCTTCATCAAAACCTAGTTTATCCCACCTCTAGAGGCATTGGAAAACACTACATAGTCCATTCCATCCTTTAGTATTATAAACACATGGGAAGTGGTAATCCTCATCCTCAAATTCTCAAAGGAACTATGACATGACTAGGTATAGATAAACAACTGAATTTTCTATGTTATTATGGTAGAAAGAGATTCCGCTCTAGAAAATTGAGTCACAAACCTCCTATAATTCCTTTCCAACACTGAAAACTCTATAACACTTATACAACGTTGGCTATGTCACATGAAATCACTGCATCAATCTTCCATAGGTCCATAACTAAACCATTATTTAAATTGAAATTCCATAGAAAGTGAACATCACAGTTACAAAAATGGAACTTTGATAGAAAACTATAAATTTTTTTTCTTCCAGAGAAAGCCCTGGTCCATCCCCATATGTCCAAAATACTCCTATTATAACTCAGAGAAAATGAGTATGTCATCAATGAAGTAAACCATAAATCATTCCTGGTATATTTGGAAGATATGGTTCATAAAATCCATAAAAAATGGAAGAATTCATCACAATGAAAGCAATCAACATGAACTCACAGTGATTATAGTGACATAAAAATGACTTCTATAGAATATTATCCTCATGATCCCTTAGCGGGTTGTATCAAGACATGATATTGCTCTTCAGGAACCAACTTTCTCTTTGCAACATTCCAAAGGGGTCATTAATCCTTGGTTGGGGGTAATTTGCCTTTATTTAAACCTGGTTTTGGTTATTATAATAAATAGAAAATTATAAGCTCCCATCCACCTTTTTCATGATCAAATATGTTCTTCCCCTTGGGACACACAGGTATGATAAAACCCTTATCTCAATGGTCATACAACAACACCCTCAACTACAGGAGATTCATGAAGTCATCTAATATGCAAACATGCATATCAAGAAATCAATTGGGAAAGTCTATCTCGATTTACATATCATTCCTAAGCGGTCAATATGAAAAATCTTCATGGAATATATCAATAAAGTCCTCCACTCCATTGGAAACTGACTGCATATAGCATCTATTAATAAAAGGGCCATACTAACTAATTGATAAGGAATTGGTTGTATCCTCCTATTGAACAACACATCCTTCTCTACATAGGAATCAATCTCACTCATAGGGGAAAAATTACATATCATAGCCCAATGTTAATTTTAACCCTCATTGGTGACATTTAATTGGGCATGGATTGTTTTAAACATATCCATACTGAGGAAAATATCCTATGGACTCCCCACTGGATAAACAAATATTCTAGTCTAGACTCTATATCCTCCCAGAATTATGTCATAGTACAAATAAGAGTTCGTGGCCTCCGTTCATCTCTACTAGAGCCTCAAAGAATAATTATTGATCTAAAAGAATCCATTGATATTGATAGTCCTCGAATAGGGAATATGATTATAAAATGTGGCATGTAACCATATACTAAAGAAAGAAATGGATTATTGAAGACATCAATATTAGATTGATCTCCTCTAGAGCCTTAGGGTCATAATCCTCAACAACTTTCTGGAATATTCCACGTTACCATATATCCCCCTCATCCAGGGTCTACTATGACACATTATCACTTAAATATTAGCTTAAACATATAAGTTAAAGGAACTAGTCTACCACACCATGACACTATCATATTTGGGAAATACTGACTTGTGATTGTGGTTTTAATTACACCACAATGATGCATCTCAATGGGGGAAGTTCCCCTATTCATTTCATTACCGAAGTCGCATCCACCATCACCTACCCAAAAATATTATGACATGTATAATCACCTTATATATGTCTCACTGATAGGACCTCAATCAAGAGGGGGTCCTATCTAAGAAGAAAATTCTCACCATATGAATATACCGATCCTCTATCTCTTGAAAATGGGGTTCTATCTAACCAATAATACTAGATGATCTATTTATATGAATTAATAAATTTAGACCTATAATTGGAATCAAAAAAACCAATACATCCAATTCCAATTATTCTCACAATGTATTCTGCCTGCAAATGCAATTTTCCAGTCTATCGGGTTCTAAATGTTAGAAAACATGGACCACTAACTTAAAGTTATGAAATACATAAAAACCACATTGGTATTTATTATTGGAACTCTATTAACTCAATTAGTCAACACATATTGTTATAATATCCTACTAGATTCATCAAATTTTGAAAATGAATACAATCATCAGCCTAGACCACTAGAGGCCGCTTCGTCCACAATCAGTTTGAGGTGGCCATTATTAGTGCCCTCCTGGAGGTCACTCTTAATGAAAGGGTCCCTGAAATATAGTCTCAATGTTCATCTGGTCTTCCTCACAACACTATTTCAAAATCATAGTTTTTTATAATCCAAAAGGAATCTAGAAAGTTATCATGCCATATGATGATCAGAGAGAAGATACAGGGAGTTAAATAAAGGACTATCAAAGGGCTCAATCCTATATGATACAAGTACAAATTGTTCCCTATAACCTATGTCTTAGTTTTTGAGCCTTCAAGTAGGTATTCAGTGTCCTAATTTGGGGATATGTCAGCTTCCACTCTAATATTGGGTTCTCGGGCCTGAAAGCCACACTTAAGACACTTCGACACAATTTTCCTAAGTCCAAAACAATCGTCATAAAGGGAAAAATCCAAAAACCATATTAAAAATAGAATACTCTTACACTACACTATCATGGCTCAAACTATAAGGGACTTCCAGTACGGAGGTAGATTGTGTTGTGATAACCTCACACACACGTCTAATATTCTATGGGTTAGAGACAAGTGTTGAGAATACATATTATAAAATGGGAGGCCTTTTTATAATGTACTTAAATTCACACACAAGTCCATCTCCCTGAAATAATTCACTGAAATAATAAAATATAGTAACATCTAGAGTAAACCATGCCTGTAATACCATTAAGGAATACAAAAAATTACAGTAGAAAACAACAAAAGTGTAAAGGGAAGAAATACACACCAAAAAATAAATGAATCTCCAACCTGAAAAAATTGTAAAAGAAAATAGTTGAGAGAGCATGGTTCTTGTTATATGTTACCCAACCACCATAAGTGGTCAATACACCCATTTATCCATAAGCTCAAAATAATTCACCACCAATTTATCTCTTGTATGTATAAGACATGACACATGCTAGAAAATCCCATGAAGTGGTGGGTATATATGTACCCATTAGGACATCGAGAAACTGGAATGGGATAAATAAAGAGATAATATTTATGTAATTACCTCAACCCATTGAAAGAGTGAATGAAAACCCTATATATATAAATATTATCATAATGAAGCTCATATGATAGAAAAATTGGGTCTCCATATCACATACTAGCACATGACAATGTGTTTTCCTGCATCTCAGTGAACCATCATTGATTCCCAACATATCATGTGAATATATAAGAAATTCATATAGACGAACTAAACCTCACCATAGCTCCCCTTACTAAGGGAAAAATGTGTAATAAAGAACCTAAACCCTCATATGATATAGGGATTCTACTATATAGATGGATAGAGGACCCATATGTTTGTGCGATAGGGATTTTGTAGTCAAATCATAGAGGAACCACATCCAACCACAACAAAGGGTTCCACTTAGTGAAGTGGGGACCCATTCATTAGTTCATCACTAGGATTTTTCTCAATAGGTATAGATAGAGGAACCACACCCTTGTGGATTAGTGGGTTCCACTCCATGGGTAGAGGCCTCTTTCTCATTTACTATAGGTGGGTTCTACTCAGAGGGTAGATGCCCCACAACCTAGTATCATATGGGGTAACACTCGACCATTTCAAGGACTATGGGGGAACTGAACTATTGTGAAATATGTGGGGTTTCAACACTAATATATCTATGACGATTCTTCCTGATCATTAATACAATTTAATCATCACCTCGTGACGTATCATTCTCTCAAAACCACACATTTTACCTAGAAAGACTCTAATATGGAAACCATTACATTCTACATAGAAATATGATCAATATAGGATACTCATTGAATAAAATATGAGTCAAAACAAAGGATACACAGAACGTTGGATTTCTTGAGAAAAGTACACAATGTGTGCCATGGGTCACATGACATGTAACCTCACATGGAATATTGGATGTGTCTGTGTCATCACACTTCATTCATAGACTTGTATCACTACATAGATTATAATGGTACTACATGATGTGTATCTGCCACCTGGGGACTACCCATGTGCTCCTGGCCATGTATGTATCCTTTGGTTTATTCCCATGTTCTCTAAGATCGCACGACATATCCTGTCACTTGGGGTCTTGGTAGTGTGTAGATAACATATGAATTAGCTACCCAGGGAGGGACACAAATAATCTGATATTGGCCACATAGTGTTTGATCCTTATCTCTTTCCCAAAACCATTACCATGAAATATGGGGGATTAAACAATAAGTGTTCTTGGACTCCACACAATATATTCAGGTTTTTTATAGAAATTACAGTGTCATAACTATTCATTACCATGCTTATTCCACCACCATTTTAACAATGAATAAAAATAGGTGTCTCAGATATGAGGCTACCCACGACTGATCCATCATCAATGTCTAGATTATGGTTACATGAACCCTTGTTGGATTCACCTATCACTCTACAGCATTACCTTAACCACTCCGAATCCCATATCCATTGAGTTATAACCATAAAACCATTAATATCATAAGAAATAACCATAATATATATTATTCTATAATCCACCATGAATTTGGGGTTTGATCATGCTCTAACCCACCTTAAAAATGTTGAACCATGGCAACATGGGTCAATGGTGAAGGACACAATGAGTTGTGGGGATAAATTCATAAGTATAATGTAAAATACATTGTTGGAAAACTTTATTCGCCAATGAATTTTGAGAGGATATATAGGGGTGAAACATTGAACAAGATGTAAAAATAAATCAACAGTTTATTTTTTCAGATTTGGGCCCACGTGAAGGATAGATAAATCATATACCAAAAGCAGATTAATTATCCATGTAAAATATTTTGATTTAAAGGGAGAAAACAACAATGGATAAACCCTGACTCGATTTGGATCAATTTATGGTAAATAAAACATTATCTAGTGATCATGAAGACCCACTATGTTCAATACCTCTCTATTCAACTCATTATGATCATTTTTTGTCATACAATGTCAATATGAAAATGAATAATGCTCTCGTACATCTCTCTAATCTTGATAGGGTTATACAGATAACCTTGGAAAATCATCATTATGACGTATTTATAGTGAGAGGTCAAGTACATGCTTTTTAAAAAATGAATAAATTATATTAATTAATTCACATAATGAACCTGCTAATGGATGCCTCAACCAAATGAATAGTATTGACTAACGATATGTTGTGCCTAGTGTAAAACATGTGGTCTAGAATCAACTATGTTCTAAAATTTCTGATCAAAGGTCCCATGTCATATATATTACATTATTTAAAAAACATAGGATGTACATGATATAAATATATTTAAAATTTCCATAATATTAATTTTTGGATAACTAGGGCTCATAATATCACACTATCTCTGTGCATGGATCTGAAAAAATTCCTAAATGTATTCTAAAATATTACCAGGAAGAAAAAGGGTCACTAAACGTGCTATTAGAGAACTCTATCCTTATCTTCTTTGGTATGTCCTAGAGTTGTGTAAGGTGAATGTTTTTATTCATATATTCTGATAATTAGTTTAGCATAATAATAATATTCTTCATTCTATAAATCATCACATTTGGTTTATCATCAACATTTTGTCTATCAAATTCTATGTTATCCTATTCCCTTCTTCATCCATCCATTGAATTAAATCAAAAGTCATAGTTTGAGAAACACTAATCAAAGTGGAAAATCACATATTTAGGAAGAATCATTTATAGTATGTCTAAATCATGATACCTTGTATTCACTGTATGAAACATTGGTTTTAAACAAGAAAATTCTTGGTAATAATTTATTCAAATCCTTCAGGGCGGGTTTTAAAGAAAATTTGAATTAACCCAATCATAATCTCATAATGTTTCATTATAATTGCATTATAAAGCTCATTCTCATGTACCAGGTAATGCAAAATTCAATCCAGACTCAAATGTTTTTGAGTTACTACCCCTACGTATATTTTTTTCTGTAACCACATCCACCTGTAATGTATCAACCTAATATTTTCTGATTTTTTTTTGTTTTGAAATAATTAAATCTTTTTTATATTTTCCATTTCATGCAACACTAACAATAGTTTTTTATATAAATGAACTATGTTTTTCATGAGTTGTATGAAAAAATTAGTTAATAATGAATTAAATGAAAAATTATGTTTATATTATCTACATGAAACACATAGGTTAGATTATGTTACACAAAAGACTAAATTTCTTCACCAGATTACATAATATACAGGAACACATTTTACCGAAACATAATATATTATTAAATTTTTTATTATTTAATATAATAATATATAACCTATCAATTAGTTTGGTGATTATAAATAGGATTAAATAACATATGAAAAATACATGTTTTAATTCATTTGTTATAAATTAATTATAAATTAACATAATAACCAATTTAATATATGGGGGTGTTTTTATGAATACTACGTTTATGCTCGCAAATGAATTTTTTCCTATAAAATTAAATTAATTAATATTTCTGAATGATATTAATTAAATATTTATTTTATATATTCAATAAAATATTTTTTTGACATTCATATAATGTATTTGATAGGCATTTTATAGGAACAAACCCAATATTACTCATAAAAATCTGTATTTTTATAAAAGAAGTTTTACCGCCTTTTAATGGAGAAAATATTTTAATAATAATTTGGTCACTTTTTTAAATTTTATATGTAAAATTAAAGTAATTTTTGAAAAAAAACATAATTTTTTTGTGGTTCGTTTTTGGTATTTTTCTATGATGTTTCATTTTTTGATGAATAGTGAAAAATAGTGAATTTTAATTCCAAGCTTTTGTGCCTATATTTTTTTAAGTATAATTATAATTATAATTATTTTTAAAATATAACTATTTAAATTTTACATATATTAATCCAATTTATGTCATTAGGATCAATATCACTTTAAAATTAGATAAAGAAACGTTTCAATCATTTGATCATTTTTACATTAAAACCCTACATTGTTGTCCTACATGCATGATAAATTTTAAATTAAATTTTCCACCTTTGTGATTAAAATTTAAAAAAAAATGGATTACGTATTTATAATTAGAATAAATTATAATTTATAATGAGATAAATTAGTTTTTTTAAAAAATATTAATGAATGTAATCAAAACAAATTACAATGATTAAGAGGAAACTTAGATTAACATGGGACTAAACATTAAACATAAGGGAGACAATAACCTAGAAACAAGATAAAAATAAATTTTATATTAATATTTATACAATACTCTCCATTTTATATTATTTTTACCATTATTAGATCCAATTTTTATAGTAAAAATATGGACTGAATTCCCTTTTATAAAATTTACAAGAATGCCAATCCTCCTCCAATGTATTAAAGAACTCACCCTCCCACTTATTCACACCAATAAAGCCATTTAGATATCCCAATATCTAAAAATAAAATCTTTAAACATTAATAAACTAATACTAATATCCTCTATTTAAGAATAAATCCATCCAAGGAAGCCCTTTGGTGAAAATCAAAAGGAGCTAACCAAAGAAGTGGTAGCACCCTTCTTGAAGGTCTTTTCTTTTATTTTCATTATCCACCCACTAAAATATTCTTATTACATGATTAAATAAAAAAATTATCATCCTAAATATATAATATATTTTTATATTATGTTTTCAACCAAAACCTACACACAATTATATCAAATTGTTAATGAATTTACCGTTCGTGTACGGTAAACTACCGCCTCATGAAATGATGAATGTTATTTTTTCCTTTTCCACATTTCATGGTAGAAATTATTACAGATTCCCTTTTATATATTATATTTGTGAAATTAATAATTTATTTATACTTCATTAATTTTTATATAACACATGAATTTATGCACTCCATTTGTGGAAATATGATAACATCATTTGTGGATGTGTTGACTACAGCCTCCTCAAATCAATGTCATACGTTCAAACATTTCATGGAGTGTATTAATTATGGGGATAATTCAAAACATGTGACATAAATGACATATATATGTTATTAATGAAAAAATTAAATTTCTATAAATATATTATTTAATTTTCTTTATTACTCTTTTCATAAACTAAAAAGGTGATAACGTCATTTTTTGGACATATGGACTACGACCACCTCAACACGATGTGATCCCTTCTCTATAAAAAGAATCAAACATATAAGTATATATGATTAAATAAAAATTTATTTATAATATAATTATAATTATTTAAGGATATAATTATACCCATCGTCTTCCCATAATGATCATTGAAAAATTGAAATGTTACTCATGCATATGTACGAATTACCGTCTCCCTGATTGTAATATTCGTTAATTTTTACATAATTATATTTCATGATTGGTTTCAAAAGTATAATATGTTAATAAATATTATAATTATTTAATGATTATTATTCTGTAGATTTATATATAATGACCCCTTTTACCATAATTTCAACTCCCCAAAAATCTAAAGTAGAAACATTGTATTCAATAGCATGTATGACACGAAACACCACATGTATAAGGGATTATAATATCCTAAGAATTTATAATATATATATATATATATATAATATTAGATAAATTAAATAAATTTTATTTATCTCAATGAATGTGAAACTGAGTTATTATACTTCATAGGAAAAAATGAGTTTTTTTGTTGGCTGGTGTTACACGCAAGATTGAGTTTCACCAAACAACAATATGTTATAAAAATATTATTATAATAAGATATAACCTAACCATTAAATTAATGGTTATGAATAAGATTATGTATATTTATTAAAATATATGGTTTCCACAAAATTAAATTAAATCATTGGTTAAAAATTATTTATAAATTAATATAATAACCAATTGAATATAAAAGGATTGTTTATATATAAAGACATTTGTATGCTCACAAATCCGTTTTATCATAATAAATTAAATTATTTATAATTGGTGAGTGATATTAATGTAATATATATTTATATATATATTATACTCAAGAAAATATTTTTGATATTCATCTAACATATTCTACAGACATAAGATAAGAACATACCCAATTTTACACATAAAATACTATAATTTAATTAAGTCACTTTTAACACTATTTAATAGATATCATATTTTAAATATAATTATTGGAACCTTTATAAATATTAAATTGAAATATAAACTTATTAATTTAAATATAAACATAAAAAATAGTTTTGGGTGAATTTTTAGTATTATTTGTGATGTTTCATTTTTAATGAATAATGAAAATAAAAAAATTTAATTAAAAAATGCCTTTTCATTTTATTTATTTATATATATAAATACTATTTTAAATATTTTTTAATGTTTAGTGATATAAATTTTTATCAACTAATCTATTTTAGGTCATTTTAATCAATTTCACTTTGAAATTTTACATAAAAACATACAAAATTTGAACGTCTATACTTTGAAAACCCACATTATCATCCCATCTGCGAGATTAAATTTAAATTAATTCCTTCCAATTTTATGATTCTAATTATGAAAAATATATTCCATATTTGAAATAATAATAATTTATAATATCTAATATGTTAAAATTAGTTTTTGACCAAAAATATTAGTGAATTTTTTAAAAATTAATTACAATGATTAAGGTGAGATTAAGCCCAAAAATGGCTAAATCTTATATGTAAGGGACAAATTAACCCATAAACATGTTCAAAATCCATTTATGTTGATATTTAGACCCTATACTCTATTTTATATAATTTTTACTACTATTTTATTGAATTTAAATGGGAACAAATTGTGTGGTATTCACTTTTCCAAAATTTACAATAGTTTCACTCCCCCTCCATTATAAAAAAGCCTACTCTACTACCCCATCATCAAACCTCTAAATAAAAATTGGATAAACCATACTCTGCCCAAATATAGAATCCAAATAACTCCCCATATTAAATAAGACTCCACTTCTGAAGAAATATATCCAAGGAATCCCTTATGTGAAAACTGAATATGAGTTGCCTGAATAAGAGGTAACATGTTTCCTCAAGATCTTTAGTTTTATTTCCATTATTCACCCCCTAATATCTTATTATTACATTATTATATAAAAAAAGTATCCCCAATATACTAATATGTTTTTATGTTAAGGTTTAGACCTGAACATACACACACTTCCTGCAAATGGGTGACAAACATAATGTTAATGTTTATGGAGAACTACCACCTTATGAAACGAAGTTGTTATTTTTCCTTTACCACCTATAATTCTTAAGAATTAAAATGTAAACTATATTTATATATGATATATATGATATTGATAATTAATTTTTACTTATTCTATGCATTCCTATTGGCCATGGGATATCCTGCACTTGTTGCTGATCTTCCCAGAAGGACTTCATTTTCAATCTGTTTCCCATCCTGTTGTTACTGTGCTAAAGCTTGGATAAAGGATGTTGGGCATTTACAGTGTTGAGCAACTTTGGTTCAATTGTGTTGGTTCAGTTTCGATGAAGTGTTTCTGGTTACTAAATTCCCTACTGGAGTTATGTCTTTGATTTTGTATTTCCCTCAATCCCCTATTGGTTTAAGCTATTTACACATCGTATTTTCTTTTTAACACTTTATTTTAATAAATTCCCTTGGGGCATGAATTGGTTGACCAATTCATGTCACCGCTTTTAATAAAAAAATATAAAACGTGATAATATCGTTCGTGGACATGTTGATTTCTACCTCCTTCACATGACATGATTCCTTTGAAATCAAAATAATTTTATATATAATAATATACGATTAATTTAAATGTTATTTATGATATAATTATAAATTTTTAGTTATATATATTTACTAACCTTCTTTCCATAACAATCTTTGAATAATGGGAACGTTACTCATACATACGTATTACCTACCATCTCAATGATTTTAATGTTGGATCATTATTTAAAACTAGATTTAGTGATTTTATTTAAAAATATAATTCCTATATAAATAAAATAATTATTTCATTATTATTTTTGGAGATATTCTATAATGACTCGTTTGACTAGACTTGAGCTACAAAATTTGTTTTTGACACATAAACCGAATTTGGTCAAAATACCCAATGTAAACATAATTTATTATGTAGTTATATAAATCATGGTAATAATAAAAATAATAGTTATGATAAAAATTAAAATGGTTTTAAATAATTTTAAAAATTAGTGTATGTTTTTTATTCAGGAATATAATGACACACGAGACAAATCAGAAGTAAAGTAAGTGATTTTCATCTCACTTTTTACATCAATGAGATAAATGGATTTCTCACCACTTACTTATTTTGTGTTATAAATATAATGAAAATTTGGATATATTATATAATTAATCCTTTTATATTTTTGGTATTTAAAAAGTTTATTAAATGGGTTTCCTTCACGAGGCCTACGATTTAAAATGTTTAAAAGTTTTATGAGCCACTTTGGAATGTTTAAAGATTATTTTCCTGAAGAATAATTTAAATTATCTTTCATTTCCATATGAGAAAAATATATGATAATGGTTCCATAATACTTTTTATTTTACTATAATGTCATTATTCATGACATTTTCCATGTATTTGTATCATTTTTCCACTCTTCGGTAAGGAAAGTGATTTAGAATGTTTTTAAGAAAAGATGAATAAATTTCTATCTTTAGTTGGAGAACCTGTTTTATTCTAAAAACCATTTTTCTAAAACTATATTCAATATATTTTCTTAAAAAATGTACACAATTATTTGTTAAATATAATTTACCCATTTTGTGTTTCTCCAATTTTTTCAGTGTAATTTTTTTATCATTTATCAAATAATGAATTTTTTCCATCCATTATTCCACCAAAAAATTATGTAATTTTTATCTTGTATAACATGTGTAAAATTAACCACCTACATTTAATTAAATCATAATTTTAAAGTTTAAAAGATTTATTTTTAATCATATTGTTTTGAATTTTTTTTTCAAATAAAACATTTTTTAAAAGGCTTTATGAAAGAAAACGATATTTTCTTCAAGAACATTCTTAAATGAACTTATTATAGTATTTCTATTCATTAACAAACAAAAACCATTTTTTTACTCCAAATGGTATATTTTTTATTGATTATATCTTTATTTTTTCTTCTGGGAGGATTATGATTGGTTTTTCCAAGTATAGTATTCACATTCACTTCGTTGATTTCATTGTTAATCCCCTCAAAATATTCAATTTCTTATGATCATTACACATGTAATTTACACTAATAATACATACCATTGATCATTGATATATTAATTTCATAATCCTATATCATTTCTACCTAAAATTTTTACTTCTATGTTTTTTTATTATCTAGGGAAATATTGATAAAACAATATTTTTTATTCAATACAGATATTTGATACAACCTATCATTTACTTATATTATTCATTGTTAGGAATTATTTGGATTTGTAATGACGGGTGGTCCCAGACATTATACATCCCCTTGATTAATTGACATGTTCGCATGAGACAATTTATTTGTACCAATTAAATGTGTTTCTATTCATTGTTTTAAACTTCCTTGTGAAAGCACTTAATGGTATAGGTGTTTATGTGCCTCAAATATGACTTACAACAATTGATAATTTCTATCATTTAGTTTTAGTTATTATTTATCCATGATATCGTTCATATAAACAATAATGAATTTATTTCATTTTAAGTTAATTGATTAAATGGAATTTGTTTCAATTTCATACCTTGAAATATTTATTTTTCTCTATCTATTTATTTTAATTGAATGTGTTTAAATATTTTTAGAATTACATATTATTTTTGAAATTTATTAATTATTTATTCCACTATGTTTTTTTCATTATTGATTATTTTTTCCCTCCCTAATTATGTTTCCTTCCCCCAAGAACTCAAGATGTATATTGAGAAAGTTATGTTAGGACTTGCAAGATGGAATAAATATTTTGTCCTTGATTTTATTTAGAAAGAGGAATCATGTTGTAATTAGTGTATTCTTTTCTCATTTATGTATCTACTTTACAAAGACCACTAAAATTTTCGGTCCTTTGGTATGTGATTAACTTGTATCATATGCTAATGTAATTAAAAACATACACTAACTTTGGGAATTTCGGACTTTGGGGCCCAGGTTTCTACATTTGGTGTCATAATAAGTTTAGTAGAAACCATGGGAAATTGATTTAGGAACACATAGATTAGATAACCTAAATATAAGGTAGAATATGTGGATATTTTTATAAGAACATATTAGAATTTTGGTAAGGAAGAGATAATGTGTGTTTTCCCAAAAGTAAAATAATGTTGGGATACAATAAGTGTATGTGGTTCTGAAACAAATATACCTATGGGTAACACCTTATACACTATTTGTCGATCCGGACATGGTGTGACCAGGTACATGACAATAGGCCTTACCACACACTAGATATTACAATCAGGGGGTATATTATTAAGATAATTCTAATTCTCTTTAAAAACCATTATAAAGGATTTATACAATGAATAACCTAGGTTAAACATAAGGTGTTTTAGATTTTGTATAATGTTTCTTGATTTTTACATCCTATGAATAATTATAAATTTTTCTATGACTTTTTTTACTCAAACTATACTTTTTGGTTTTAGTCAATGGTTGGTACCTAAAGGATTTAGGTTAACATTTAACATAAAGGATAATTTGATGACAATTAGCAGCCAAATGAGTTGATGATAGGAGTGAAAGAAATAATGTTTTTTCCTAATACATTTTATAGAAATATAATTAATGACATATAACTGAGGAAACTCCCAAACTCACCAAAGAAGATAAGTATGATGTTTTCTAAGAGCTCATGTTGTGAAGACTATAGAGAGAAAAAGGATTGATTTACTCCATTAAAAGAATGTTAATGGAGTCACCTAAGAATGAGTACCATTGTCATAGAGAAATGGATAATGTTTGGGGAAAATGGAATAAAGAAAATAATTTCCATTGAAAAATAAAGAATAATATGTAAGATAGTAAAAATCATCCTAAGGATTGATTTATAGTTTTTTGCAAAAAATTGGCTGAACCTGGACTTTACCTGAGAAAATTAACTTTTCTAGAGGTAAACCCTAGAACAAGAAAGGATCTATGTGGAAATATGTGGATTAAGTATTTATGTATTAAGAACCATAGTTAAAAGACTATTTAGTGATTTACATTATTTAATTTATATACATCATATTTTTTTAGAAATTGTATTAATATAGATTTAGAAATGGACAACACGTATGTTGGGTGAAAACAATCATGTCCAGCAAGGCTATGGGTCGTGAACCCATGACCAAAGTATGATAATGCATTAACACCAACCACTAACCTACCTAATGACCTGGTTAATATTTCATTGTATTTTGTAGAATAATTAGGAATATATATTAATGATGAACCGATAATGTTAATTTTTGGGGTTTATATAATAATTTCTTAACCATATTGTATTTGAACAATATTTATAGACAAATGTAAAAATTTATATTCTTTTATGTGCCTTATGGTCCTTTAAATACATATTTTTGTGCTTCATGGACAAAAAGTTAATTCTTGGATACCAATTGTTTGAAGTAAGGATCAAATTAGAAATTCATCCAAGAAAACAAATATCGGATTGTTCTTATGAAATTAAAACCTATCATGTGAATAAAATTAATTATAATCTTAGATAGTAAAATAATTACTAATCACTAGTAAAATGATAATAAAATGTTATCCTAATACATTATCTTTTTCGAAAGCAATAGTCTTCTAAATCATCCCATATTTATTGATTTGAGGCCCTCAACATTAATATGTACGTTTAATTATTTTTTATTGATGACCATAATCAATACATATAAATATTTTTGTTCTTCTTTCAATTACGTAAATGTACTTTCCACTACTATTCTCCTATATAGAGATCAAGTTATATGTTTTTACATGTGACCTTTGTACATAACATTATATATTTTTAGGGGAATTCATACGAACCCTTATCGCGATTTGATATTTCATACCTACTATATATAAAACAAGAAATAACTGACCTCTAATTTGAATTGTGAGGAAACAATTTTATTAAGGTGGAGATAATGTAACACCTCAAAAATCTAATGTAGGAACATTGTATTTGATAAAAAATATGTAATTCAACACCAATCACATAAGAAAATATAATGTACCATGAATTTATAATATATCAATATTATAAATAAATTAAATATATTCTAAATCATTCAATCCACATGAAAATGATTTAGAATATGTTGTATGCAATGATGAGTTTCTTTGATGGCTTGCGTTACATGCACGACTGAGTTTCATAGAAAAAAAATATATTATTAAATATTACTATAATAATATATAACCATGAAATTAAATTATTTATTATGAAGAAGAATAAATAACATATGAAAATATATGGTTAACCCAAAAATGAAATCAGTTCATTAATTACTAATTAATTAAAAATGAATATAAGAACCAATTGAGTATAAAGTGAATGTTTTTATTGAAAACTATTTTAATGATCACAAAGTTGTTTTATCTAAATAAATTAAATTAATTATAATTACTAATTGATATTAACGAAATATTAATATTATATTTTCAAAATATTATGTTTGATATTCATCCCATAGATTCTGTAGAAATAATATTAAATGAAACCTAATTTTATATATAATATACTACATTTTTATTAAGGAACTTTTACCAAATTTTATTGGAGAACCTGTTTTAAATATAATTTTTTGAAATTTTAATAACATTATATGAAAAAATATACATAATAATTTAATTAGAGACATAACAATTAGGTTAGGGTGCTTTTTTGGTATTTTTCTGTGAAGTTTTATTTTTAATGAATGATGAGAAATACTAATGTTTAATTCAAAACTACATTTTCATATAATTTATCTATAAGTTTAAATAATATTTTAATTTTTTTAAAGTTAAGTTAGATAAAAATTTATTAATTTAATCCAATTTAGGTCATTTTATTCAATATTACTTTGAAATTGAATATAAAAACATAACAAACTTTGTACATTTTTACTTTGAAAACCCTCATTATCGTCCTAATTGTGGTATAAAATTCCAATTAATTTATGTCATTTCAATGATTTTAATTTGGAATAATTGATTCCAAATTTTTAATAATCATAAATTTTAATTTTGAATAATTTTAACAATGTTTTTGAGGAAAAAAATTGGTGAAAGTAATTAAAATTAATTAAAATAATTAAGGAGAAATGAAGCATAACAGGAGACTAAACCATAAACCTAAGGGCACAATTGAAATATAAACTTCTAAAAGATCAATTTTATATCTATATTTCAACCCTATAATCCATTGAATGTAATTTAGAACATTATTGGATCCACTTTATGTTGGAAAAACAAGGGTCGAATTCCATTTTCTAAAATTTACAGGATCAACACTCATCCAGTTTTAAAAGGCCTCCTCTCCTTTCACTTTGTCACATCTATAAATCAGCCTTTTAAAAATTAAGCTCAACCTAAATAGATTCTCTAAAACCATACCATAATCATAGATTTATTTTAATTGGTATAAATGCATCCAATATTTTTCCTTTGTATTAAAACCAAAAGGAGTTACCTGAATAAGAGTTAACATTTTTCTTCATGCTCTTTAGTTATATTTCCATTATTCACCAACTCATATATCCTTATTACAAAATTATATGACTCTAAATTATACTAAATATACCTATATGATGTTATTTTTAGGTTTATACCTACACATTTACACACTTCCATCCCATGTGTAAACAACATAATGTTTATGTATACGACAGGCTACTACCTCACGAAATGATGTTGTTCATTTTTTCCTTTACCACCTCTCATTGATGGAAAGTATTATAGAAAAAATGTCTATATATGTTATATATGATATTTATAAAATATTTATACCAATTTAATTATTTTATAACACATACCATTATACTTTACATTTTATGAAAATATGATAAAATGATTTGTGGAAGTGTGGACTAACACCACCTAAAAGTGATGTGATTCAATCACACAGCAGATGGAATGTATAAATGAAGGTTTAAATTAAATATAAGTGACATAAAAAAAATATTATATTAATTACATAATTTAATTTCTATAAATATAATATATAACAATTTCTTTACAACACCTTCACACACTTACAAAGTAATAACGTAGTTCGTAGACGTGTCAAATACCATATCCTCAACACGATGCGATTCAGTTTACATCGCAAGAATTATAGATAAAACTATATATGATTAAATAAAACTTTATTTGTGATATAATTATATATATCTAATGATGTAGTGTTACATAGCTTTTTTCCAGAATGATCCTTAAAAAATGGGAACGTTACTCATGTGTACTTACAACCTACCATCTACATGATTTTAACATTGGTAAATTTTTATAAAAATATTTTCTGATTATATTTAAAAGTATAATTTATTTATATATAATAATTACTTATTTATTATTATTATTGAGATATTATATATTGAACCCTTTGACCATAGATTACCCACACAAGTTGTTTTGGACACCTAAACTGAATTTGGTCAAAACACCTGATGTAAACATAATTGATTATGTATTTGAATACAACCATTAAATATATGGAATTAAAGTTATGATAACATTAAATAGGGTTTAATTAAATAAAATAATTATAATATTATTTTAATTCATGAATATAAATACACATGTGAAAAATCAGATGTAACGTAATGGATTTTCATCTCACTTTTTACATTAGTGAGATGAATGTCATGATCACAAATTAATTATTTTTGTGCGGTGTATCTAGAACACATTTTTATATAATTTACAATTATTAATTCTATATTCATGGTACTTAAAACTATAATTTAATGTTATTCATTCATAATTATTATGATTCAAAATGTTTCGAAGTAGTATGAGACACATTGGAATGTTTATAGATTATTATCCTCAAAAACAGTATTAATGATATTTGAGTTGTACATGGGGATGTTTTATGACCATTGTTACATAATACATTTTATTTTTATATAATTTTGTTATTAATTCTATTTTCATGTATTTTTACCATATTTTCACTCTTTGTCACTCAAATTGTTTTAGAAAATGTTTTTAAGAAAACATGACATTATTTCTTTCTTTAGTTAGATAACCCAAAATATTGTAAAAATCATATTTTCTAAAATACAAATACAAAAAATGTTATTTAACCTTTAAAAATTTATTTATTAAATAATTTTATTACCCATTTTTAATTTTACCAATTTTTTCAAAGGAAAAGTAATGTCCCCTTCTGAAGAAGGAATTTTTTCTAAGCTTTTTACCATGAAAAAGGATTGTTTTTTACCTCATACGACATGAACAAAATTACCCAGAATCATTTATTTGAAGAATACCTCTAATTTTTGAGAGGATAAAATTCCATTATAATATTTTCCAACGTTATTTCTAATGAAAAAGGATTTCAAAAGGGTTACAAAAATTATATTTTCCTCAATAATGTTTCGAAATATATTTTAATGGTATTTCTATTCATCTGTAACAATATCCCTTTATTTCTAACCAACATTTGATATTTTTTATTGATTCCATAATTATTTTTCCTCTAGGTTATTGTTGATTGATTTTTTCAAGGATTGTATTCATACTCACTTCCTTTATTTCATTTTTAATCAACTTGAAATATTAAATTTACTATGATCATTAAACATGGAATATCCCCTAATTATCAATATAATTTATTATATCTATATTCATTACCAAAACCAAATATCATTTTTACATATAGTGTTTACTTTGATTGTGATTTTATTAACTAGGGAAATATTGATAAAATTTTATTCTTTATTCAATATAGTTATTTGATAAGGAATATTAAGTATTTAAATTATTCTATATGAGGAAGTATTTTTATTGGTAATGATGGGTGGGGCCCCAACATTGTAATCCCTTATATGAATTAATAGTCTCTCATGGGAAAAAAATGTTTTTCAAATTATATGGGATTCTATCTATAGTTTTAAACTATCTTGTGAAAGGTATTGATTGTATAGGTTTTCATGTGCCTCAAACATGACATCCAATATGTAATAATTTTACTCAATTAGTTTATGTTATTACTTATCCTTGAGATATTGTGTTGAAATTTATATTGATAAATTTTATTTTCAGTTCATTAATTAATTGGTATGTGTTTCAGTTTCATAAATTTCTATATTTATTTTTTCTTATCTAGTTTTTTGAATGTAATGTGTCTCTATTTATTTACCTTTCTATTTGATTATTCTAATTGTTTCATTATAGCTATCTTTAATTTTTTCTATTATTGGTTATTTGAGATCAAATTTATGTTTTTAAATTCCCCTAAAACTATATAATTATACTAAAAGTTTTATTAAAAATATTCTAAATATAATATTGTTTTTTTCTTTGAATTTATTTAGTAAATTTTGTTATTGTAATTAGTATATTCTTTTCTAATGCATGTATCTTGTTTAACAAGAATACTAAAATGTGTGGTCTTTTTGGATGTGATTTAATTATATCTTATTAAAATATAATTGATATAAGTTATTATATTTGGGCCTTCTAGGGTTATGTCACTTCAATTGTTAACCAACCAAAGTCTTTTTTATATATGAACTGAATGTGGTGAAAACACCCGACATAAACAAAATTCTTTAAGTAGTTGTATAAAAAATTGTAATAATTGAATATGAAAGTAATAATAAAAATTTAAAATGTTTTAAATCATGTAAAAAATTAAAATCTGTTTATTATTCAAGAACATAACGGCACAAGTGACATGTCATAATTAAGGTAAAGTTTTTCTCCTATCACTTTCTTTATTTATGGCATACATTCCTTATTCACCAATAATTTCTATTGGCATGGGGTATATAATATCTATGAATTTATTATGAGATTATTACAATTATATTTATCTATATTTACATATCCATTTAATGGTATTTCTTTCATGGGGTATATAGTTCAATAGTCACTGAATTAGTAATGTATTTTTTCTCAAGTTTAATTCTTTGAGATACATGCAATTTTATGAACCTATATTTTTTTATGGGGAGTATATACTACCCTAAAACTATTATATCACAAATAATTTACTTTTATTAGATTTTTTCTTTATTTAACTTTATTCTCTTATTTAAATTATATATCAAAGTTAACAAAGTGGCAACTCTTTATTACTACAATCTCATCATTTATCAAGATTATTTTTGATAATTATTATTTAGATGAATTATTATGATTAAATTCTCAAGATATCTGAATAATTTTATTAGAATATATGAAATCATGATATATTCATGTATTTGTACCATTTCTTCACTATTTCTTACATAATAAAATACAGAAAATGTTTTTTTGAAAATCAAACTTCATTTCTCCTTTATATAAAAAAACTATGTTATTTAAAATACATGTTTTCTAAAAAAATTTAATTAATGTTTAACTATTATCCAATTTTTTTAAAGGAAAGTTTTACTCATGTTTTTACTTTTTTATCAAATGATTTCTAAAACGTAATATTCTTATCATTTTATGATCAAGGCACTTTACAAAACCATTATGGTGAAAATGAAATTTTTTTCTTGTGGGGATATACCCACCTTGATGAATTTCATTCCATGAAGCTTCCATTGTATGATTACATAGTTATTTTTAAAATAAAACATTTTCCTAATATTCATGAAATATTTTCAATTTAATGTGGATTTCATGGAAAATGATGTTAAAAAAACTTTTATGATTTTCAATGCTTCCTTTATATGTTTTTAAAAAATTAGTTTCAAAGAATGCGATTTCAATTATTTCAAACATTATTTATATTTTTTCAAAATTATTTTCTAGAAACGGGTATCTAAAATGATTTAAATTAGTCTTTTTTTGTTTTCCAAAATTTTTAAGGGAAAATGGTTTTCAAAATTATCTATGTTAAAAAAAGGTCTTTTCAAGAATTTATTAAAATTAAATTCTAAAAATTCTGTGATATGAAATGTTTTTTGAAATGTTTTTGTAAAAATTATTTTCAAATAAATTCAATTTTCATTAAGTAATATTCCATTTGATCATTTAGAATAATTCTCCATATAATATTACATTATTTGTTATAGTGTATTCTTTACTGGGGATATGATCCAATAATACCATTTATATTCATTTTTTAATGGTTTATGTTTTTATAGATTGACGTTTGTAGAACACATCTCTCTTTATTAAGTTTTATGCTTTTGAAACTCACTTATTCTCATGGTTTATTAATTGATGAGAAGATTGTGATACCTTTATCTTTCTCGTAGGTAATGACATGATGGAATATATATTATACCCATTTCATTTCTAGGGTAAAGATAAGATGTTAATGTAATCCATATATTTCTAATGGTCATGATATGATGATTGTTTTATTTTCTTATGGCACATGTATGAATGATTTTATTATGTGGCAGGTGTGAACTATATCTCTCTCTATGTAATTGGGTAATTATTTATATATCATGTGATAATGATAGGAAACAAGTCGACGGGCTTGATCCAAACTGGGAAATTGGTGTGTCTTGATCGAAAAAGGGAAGATGGGGAAACCATATCCACTATGTGAATATTGGGAAAATATATCTACTATGGGAATATGGGGAAACCTAATCCACAATCGGAATATGGGGAATCCCGATCCACTATGTGAATATGTGGAATCCCAATGATTTATAAGTAAAGGAATGTGATTGGGGATAGGGATGTGTTCCTCCAAGAAGGTGTAGTACCTATGAATTACTTTTCTATGATTTTTGTTAATTAAAATTAACTTATAGGAAATGATGGTATATGTTTATGTTACTACCACAAATTCTATGTATTATTCCATTAATATGATCACATGGTTAATGTTCTTGATTATATTATGATTCATTTTATATAAACTACTAATATTTATGCCTGGTATCATGATTATGATCATTCTATCCAGGGTATTGCCTTAAAATATTGTGATCATGATCTCATACCCTTATATTCATGTTATACATATGTATTTACATTATTTAGCCATACTAAGCATACTAGATCACCCTTTCTTATGATCCATTTCACCAGGTTTTGAAGAATGTTTTTATGTAGGAGTGCTAAAGGGGATGATATTTACAAGAGAAATTGAAAATATTTTACTAGATTAGAAGCTTTTGTTCCATGTTACAAACGAAACAAAACTATTACTGTCCTTGGGAATTTATTTTTTAATACATTGAATATTCATTTGAAATGATGTAATATCAATGTTTATAAATCCTGGGTCAGTATAGTTGGTATCTAAGGAAATGTTGATTCAATCAATGGAAACTATGATGAGAAAAATTTAGTGATATACTGAGATAAATTTATAAGGATGTTTTTACGGATGTCTCTAATCATAAGTATAAGGATGAGTTAATGATTAGGAAAATGTCTTGGAATTTATTTAAAGGATACAGTTAGTGTATTCCTATAAATACATCCCTATCTTGATACTATAAGTGGAAGTGGTTCTGGAATAGATGAATCTAGGAGTAACTAATTAGATAAGGGTTTTCGGGCCTGACTTGAGTGTAACCTAGTACATTACAATGGGACTTACTATGAACATAGTTTAACACCCTCACAGGATATTTTTTGGGAATTCAGAAACCCATTATGAACCATCATGAAGGATTTTAATAAGTTATGATTATGAATAATATAAGATAAACATTTTGTGTTAAATATGAAATGATTAGGTTTCATGAATTAGACATCATATTTGTGATTTTTCAAGATTATGATTTTTTCAACTATAATAAATATTCCTCACACTATGACTTCTAGTTTTTGTCAATTGAGGTGACCAAAAATAATATCGTTAAAATTAAATGTTTCATATGTGGAATGTATGGCCATTATACAAATCAATGTTTTAAATGAAATTATCATGAAGATAATCAAGAAGCTGGCATGATTATTGGTTATAGAATGATGATAACGGGACTAGAAATGACATGTGAAAGGTATATGATTTTATTATAGTATTATTTAAATTAAATGAAATAATAATTATTAGATTGAGGTTTTGTTACCTTAAGACATGATTCAAATTTAATAGTCTAGAAAATAGGTATTTAAGAATATGTTTATAAATCATGAGTAATGGTTTAAGAATAAATATGAATTATTGATGTGTATATGTTTTGGAATTAAAATATTATATTATGTGAATCATGAAGTATATAGGGATTATTTTTATTTTTTTCTTTAATTATTTTAATGAATGTGTAAAATTATACTGATGACCTAGAAAATTTATTTAATGGAAATGTGATTTACATGGAAATCACATGATTAAGGGGAAGATAACCATTAATATTGTCATTATGTTAAGATAATTTTTAATGACTCATATTTTCCTAGTTTTATTTTATAAAATTACTAGAAAATTTAAGAGGCTAGGTGATGAGATGGAATGTGATTCTGAGGACCAGTGTGCTTAGAATGGACCATCATAAAATGTTATGTTTTTTAAATAGCATGTCTGAGTGGTTTTCCTTAAAAGATATAATAACTCTTATGTTGGTTCCTGAATCCAAAATCTGAGGGCACCATTGCATTCAGGATGGTGGGTTTACCCTAGCCATGGCTTAACATTAGTCGACGTGGCCCTCCAATGAAAAAACTTGAAAATGGTATAACTATAAATAAAATTATTATATAAAATTATTTTATTTTTCATGTCCTCATTAATCCTGAATGGTGACTCAGATTGAAAATCAAAGACTATTGTTTAGAATGAGGGCATTTTATCCTTAGGCGGAGCCTAACATTGGCCAGTGAGAGCCAAATGGGAAAAGTAGTTTTTGGGATGTGACCATAAATAAAATAAATAAATAAATATTATTTTATTTTCAAATCCAATTTCATATAAATTGTAACTCAGATTTGAAATACAAGAGTACCATTGTGTTTGTGGGGATGTGCTTTCATTAGGTGGGGCCTAAACTCGATTGGAACATGTTGACGGTAAAAGTTAATTTTTGGCTTGTTTAAATAAAAATAAAATAAAATATATAATGTTTATTTTATTCAAAAAAATGTTTTTCTATAACACAATGTTGAACCAACTATTTCATTTCACAAATGAAATAGCGCAAAGATGTTGTAACTCATGCATAATAAAAATTATGTTTCATTTCCTAAATGAAATAGTGTAATAACATGGTAACCTAATGTAACAGAAACACTAAAATTTATTTCCACCATTAAGTTGATTGACAAAGATATAGGATCATGGGAGGATCCTAGAGTTTGATCTTAAACCTTGTAGGAAATTATTTAGTGAACATTGAGTGGTGAAAAACAATGAATGATGATGGATCATTGAACAATTTTAGATCAGATGTTTGTGGATCAACAAATAACGAATACAAGATTAATCCTTTGTCAGTAATCAATCCAAACTCTGGTGTGGGTTTAATTCTAAGTGATTACCCTTCCGTGTTCTTGCCTTTTAAATGGTAAATGTAGATCAACTTACTAACATGTTGATCTGTGGGTCGATTTCCATGGGTGAATGAGATTTTTTTATAGCGGGGATTTGAGAGGGAATTATATCATGGAAATTATTTAAATGTATCTCCACTATTTTTCTAACATAATGAATGAATTCCAAATAAAGAATGCCGACATTCATTTCAATTAATGGTCATGATGATCTCTCTCCATCCTCATGTTTTTCACTGGCAGACTCCATTGGTCACGTCAGATTCTTACTAGGTGGTTACAAACATGGTGGGACAAGTATATTGATGGAAATATATCTTGGAGTATGTAAAGACCCGTAAAATTCAAGGGAACTTTTTTCTTAATTTTCTTTAGAATTTTACAAGAGCGCGGTTTCAGACGGCACCTGATTCCGAGGCCCGGAGTGCCCGGAATTAATTTCTGAAGTTTGGCTCGGGTACGTTCAGTGAACGAACGAGCGGGATTTCCTAACATTTGATCCGGTGCTCAGAATTGAAATCCGAGGGCACCGATGAACTCGCAACGCCGATATTCGCTTAAAGAGACCTTTTCGGGAGTTGCGTTTGTTGCGGGTTGAAAGTTAATTTTGGGGTTTTTAGTTTGAGTTAAATAAAATTTGTGTAGAACAAATTTTATTATAACTTGATAAAACCTACCAAAGGGGGTTGGAAGTGGGACCCACACCCACTTAACCTCCCTTGGGAGGATTAAGTGTGGTGGGGCCCACACGAACCCCTAATCCTTTCAAATTCTCTCAACTTGCTTAACCCCTAATTAAATGACTTGAGTTACTTATTTAATTATGGGAGTTAATCCTTTTGAATTTCAAACTTCTGAAATTCTATTGTGTTATGTAATAATAAAATAAGATGTTGTCTTATTTTATTTTGGGTTTTTGTTTGTCTTCTTGAGAGGTGGAGAGCTCTTCTTCTTCTTCAACTCTGACGAAGAACTCGAAGAACGTTCATCTTGACGAAGAACGCTCAAGCTCCGACGAAGAACGCCGCACCTCCATTCTTCGTTTACCGTGTGAGCGAAAGGGGACGCCACTTCTTCCTCGGACAACCTTCGTCGGCGTACAAGTTTCGCCAACGACGTTTCTCTTCGAACGCATCCCTTCGTCATCGGATTTGACGAACGGCTACCGCGACGCCCGACCTCCGCGACGCCGTCTTTCGCGGAACGTAGACAAATCTTCGAACATTATACCAAGGTAGGGGTTGTTGTTTTATTCTTTAATTATTCCATTTCTTTCTCGTGGATCGCATGTCTACGTGAGGCTTTTGAATATTTTATATAAGTGTTATTGTTAACGAGAGGGGGGCCGGACTGCACGAACACGGCCGAACCCCCCTCCATCGTTCTTGTTTATTCTTGCGGGTGGAAGCAAGTGGCGTGGTGCCGTCGCACCACGCGGATAATCGTGCTTTTATTTTACGCGGCGCCGTCGCGCCACACCGAGGTAGAATCTTCAAGAACGCGACGCCGTCGCGCCGCGTTGAAAGGAATCAAGGCACGACGAAAGGGGCGCGGTGCCGTCGCACCGCGCCGGACGATGAACACCGCGGCCGATTCCGGGCCGTGGCGGGACGAGGAGACCGCGGCCGGTTCCGGGCCGCGGCGGAAGAGAAGACCGGCGGCCGGGCCGCCGGCGTCGGAAGCCGAAGGGGGGACCGGAATTTCCGGTCCCGTTAGAGAAAACCGGCCGACCAGCTGGCCGGCCGGATACCTTTAAAACCGGGGGAATTAATCCCCCGGCCACCTCATAAAACCCCCCTCTTTATGAGGGGGGCGGTTCTTTGAAGGGAGGGGGGCAGCCGGCCCCCCCCCGGTTCCGCACTAGCAGGCCCCCCACGTGGGGGGGGGGGGGGGGCGCTTTTAAAATAACGGGGCGGCTATGCCGCGCCGCCTCTTGGAAAAGCGGGGGATTTGATTCCCCCGCGCGGCCACCTTGCGGCGCCGGCCGCGTGCGGCCCCTCGCGGCGCCGGGCCGCCGCGGCCCGCCGCGCCGCCCCAGGGGGGGGGGGGGGGTCGGGCCGGGTCGGCCCGGACCCGGACCCCCCCGTTTCGAACCAGAATCGGTTTTTGGGCCATAACTTGAGCGTCGGACCTCCGATCGACGAACCGTCAGCGGCAACGCGATCCTTGGATCGAGACGGTCGTTTCGGTATATCGCACTCAAGGTTTCAGATTACTTTGAGTTCGGCCGGGTTGGTTCGTTCACGAAACCAACGGGGCCTTCGGAGCGGAAACGCTCATATCTTGAGCTACGAACGTCCGATTGACGCGCCGTCAGTCGCGTTGTGTTCCTCTTAGTGAGACGGATCTTTTGGCATACTCCGCCCGAGGTTTGGACGCAGGTGGAGTACGGTCGGGTTGGTTTTTCCTTAAAAACCAACCGGGCCCCGGAGACGAAAATGCCAATAACTCTCAGACCGGGCGTCCGATCGACGCGCCGTATGTTGCGTTGAGTTCCTGTTGACGATACGGAACTTTTGGATACATCAACTCTAGTCTTCGTGACAGTTGATGTATCAGCCTCTCGGCTCGTGGAGCGGACCCTCCGAACAAGCTTGCTGTGTGCGGGAACCCTAGTGCTGGCTGCGACTGCTACAACTGCTACTACTGCTACGACTGCTACTGTGACTGCGACGACGACAGTACAGAGATCCTGTGTGGATTCGACGACGACGACTACAGCACTCAGTGATCCTACGTGGATCAGTGCTACAGGTCCTGTGTGGGCCCGATCCTGTGTGGGTCCTTGCGCTCAGCGGTTCTGTGTGAGCCAGCGCCTACAGGTCCTGTGTGGGCCCGATCCTGTGTGGGTCATTGCGGGGGTTAGTTACCTATCGATCCTTCGTGGGTCCGACGACTTAGATGGATCAGTGATCATCTTTATCGTCCTTGAATAAGTATACCTGTGTGAGCTGAATCCTATTGCTTTCCTGTGTGGATTGTGTTGTGCAATCCTGTGTGGATTACGTTTTGCTTTCCTGTGTGGAATACGTTTACTATCCTGTGTGGACTGAGTTGTACTTGGGCTCGGAGGTTGGAGCGTATTTGAATTGATGACTTAGGTATATGTATGGGCATATACCTAAGCAGTGTCGGTTGTTACTTCGTGATTGTACATTTCTTCGTGGTTTATCCTTTGTGGATTTTGAGAGACCTTCAGGGGTCTCGGGGTCCCTACTGAGTAGCTTATACTCACCCCTGCACGGGCTTTGCCCGCACTACGTTTTGTTGGTTGCAGACGACGGACAGCGTTGACCTTAGCTGAGGCTTGCAGAGCGGGACGGTACCCGGAGGTGGACCACTGGGCGGGACGTGCGCGGAGCGGACGGCGGGACCCGTGGAGTAGAGGAGCTATCTGTACCCACCCTTCAGGTGGGATTTACAGTGGAGAGCTCGGAGTAGCGGCTTTTACTTTTCAGTTGCTGTTTTTCCCTTTTCGAGTTGTACTTTACTTTCAGTTCGGGTTTGTATTCTGGCCCATTTACTTTTCCGCACTTTCAGTCGTACTCTGCTATTGTTTAGTGTTTACTTTCCGCTTGTTTACTCTGTGGTGTTTGTTTACTTTTCAAAGGCAATGCCTTCCCTTTTTACTGGGATTTACACCTTGGTGCTAGTCGCCAGCCCCTGGCCTACGGAAGGCGGGCTTGGGGTAGTCACGGCACGGACCCCGAGGGCGGGCCGTGACAAATTGGTATCAGAGGAGTTCGGTTCTACCGCGAACTCTGATCTTTTCTATGTGAATCAATAATGTTTAGCGTATTGAGTGTGGATATCAGTCCAGGGAGTCCAGTGTTGGTGTGGCGGCCGACGTATCCGTACACCAGGACCCTGACTTCTGATTTCCGACTTAATACACGAAAACATTGATTGCGTGTGTGTTTCAAAGTTTTCTTTGTGATTACTTATATCAGCTCACCAGGTATACTGTTCTGACCGTGGCGCACCTGTTTCCTTTTCAGGATGGCCCCACGACGGCAGCCAGCTAGGGTTCCGAGAGTCTAGTGTGACGACAGCCCACCGAGCGACGAGGCCTCGGTGCAGGGCCCTTTTCCAGTAGTGGCACCGGCGGTAGCTTTACCCGCCGATCCCCCGATGCTTCCAGCAGCAGCTGCTGACGATGCACGTCGCCTCAGCGCACTGCATGAGTTTCAGCGCCAGCGACCGCCTAGGTTTCGCGGGGAGACGGATCCCCAGGCAGCAGAGGACTGGCTGGAGGCAGTGGTTCGAGTGTTTAGGCTAGTGAGGACACCAGCAGACCTCATGGTGATCCTCGCTGCGAGCCTACTTCACGCAGCAGCAGGACGATGGTGGATCTTGATGCTCCAGGTGCACGATGAGGCATCTCTACTTTGGACGGACTTTGAGAGCCTTTTCCGCTCGGAGTTCGTCCCAGCCACCCTTCGTGCGGTGTGTATCCAGGAGCTTCTACAGCTGCGGCAGGGCAGCATGACGTTCGCTCAGTACTCGGCGAGATTTACTGATCTCTCGCGCTACTCGACCGACATGGTACGGGACCCATTCTTCCGGGCCCGGACCTTCGAGCAGGGTTTGAGACACGAGATCAGGGCATCGCTGATCTCCCTCAGCATACCGACTCAGACAGGAGTACTGGAGCGGTCCCTTCTGATCGAGAGCTTCCTTGCTGAGTCTACACCAGCACAGCGACCCACCGCATGGCGGCACGTGGCAGAGTCATCTGCAGCAGGCAGTCGACGGATGACTCAGGGGTCTAGACAGACCAGACCTTCGGGCAGACGATCTCAGGGCACTGGCTCAGCAGTGCGGGGCACACAGCGCGGAGTCAGTCTTACTAGAGGCAGACAGTGCTACTCGTGCGGCGGGCAGGGCCACATGGCTCGCGACTGCCCGACCCGCCGTGCCGAGGAGCAGCAGTCAGTTGATGGACCACCGAGGCAGAGGCAGAGGGTCGACCGTGGCGGTCCGCAGGGAGGAGGCGGACGAGGCAGAGGAGCTGGACGAGCAGCCAGTGGTGGCCGACGCTTTGAGGCTCCACCACCACCACCACCAGGAGGTCCACCCCGACCACAGGGAGCTGGCGGGCAGCGACAGGCACAACTCCAGGCAGCAGAGGCCTACGACCACGGCACACCCGAGATGATTCGAGGTACTATCTGTGTCTACTCCACCCTTGCTGCAGTTCTTATAGACACAGGAGCGAGTCACTCTTTCATAGCCGCTGCCCTTGTTCGGAGCTCGGAGATTCCGACAGAGCCGTTGGCTCGATCCTTACGGCTAGAGACTCCTATTGGAGCAGACTCGACGATTACGCACTGGTGCCGGCAGTGTGAGTTTACTCTAGGAGGCGAGAGCTTCGGCTGGGATCTTCTTGTAGCAGCGTCGAGGCCTTACGACGTCATCTTGGGCATGGATTGGCTATCTATGGTCCATGCACAGATTGACTGTTTTAGGCACAAGGTGCGTTGTGTACGCACCGACGGGAGCAGGTTCACCTTCACCGGCGAGAAGGGAGCCTTAGCAGCACAGGATGGACTTCCGCGGAGGAGAGGACAACCCATCACTCATCAGTTGGCTAGCCTTATCCTTGGAGCAGTTGACATGCGGAGTCCTGGTTTTCCTGCAGTGGTGGATCAGTTTGCGGACGTTTTTTCCGACGAAGTTCCAGGGCTACCTCCTCGCAGAGAGGTAGACTTTTATATTGGCTTGTATCCCGGGACAGCCCCGATATCCACTCCAGCATATCGGATGGCCCCCGCCGAGCTTCGAGAGCTACGGGAACAGTTGGAGGACTTGCAGGGCAAGGAGTTCATCCGACCCAGTGTTTCACCCTGGGCTTCACCGATATTGTTCGCCAAGAAGGCGGACGGGATCTTGCGACTTTGTGTTGACTATCGTCGCCTGAACCAGGTGATAGTGAGGAACAAGTATCCGCTACCGAGGATTGATGACCTCTTTGATCAGCTCAAGGGAGCACGGTGGTTCTCAAAGATAGACCTCAGGTCAGGCTATCATCAGCTCAGAGTCAGAGACGAGGATGTGCAGAAGACGGCCTTCAGATGTCGGTATGGCCACTATGAGTTTTTGGTTATGCCTTTCGGTGTAACCAATGCTCCAGCAGTGTTCATGGATCTCATGAACAGGATCTTTCAGCCATACCTCGATCGGTTTGTCGTGGTCTTCATCGAAGACATTCTGATTTACTCTACGACAGAGGAGGAGCATGCCTATCACTTGCGAGTTGTTCTTGACACACTCCGACAGCACCAGCTTTATGGTAAGCTCTCAAAGTGCCAGTTCTGGATACGTGAGGTCCACTTTTTGGGACACGTTATCTCTGAGGCGGGAGTTGCAGTGGATTCCGCGAAGATTGAGGCTGTGTTAGCATTGGAGCCACCCAGGAGCGTGACTGAGGTTCGGAGTTTCTTGGGACTAGCTGGATACTATCGGAGATTCGTTCCAGACTTCTCTAGAGTTGCAGCATCACTCACAGCTTTGACAAAGAAGGGGAAACCCTTCGTGTGGTCAGACAGATGTCAGCAGAGCTTCCAGGAGCTGAGGCAGAGATTGACTAGCGCACCTATCTTGAGGTTGCCTGAGGAGGGAGTAGGGTACGTAGTCTACTGCGATGCATCGGGGACCGGACTCGGATGTGTTCTGATGCAGGAGCGGGCCGTGATCGCCTATGGATCACGTCAGTTGAGGCCGCATGAGCAGAACTACGCTACCCATGACCTGGAGTTAGTAGCAGTGGTCTTCGCTCTGAAGACATGGCGACACTATCTGATGGGCGAGCACTTTACAGTCTTTTCCGATCATCAGAGTCTCAGGTATATCTTCTCGCAGAAGGACCTGAACCTGAGACAGCGACGATGCCTCGAGTTCCTCCAGGACTATGACTTTGAGATAGTCTATACTCCTGGGAAGGGGAACGTAGTAGCCAATGCCCTCAGCAGGAGGACGAGCATTCAGCTACTTGAGGAGGCGACAGAGCAGCTAGCCTCTTTGCAGATATCCTTCATGGATAGAGATGGAGCAGCCTTTCTTCAGTCTCTCACTGTCACTCCTCCACTACTGCAGCGAGTCAGGGAGGCACAGCGCGGGGACGCTGGCTGTGAGACACGGCGTGCACAGATATCCTCGGGACAGGCACCTGATGGTTTCTCCCTAGGAGCAGAGCACGACATCCTTTTCAGAGGACGTACCATGGTACCAGTCGCATTGCGAGAGGAAGTGCTGAGGGAGTTTCACACTTCTCCTTTGGCGGTACATCCTGGAGTGGCGAAGATGTACCAGGACCTCAGACGACAGCACTGGTGGCTGGGTATGAAGAAGGCTGTAGTAGAGTTCGTTTCTCGATGTCTCACCTATCAGCAGGTGAAGGCAGAGCATCAGGTACCAGCAGGCTTGGTACAGCCCTTGGAGGTTCCGGAATGGAAGTGGGACGGCATATCTATGGACTTCGTGACTGGACTTCCACGCACTTCCAGAGGTCACGACTCCATCTGGGTGATTGTTGACCGACTCACCAAGTCGGCACACTTCTTACCCATCAGAGAGCAGGGCTCAGTGGAGAGCTTGGGACGTCTCTATGTTCAGGAGATTGTGCGGCTCCACGGTGTGCCATCATCTATCGTCTCCGATCGAGATGCCCGCTTTACTTCCCGGCTTTGGAAGGGGTTACAGGAGGCGTTCGGGACGCAGCTACGTCTTAGCACAGATTTTCACCCTCAGACGGATGGTCAGACGGAGAGGACCATTCAGACTCTCGAGGACATGCTCCGCGCATGTGTCCTCGACTTTGGTCGTAGCTAGGAGGACCACCTACCCTTGGTGGAGTTCGCATACAACAACAGCTACCACTCCACCATCGGGATGGCACCGTACGAGGCGTTGTACGGCCGACCATGAAGATCTCCTTTGTGCTGGACAGACCCTGGGGAGTCAGCACTGGTGGGACCGGAGATGTTCCAGGCCACGACAGAGAAGGTCCAGGTCATCCAGGAGCGGATGAGGACAGCTCAGAGCCGGCAGAAGTCTTACGCTGACAGGAGGCGGAGGCCACTGGAGTTCGAGGATGGCAACCACGTCTTCTTGCGGGTCTCACCTCGACGTGGTATTCAGAGATTTGGCCGAGGCGGCAAGTTATCTCCACGCTTCATCGGACCTTTCCAGATTCTCAGCAGGATTGGTGAGGTGGCTTATCACCTGGCTCTACCACCTCAGTTGCACCGGGTGCACGACGTCTTCCACGTATCTCAGCTGAGGAGATACGTGCACGACCCGACGCACATCATTGACCATGGGGAGCTTGACGTTGATGATGGGGCGACTTTTACGGAGGTCCCGGTGGAGATAGAGGATCGACAGGAGCGGGTCCTGTGTGGGCGATCGATTCCTCTTGTGCACATCAGATGGCAGCACGGGAATCTCCAGGAGAGCACATGGGAGCGGGAGGCTCAGATGCGTACTCAGTACCCTCATTTGTTTCCCTAGTTTTTGATGTATCTTTACGGGGACGTAAAGCCCTGAGGTGGGAGTAATGTAAAGACCCGTAAAATTCAAGGGAAATTTTTTCTAAATTTTCTTTAGAATTTTACAAGAGCGCGGTTTCAGACGGCACCTGATTCCGAGGCTCGGAGTGCCCGGAATTAATTTCTGAAGTTTGGCTCGGGTACGTTCAGTGAACGAACGAGCGGGATTTCCTAACTTTTGATCCGGTGCTCGGAATTGAAATCTGAGGGCACCGATGAACTCGCAACGCCGATATTCGCTTAAAGAGACCTTTTCGGGAGTTGCGTTTGTTGCGGGTTGAAAGTTAATTTTGGGGTTTTTAGTTGGAGTTAAATAAAATTTGTGTAGAACAAATTTTATTATAACTTGATAAAACCTACCAAAGGGGGTTGGAAGTGGGACCCACACCCACTTAACCTCCCTTGGGAGGATTAAGTGTGGTGGGGCCCACACGAACCCCTAATCCTTTCAAATTCTCTCAACTTGCTTAACCCCTAATTAAATGACTTGAGTTACTTATTTAATTATGGGAGTTAATCCTTTTGAATTTCAAACTTTTGAAATTCTATTGTGTTATGTAATAATAAAATAAGATGTTGTCTTATTTTATTTTGGGTTTTTGTTTGTCTTCTTGAGAGGTGGAGAGCTCTTCTTCTTCTTCAACTCTGACGAAGAACTCGAAGAACGTTCATCTTGACGAAGAACGCTCAAGCTCCGACGAAGAACGCCACACCTCCATTCTTCGTTTACCGTGTCAACGAAAGGGGACGCCACTTCTTCCTCGGACAACCTTCGTCGGCGTACAAGTTTCTCCAACGACATGTCTCTTCGAACGCATCCCTTCGTCATCGGATTTGACGAACGGCTACCGCGACGCCCGACCTCCGCGACACCGTCTTCCGTGGAACGTAGACGAATCTTCGAACCTTATACCAAGGTAGGGGTTGTTGTTTTATTCTTTAATTATTCCATTTCTTGCTCGTGGATCGCATGTCTACGTGAGACTTTTGAATATTTTATATAAGTGTTATTGTTAACGCGAGGGGGGCCGGACTGCACGAACACAGCCGAACCCCCCTCCATCGTTCTTGTTTATTCTTGCGGGTGGAAGCAAGTGGCGTGGTGCCGTCGCACCACGCGGATAATCGTGCTTTTATTTTACGCGGCGCCGTCGCGCCACACCGAGGTAGAATCTTCAAGAACGTGACGCCGTCGCGCCGCGTTGAAAGGAATCAAGGCACGACGAAAGGGGCGCGGTGCCGTCGCACCGCGCCAGACGATGAACACCGCGGCCGGTTCCGAGCCGCGGCGGGACGAGGAGACCGCGGCCGGTTCCGGGCCGCGGCGGAAGAGAAGACCGGCGGCCGGGCCGCCGGCGTCGGAAGCCGAAGGGGGGACCGGAATTTCCGGTCCCGTTAGAGAAAACCGGCCGGCCAGATGGCCGGCCGGATACCTTTAAAACCGGGGGAATTAATCCCCCGGACACCTCATAAAAACCCCCCTCTTTATGAGGGGGGCGGTTCTTTGAAGGGAGGGGGGCAGCCGGCCCCCCCGGTTCCGCACCAGCAGGCCCCCCACGTGGGGGGGGGGGGGGGGGGCGCTTTTAAAATAACGGCGCGGCTATGCCGCACCGCCTCTTGGAAAAGCGGGGGATTTGATTCCCCCGCGCGGCCACCTTGCGGCGACAGCCGTGTGCGGCCCCTCGCGGCGCCAGGCCGCCGCGGCCTGCCGCGCCGCCCCAGGGGGGGGGGGGGGGGTCGGGCCGGGTCGGCCCGGACCCGGACCCCCCCGTTTCGAACCAGAATCGGTTTTTGGGCCATAACTTGAGCCTCGGACCTCCGATCGACGAACCGTCAGCGGCAACGCGATCCTTGGATCGAGACGGTCGTTTCGGTATATCGCACTCAAGGTTTCGGATTACTTTGAGTTCGGCCGGGTTGGTTCGTTCACGAAACCAACCGGGCCTTCGGAGCGGAAATGCTCATATCTTGAGCTACGAACGTCCGATTGACGCGCCGTCAGTCGCGTTGTGTTCCTCTTAGTGAGAAGGATATTTTGGCATACTCCGCCCGAGGTTTGGACGCAGGTGGAGTACGGTCGGGTTGGTTTTTCCTTAAAAACCAACCGGGCCCCGGAGACGAAAATGCCAATAACTCTCAGACCGGGCGTCCGATCGACGCGCCGTCTGTTGCGTTGAGTTCCTGTTGACGATACGGAACTTTTGGATACATCAACTCTAGTCTTCGTGACAGTTGATGTATCAGCCTCTCGGCTCGTGGAGCGGACCCTCCGAACGAGCTTGATGTGTGCGGGAACCCTAGTGCTGGCTGCGACTGCTACAACTGCTACTACTGCTACGACTGCTACTGTGACTGCGACGACGACAGTACAGAGATCCTGTGTGGATTCGACGACGACGACTACAGCACTCAGTGATCCTACGTGGATCAGTGCTACAGGTCCTGTGTGGGCCCGATCCTGTGTGGGTCCTTGCGCTCAGCGGTTCTGTGTGAGCCAGCGCCTACAGGTCCTGTGTGGGCCCGATCCTGTGTGGGTCATTGCGGGGGTTAGTTACCTATCGATCCTTCGTGGGTCCGACGACTTAGATGGATCAGTGATCATCTTTATCGTCCTTGAAGAAGTATACCTGTGTGAGCTGAATCCTATTGCTTTCCTGTGTGGATTGTGTTGTGCAATCCTGTGTGGATTACGTTTTGCTTTCCTGTGTGGAATACGTTTACTATCCTGTGTGGACTGAGTTGTACTTGGTCTCGGAGGTTGGAGCGTATTTGAATTGATGACTTAGGTATATGTATGGGCATATACCTAAGCAGTGTCGGTTGTTACTTCGTGATTGTACATTTCTTCGTGGTTTATCCTATGTGGATTTTGAGAGACTTTCAGGGGTCTCGGGGTCCCTACTGAGTAGCTTATACTCACCCCTGCACGGGCTTTGCCCGCACTACGTTGTGTTGGTTGCAGACGACGGACAGCGTTGACCTTAGCTGAGGCTTGCAGAGCGGGACGGTACCCGGAGGTGGACCACTGGGCGGGACGTGCGCGGAGCGGACGGCGGGACCCGTGGAGCAGAGGAGCTATCTGTACCCACCCTTCAGGTGGGATTTCCAGTGGAGAGCTCGGAGTAGCGGCTTTTACTTTTCAGTTGCTGTTTTTCCCTTTTCGAGTTGTACTTTACTTTCAGTTTGGGTTTGTATTCTGGCCCATTTACTTTTCCGCACTTTCAGTCGTACTCTGCTATTGTTTAGTGTTTACTTTTCGCTTGTTTACTCTGTGGTGTTTGTTTACTTTTCAAAGGCAATGCCTTCCCTTTTTACTGGGATTTACGCCTTGGTGCTAGTCGCCAGCCCCTGGCCTATGGAAGGCGGGCTTGGGGTAGTCACGGCACGGACCCCGAGGGCGGGTCGTGAAAGAGTACATGGCAGTAGAGGTAGATACCTGAGGATCCCAACGAGACCTTTGGATCAGAAAACTAACCACCATAGAATTTCTGTTGTCCAACAGAAGCACCCGCCTACATACACCGGTGGAGCCCAGTGGTGGAGAATGAAACATCAACATTGTGGTTGAATGCAGCATCCAACCGTACCCTGCAGTGAAGAACCACAGTCTAACTAGACTGCATAAAGACCCCATCGCAAAGAAATGTGACGACTATGTGGTGAACCTCTAGTGAAATGTGGAAGCCCACTGGAATAGACAGATATGAAAAACGCTGCTTCCTGGTTGGACAGAACCAACCCACAAATGTAGGATGGGAGGAAGGGGAGTTCCAGGCCACCGAGCGGCTTAGATGGGAAAACATTGGCCCACCAACATGGGCTGGGCTGCGATGGAAGTTGGGCCGTTGGGCAAACTTGTGGGATAGTCCTACAACACAATGGTCCAAGTACAGTTGGTCTAACGTTCATGTATATTAGGCCATTCTAGACCGGGTTGACCCAGATCTTACTGGGTTGGTTTGGGTCAGCCGAAAGAGGTAAGGTTAGGTCGGTCCGACCGGGTCGGACCAAGCCGAGACCCCACCTACCCCATTTTTCTAAAATGGACATAAATTCAAAATCGTATGCCTGATTGATGAAGCATTTGAATCATTAGGACCCTCCCAACAAGGAGGTCCTTTTGATATACATTATGTGTATTTTAGTGGAAGTTGAGATATGAATGATGGAATCAGGAGTATATTCTCTCAAAATGAAGCATTCTATGAGCGCGTCTAGGTGCCCCAATATGCCAAAGTGATGAGAGAGTCTAGGTGCCCTAGCAGTCCTAAGTGACAAGCATGTCTAGGTGCCCTATTATTCCTAAGTGACGAGTAGGTCTAGGTACCCAGAATGCCTAAGGGACTCATCGGGGATGTCTGTCTCAACAATAAATGGTGATAAATGTTTACAAATGATAGTCTTGCTTTTCATACTTTAGATTATACCTGTGTGAGAATATTCTACTGACTATCTTGACTGTACTTATTAGAATATAACCTTCATGTACCTCTTTGGTAGTCTTCTTTTTGTATTTATTTGTTGTATACCTTTGTGTTTTGGGGTCCATACTGAGTATTGTTTTACTCACCCCCGCACAAGAATCACCCGTAATTGTTGTGTCTTGTGTAGAAGATCAATTCTTTTATGGAGTCCTTGGAGGATTGTGGCTAGGTGGTTCTTAGATTGAAATGGAAGAATAGATGTTCTTCTTATGCTTTGGAAATTTACTTCTGTACTTACACTTTATGTAGGGTTTTCTGGGGAGTAGTTCCAGATATTTGTACTTTAACTTTTTTGGTTCAATTGGTCTTGTATCCTAGCCTCGTTTACCTTTAATTTTCTATTTTTATACCCTATGTTTGTTTGCATAGTGTTTTCACCTTCTAGAAATTGTGTCTTGGAGTTGTGTGTGTGAGTATATGTACATCAACAAATACCACCCATTTTTTGGGGATTTGCCTACTCGGTGCTAGTCGTCATCCCCTGACCAATGGGAGGCGGTCTTGGGGTAGTCCCGACATGGGACCTGGGAGATGGGTTATGATATAGTGGAATCATAGGTTGTCTGTTATACCTTAAGAACCTAGAGTCTATGAGTTTGGTTTGGGGAGAAGGTGTTATGTGTTTCGATTCTGGCTTTCAGGCTGAGAAATCCAGCCTTGGTGCAGCGACCAACGTATCCATGCACCAGGACAATGAATTTTTTTCTTGAATCGGTACATTAAAACACTAGTTATAGACAAAATGATGGTTCATGCATCATATATAAATTGGTTGAGTTTTCCTTTTTCTCATTAAGTCATCTCACCGGGTATACTTTATTGGTTGTGGTACATATTTTTTTCTTTTAGATGCTTCCATTTAGACCACCTACATGGATTCTACCACATGACCATGAGGATGATCCGTGGGGAGAAAATATGGGTACAAGGGTTCATACCAGAGACATCACCTCCATGTTGGGTATCAATTATACAACAACCTATGGAGTAGCACATGGTACTCGTAGTACCACCAGATGAGATTCTTGAGATGAGCATACTTTAATAATTTTAGCGAAAGAGACCCCTCATGTTATAAAGTGAAACTGACTCATAGGTGGATAATGAATTTATTGTGGTTGTGATTGAGTTTTCAATTTTTTTAGAATGCCATTAGATCATATGGTTGTCCTGGTTGTGATCCTTATACATGGATCAGTAAGGTGATGGTGGGGTTTAGGTTACCCGATCTTACGATGAGGTGAATCTTCTAGGGATGGATCTTGATATCCTTTCTTAGATATGAGGATCTTTCCATAAAATCGAATTTCTATGTGTTCCCGATAGCTTCTATAGCTTTGGCAGGACACCATGTCGGTATCAAAGTGTTCATCGAGCCATACCAAGCCTTCTAGGTACTCGATGAATATGATACGTCTAGTGATTTAGGGATCATACCTCTGTGCAAGATGTGTATAGGGACATCCGAGAGAGAACTAATACTATGTGGATTCCTACTTATACTAGGGTGATAGAGACAACCTTTGTGGTTAAAAGTCCCTTGGATGAGCTGATAAAACCAATGGGAGTTAGTAGTGAGAAGGCAGGAGTAGAGGCTTCAAGACCCGGAATCCAATTTTAGTCTCAAGGACTTGGACGTGTGAGACATTTCGAGAGGAGGCCTCAAGACAGGGGATCTATAGCTCAGGTCTCATAGGGTGATTCAAGTTGGCCTAGAAAGAGGTAATGATTTTCAAAAGACGACACAAGACATCTCGGTAGAGATTTTCCATCCCATAATGCTAACAGTAAAATAGTGGATGGTCCACCAGGGTAGAGATAGTTTGTAGAGAGGCAGATGTGGAAGATGATTTGGGAGAGTTGTAGGAGGTGGCATACATTTCTATCCATTACCACCACCTACCCCACGTGATCTACACTAGGCTCAGGAAGCTGTAGTATTGGGGAAGGGGAAGATGTATATGGTCAAGGAATATGAACCAAGGGATCTTGTAATGATTCAAGGTACAGTATGTGTCTACTCTTATATATCATATTAATAGACATAGGTTCTAATAATTCCTTCTGTTCATGAATTTTGTCCAATGAAAAGAATTTCTGTTTAAACCAGTGACATGGCCCTAATTTTAGAAGATATCGATGAGGGGATACTCGATAATCAAACATAATCCGATGGTGTGATATGACCCTTGAGAAGAGAGTTTCTATTTTAAACTCTTGGTGGAAGCATAGAGGCCTTATGAAATTAGTTTGGGTATGGAATGGCCATCCACGATTCATGCTCAGAATAACAGTTTTTGAAAAAAGGGTGCGGTATGTATGCAATAATGTAATTGTGATTTTTTTACTTAGAGAAAAAGGAAACCTAGGCAACATAAGAATGACTCTTCCATAGGAAGGTGAAACAAATCACTTTTCATATGGCTAACATGACCCTTAGTGATGTGAATGAGACGAGTCCTTAATTCCCTACAGTTGTTGATGTGAATGAGGACATCATTCTAGAAAATGTTATAGGAATACCTAATCAAAGGAACGTATAATTCTGTATGGACCTGTTCCCCAAGACAACATTGATATCTACACCAACATATCAGATGGCTCCACCAATGATTTATTAATTGATGGTATACTTGAAGGACTTGCAGACGAAGGGCTTCATGAAACCCAATGTGTCACCATGGGAAGCCCCAACATTGTTTTCCATGAAGGAAGACATGAGCTTGAGGTTATGTATGGACTATCAGTGCCTGAATCATGTGACTAAGAAGAATAATTATCCACTATTGAGGATCGATGATCTTTTCTACCTGATGAAGGGAGGTAGATGGTTATCGGAAGTTGAGACCGCATGATCTGAACTACGCAACCCACATCCTTGTGTTTATTGTGGTAGTCTTGACATTGTATATTTGGAGACACTACCTTATAGGGTAATGGTTTATCATCTAATCTAACCAAATGTTTCTAAAGTATATCTTATCTCAGATGGATTGGAACATGAGATAAAGATGATGGCTGGAGTTCCTCCTTGACTATGAATTATAATTAATCTATACTCCTGGTAATGAAAAATGTGGTATTGGATTCTCTCAGCAGGATATCCAGTTCATAGTTGTAGAATAAGGAAACATTGAATTTTGACTTTTTATAATTATCCTTCATGGGTAAAGGTGATGTAACTTTACTCCAATTAGTGGTTGTTACCCCTTCACTCTTAAATTGAGTTAGGGAGACACAACTCGATGATACCGACTATGAGTCTTGGAGTGCTCAGTTGTCCATAGGGAATACCCTTGAAGGATATTTGAAAGGTGGGGAGAGCTCCATTCCTTTCATAGGATGAAGAATATAAATTGTGGATGCCTAGAGTGATGAGATGAAATATGATATTCATGTGGGTATCAATTATGACACCGGGGATGAGAGAATAGTTTGAAAATGGGCTTACGTATTGATATAAAAGTTGAGTTCTTGTTTAATCTGTTTTGTGGTTTTTCAACACACCATGTCAAGCCCCTATATATAGAATATGTGTCTATTTTCTTCCATGGGGTGACAAAAAGGGAGTGGGAAAGGATATTGATGGTCATTAGGATGGGATTATAAAATATGTACAGGGGATAAAGTACTATCTGTGCAATCGTTAACCAACTCACCATGTCGGTCAATTCTTATCTTTTCAAGAACAGAGCCCCATAGAGATCTTAAGACACCTATACGTATAGGAGATAGTTGGACTCCACAGAGTCCCATCAAGGATATTCTTGGATCGAGGTGCCCGCTTTGTATCATAGTTGTGGAAGGTATTGCATGTCGCATTAGGGACTTAGCTGGGCTTGAGCACAACATTCCACCTACTAAGAGATTGCCAGACGGGGTAAAATAATCAGGTTATATTTGACATGATTTATGTTTACATCCTTGATTTGGCCATATTGGGGAGTATTACCGACCTATGGGGGAGTTTTATACAACTACATGCACCGCACAACCATAGATATGGCACTGTTTGAGGCCTTGTAGAAGCGACCCTACAGATCATGACTTCGCTGGACTAACCCCAGAGAGACGGCACTAATGGGCCCATAGTTGGTGAATGATGACATAGAAAAGGTTTAGGTCATCGAAGATAGGATGAAGACTGTACAGAGCCATCAGAAGTCCTATGATGATAGGCGATTGGGACCCTTGGATTTTCAGTAGGGAGACCATGTGTTTTTGTTTTTCTTCTCGATGTGGGATATAGAGATTTTTCCAGGGCAACAAGTTATCTCCACGTATCATAAGGCATTTTATGATACTGCGTAGATTGGGCGAGGTGGCATACATATTGGATCTACCTCCAATGTTAAATAAGGTTAACAATGACTTCCATATACCCTAGTTGAGGAGATACATAAACAACCCATCACACATCATCGATTGGGGAGAGTTGGACATTGATGACTGGGTTACATTTGCAGAGTTTCTGGTGGATATTGAAAACCGATAATAGAGGAACCTCCAATGTAAATCAATTCCCCTAGTTCTCCTTTGTTAAAAAAAAGAATCTCTAGGAGTGCGCCTGGGAGTAGGAGGCTCAGATTAGTGCTCATACTCTCATCTATTTGAGAATTGATTGGTTTCACTTTTGGGGACATAAAGTCTTAAGGTTGGGATATTATAATGAATTATATTTTACTAGTTTTATTTATAAAAGTACTATGAAAAATTTGAGACCAATATCTAATATGACATGCTATTCTATAGCCCAGTGTGCCTGGAATGGTCCATTAAAAAATGATATGTTTTAAAAAAGAATATGTGAGTGGTTTTCCTAAAGAAGTGGAATAACTCTAAAATGGGTTCTCATATCAAAAATCTAAGGGGACCTTTGCATTCAAGATGGTGGGTATACCCTAGGCCCGACTGATCTTTAGTTATAATTGGACTTCAGAGAGGAAACCCAAAAATGAAATAACCATAAATAAAATTATTAAATAAAATTATTTTTGTTTCAATTCCTTATATCTGATGAATGGTGACTCGGATTGAAAATCCTAGACCGCTGTTGGGATTGTGAGAGTGTTCTTTCCTTAGATGGAGCATATCATTTTCCAGTAGAAGCCAACCGTGGAAAGTTGTTTTAGAGATGTGATGATAAATAAAATAAATAAAAAATTATTAAATTATTTTCAAATCCTATTACTCATAAAAAGTAACTCAAATTCGAAATCCAAGAGTACTATTGGGCTCGTGAGGGTGTTATTTTCTTATTCTTAAAAGATCCTCTACAAAAAACATCTATCATGCTATTTCATTTAATAACTGAAACTACATAATGACACTTGAAATAAAGCATAACAGAAATGATGTTTCATTTCATAAATGAAACAATGTAACGACGTGGTGATTAAGCATAACAAAAATGGTAAAACAAGCTTCCTCCGTTAATTTGATTAATATAGATACATGATTATAAGATTATTCTAGAGTTTTATTTTAATCCTTGGAGGAAATTTGTTGGCAAATGATGAGCAGTGACCAATGATGAATATCAATGGATCAACAAATAGATTCAGATCAGATGTTAATGGATTGATGAATGATGAAAGCATGATTCACAATTCATTAGTGATATATCCAAACCTAGTTAGGGGTTTATTTATAAGTGATTACCTTTCCTTGCAATTCCCTTATAAATGAAGAATGTAGATCAACTCACTAATATGTTGATCAACACATCGATTATTCTTGCAGAAATGTGATTTTTGACATGTGGGTATTTAACAGGGGATTATATCATGGAAATTATTTCAACGTCTCTACTTTATTTTTATAATGCAACGAACTAAGGCCAAAAGAATAAGGGAGACATTCATTGCCTTAGGTGTTCATGATGGTATCTCTCCCTCTTCATGTTATTCACTAACGAACCCCCATGATCACGTCAGATTCTTACAGGGAGGTTCCAAATGTGGTTAAACCCTCCAAATCGATGTCAAGATGGATTGAAGTACACAGAAGTGGAGGCGGTGACCCGAGGATTGAAGTAGGACTTGTGGATCATAAAATGGACCATCATAGAAAGTCTGGTGGAACAAGAAGAACCTACTAGAACTAACTATTACTGATGGTGATATGCAGTGGCAGTCACATGCGGGATGCAACATGTGTTGGGGGAATGTGGTGGTGTGGGTAGGAGGACAATGGTGGTGTGGGTGGATGCAACATCTAACCACGTCCCACGGTGAAGAACCACAATATAGATGGATAATAGAAAGACCCTAGAGAAAATCCATGGGGCGGATATGAAGAGAACCGTCATGTGAAAAGCAGTAGCCCGTGGGCTCAAATGGATGTTGAAATGCTTGTGTCCTGGCTGGAATGATCCGGCCCACCTGTTCCGGCCAAGCTGGGATAAAGATAGGGTTGCTGGGCAGCCCGAAGGGATGTACCCTTAGCCCAATGGGTCGAGTCTAGTAGACCCAATGGAACATACCATATTGGGTCAGCCCAGATCAGGCCGGGTCGGATTGGGTCGGACACACTGGGGTAGACTAGGCCCATACCCAACAAACCACTTTTTTCTAAAATGGTTGTTACTTCAAAATTGTAAGTCCAATTGATGAGAGGCTTGTAGTGTTCACACCAACGAGACAAGGTGATCATTTTTATATATTCTAATTAAGTGTTTTTGAAGTTAAGATATGAATGATTACATGAGGATTAGGTTCTATTGGAATCAAGTATGATACAAGCCAGTCTAGGTGCCCTAACATGCCTAAGTGATGAGTGGGTCTTGGTGTATCAACAGGAATAAGATGTGAATAGGTATAAGTTCCCCATCAGGCCTATGTAATGAGCGGGTCTAGGTACCCTTGTAGGCCTTAGTAACGAGTGGGTCTCGGCTCCCCAGTTGGCCTAAGTGACTCATTGGGGATGAGTGTCTCGAATGTACAAGGTATTCAATGTTTATGACTGATAGTCTTCATTTTAAAAGTGTGATTATACATATTTGAGTTGACTCTAGTGACTCTACTGACTATAATTATTAGAGAGTACACTTTGTTTACCAATTTAGTTTTCTTCTTTGTGTATTACTTTTTGGTATAACTTTGTGGTTTGTGTTCCCTATTGAGTATTTTTTAAACAACCCTACTCAAGTTGTGCTTTCCCATGTCGTACCTTGTGCAGACGATCAAAACATTGAAGAAGCCCTTGGTGGATCAGGGCCAAGTGATTCTTAGAGTGACACAAAATATGATATGTGCTTCTATAGATTCATAAAAATACTTCTATACCTACCCCTTAAGTTGGGTTTTTTTGGAGGAGTTTAAGAGACTTGTACTTGTACTTTTCTATTTCAGTTGGGCTTATATTCATTCCATGTTTACCATCAGTTTTCTATTTTCCTACCTTGTGTTTTTACTTAGTTTATTCACCTTAAAACTTATTTGGCTTGGATTTGTGTTCATGTGTATATATAATTATAAAAATTCCTCCCATTTTTTTGGGATATGCCTACTCGATGCTAGTTCCTAGCCCCTGGCTTATGGGAGGTGGGCATGGGGTAGTCACGTCACAGGCCTTGGGAGACGATTCGTGACATAATGTTTTTTTTGGATAAAGACGTGTTCGATATGAATAAGTAAATTGGAATATACAATTTACATAACAATTGATAATGAATTTGTTTTAATAGTAGTTTTACTATCATGGATGGAGTTTTGAAACATATATGGATTTACGGAATATATCCACTAAACTTTGGAATAAGGAAATAAACATTTTTTAGTAAGGATATATTGCAATTCAGGTTATTAACATGTTTCAAGGGAATACACAATGAAATTATTCACAAGTATTGTATCTTAAAAATAAGATATACATTATGATATATGGGGGATCATTGTTAAATTTATTTTCTTAAATTTATTAACCATACTTATAATGTTTTGAACTTCTATCTTCCAGAATGGTTATATGGTTAACCACTTGTGGAATGTTTTATGTTAAAATTCATATGAGTTTTTATAGATTAAAGTGTTATCTCACCATTTTTGGATTTATGAATATTGGATAACATGTGATAAGATTTTTTATGATCCATGGAATGACATGTCATTCTATTTATGAATCTAATGATCTACTAATGCCTTAGGAATGAAAAACTCACCTTCATTTATTAAAATAAGAGATGAAGTATAAATTGATCAAAGAACAAAAAAGGGTGAAGTTTTCCTAAAATCATTCAAGTATATCTATTCATGAAAATTATTTGTCTTTAAGAAAATGATCTCAAAATAAAATATTTTTCTAATACCTATGTTTTTATCGAACAAATGGCCTTTTAAATCATCAAAAAATTTATGAAATAGAGGTCCTCAACTTTCTCTTGATCATTCACATGTTTTTAATAATTATCTAAATCACACATTATTAAAATTTATGATTTTCCACCAAATACCAATTTTTACTACCACCTATGTTCTCCTACAAGGAAACCTAGTTATATGTTACTTTGGGAAACTATTATGTTTATATCATTCCCATTTGAATGGATGTTTTAATATTCATTTTTATTATGAGGGTTTCTTTTAAAAGAACTATCAAGTATAAAACATTTGATATCCTAGATGAATTTTAAGGGAGAAATTCATTTTAGGGGGGTGGGTTAGAATGTAACACATCGATATTTTTGGAAATATTTTTTAATTAATTTAATATCTTTGATATTTAACATTTTACACAACATTGAAAATACTATTCATTTGTTAATGATCTATTTTTGGATTGTTTTATACACAACACCATGTTAATATTGAACTAAATGAACCATATATTTTATCTTTCTCTATACAGAACACATAGGATAGACTACTTTACAAGCAAGACTGACTTTTTTCGATGGCTTGTGTAACACACAAGATAATGTTTTTCCAAACTATAATATTTTATAAAAAAACTAATATATAATATAATAAGATATAACATAGACATTAAGTAAATGATTATGAATAGTATTATCATAACTATGAAAATAAGAGAATTAAATCATCAATTAAAAATTAATTAGAAATGAATATAAGAACCAATTGAATATAAATTGAATATTTTTTGTAAAAAATAATTTTATGATCATAAAACAATTTTATCAAAATGAATTAAATTAATTAATATTGGATAATGATATAAATTAAATATATATTTTATATATTAAATAAAATTCTTTTTACATTAATAAAATATAATTTATAGGAATAATATAGGAAAAAACTCAATATTACACATAAAAACCATTAAATTTAAAAAAGTAGTTTTGATTCGTTTTAATGGTGTACCAATTTTAAATCTAAATTTTGGAAATTTTATAAATATTATATGTCAATATAATATTCATTTTATAAATATAATCATAATAATTATGTTACGGTGTTTTGTGGTGTTTTTTGTGAAGTTTCATTTTTTGATGACTACTGAAAATATTGAATTTTAATTCAAAACTCCATTTTCATATAATTTATTTATTAGATGGAATTATATTTATAATTTATTTTAAAGTAAAATTAAATATATTATACATAAGTTAATTTTATTTAGGTCATTGGGATGACTTTTAATTTGAAATCAGATATAAAATCTTAGCAAATTTTTTGATCATTTTTTACTTTAAAAACCAGCATTGTCATCCCACATACTAGATTACAGTTAAATTAATTTATGCCACTTATGTGATTGGAATTTTAAAAATTTCATTGTATATTTTTAATAAGAATTTTTTTTAATTTTAATGTAAGAGAAATTAGTTTTTTACAAAAAAAATATTATTGAATGTAATTAAAAATAATTACAATGTTTAAGAGAAAAAATATCATAATAGGGGACTAAAGATTAATTGTTATGGACAAAATGATATATAAACCTGTTAAATATCAATTGGATGTAAATATTTATACCATATATTCCATTCTATTTCTTTGGTACCATTATTGGAGCCACTTTTCATAGGAAACATTTAGGTGTAATTCCCATCTAAAAAATTACGAAGAATGCCACTCCTCTTCCACTCTAAAAGGAACTCACCCTCCCACTTATTCACAGAAATAAAATCCATTGTATCAGTCAACATCTGATCAAATAATATCCCAAAATCCCTACCTTTATCCTATAATCCTCTCTTTTGGAATACATCCATCCTATCAATCCCTTTGGAGGGAACCAGATAGAGTTACCCAAAGAAGAGGTAACATCCTTCATCAAGCTCTTTTGATTAATTTCCATTACACGCCCCTTCAAATATTATTAATCCAATATCAATTAATATACTAGTTAATTTTAATATACTAATATTTTTTTATATTATGTGTTCTACCTACACATACACACACTTCCATAAAATTGGAAACGAACTTACCGTTATTGTACAGTGAACGACCGCCTCACTAAATGATTATTGTTCATTTTTCCGTTTCCAAATATCATGGTTGGAATCATGAGTGAAACCCTATTTATATATGATATATATGATATTTATAATTTATTTATAATTTTTTAATTTTAATATAACAAATTATTTTATGTACACTATTTCACGGAATATAATAACACCATTTGTGGACGTGTGGACTACCGGGTCCTCCATATAATGTGATACATTTACACATTACATAGAATCTATTAAACATGAGTTTAATAAATACAATGTGATATAAATTTCAAAAATATTATATTAATTAAATAATTACCTTTATGGAAATATAATATATCATTTTATTTATTACTCTTTTCACACACAAAAAGGGTGACAACGTATTCGTGGACCTGTGGAGTATAGCCTCCTCGACCTTATGTGAGAAATTTTTTATCCAAAAAATTATATATATAAGTATATATTATTAAATAACCTGGAATTTATTATATAATTATAATAATTAAAATATATAATTTTACTTACCCTTTTTCCAGATCGATTGTTGAAAAATGGCAATGTTACTCATGCGTACGTTCAACTTACTGTTTCTATGATTGGAATATTAGTCAATTTTTCATAACCATATTTTATGAATGGTTTTAGAGGTATAATTTATATATGAATATGATTATTATTTCATTATTATTCTTCTGGATATGATTATATAATGACCCCATTGACCATTGTTGACCTACCAGAGGTGTTTTAAACATATGAACCAAATCTTGTCAAAACACCTTATGTAAAAATAATTTTTAAGTAGTTGTAAACAAAATTTTAATAAGTGAAGTAAAATAATTAATTAAATTTAAAAAGTTTGGGAAAAAATAAAAAAATTAAAATAATATTATCAATCATGAAGATAAAGACACACATGACAATTCAGACTCACGACAAGGGTTTTATCATACAACTTTTTATATCTATGAGATTTATGCATTATCCACCACTCATTTCTTTTGGTGTGGTGTTTATAATTTCCATGAATGTATAATATGATTTTTAAATTAAATTTATTAGAATTTAAAAATCCATTTATGATCATTCTTTCATACAGTATATGGTTAAAAAGTTCCTAAATTGGTTATGATATTTTTGTCTCATGTTTTCTTCATCGAAATAGTTGCCATGTTATACACCAATATTTTTCTATGGGGGTATATAATTAACTTTGAAATATAATATTAGTAATATCAATATTTGATTCTATTTTAATCTTCATGTAATGTTATTCACTCATGTATATTATGGTTCAATTTGACCAAACTAGTAATAGGTTATTACTAAAATATCGTCATTTCTCCGGATTGTTTATTATTATCCTTCCTTTGATGAAATAATATGATAAATATATCAAAAACCCTCATAATGTTTCTAATCCTATATTTATTAATGCTATATTCATTTATTGGTATCTTTTCCCACTTTTTTTTAACAAAATATAATAAAGATAATGTGTTTATGAAAATCTAACTTTATTTCATCTTTCGGTCAGAAATATATGTTCTCTCAAAACCATGTTCTCTAAGATAGTTTTAAAAAATGTTTTAATAAAAATCATTGTTAAAGTAAATTCTATCCATGTTTTACCATTTTATAATATGGTTTTTAAAAAGGAATATTCTTTTCCTTTTCCCCTAAATGCACTTTACTAAACTATGGTTTAAAAGGAATGTTTGGAATGTTTGGAATGCACGGATATATGAATTGTCATGAACAAAATTATTTGTGACATAATTAATAAAAAATACCATTAATAGTTATAGTAAAAGGGATTTACCAATGTTGATAATGTAAGTTATGTTAAAGGGTTATATTTAACATCACCATTAAAAAGCGTCGATAAAGTCCCCTTTTTTCTGCACTAAAATAAATAAATGATAAAGGCAATACAAATATTGTGTATAATTTTTTTTCACCCCCACCCACATTATTAGAACCCCCAATATCACCCTTTATCAGTGCTTCATCCAGCCCTTTATTAGTGGTTTAGCATGTACCCCTACCTCTAGTTAGTTTTGTACCCACGACATCCATGCTTTACATCCATGCCTTCTCCACTCCCTTATACTTTTTTGCTTAATATTTTATGATATATCTATGTAATTATATATATTTAATTATATTATTTATCCATATATATGTATATTTCATATTTATTTACATATATTTTAAATAGGTATTATCTCTAAAAACCCCAAAAATGCATGAAAACATTAAAAACCTCTAAAAACTATAAAACCTATAAAACCCCTGAAATGAACATATCATATTATATGTGATCCCATTAAATCACCACAAATAGTAAAATTGAATCTAATGAAATGATATTTGATATGATATGTTGTATAGGCCAGAACAACACCCAGATTAGAAGTTATAGGCATTTGAATTTTATGAAATTAGGGTCAACAAATAAAACTTTGTTTCAGAGGCCTTATGGTCTATTCTAGGGGAAAAAAGCTAAAATGATCAAAGATATGGTCCCATAAATACACATCATAGATATTGGTATAGTCTTAAATTTTATATGTGGTCGAACCCAAACAAACACGAATTTGAAGAGTTACGATCATTTGAAAATCATGTTTTATTTTCATTTTTTTGAAACTATAATAACTTTTATTCCAATAGTTTTCATAAAAATTAAATATAACATGGTTTTATATCATTTAATAATATTTTATTTGACAATTTTCAGAGTTTAAATAGGCTACCAGATTGAACATTATGATCCATTTAGGGATTTTATGGTTTTAGGGTTTTTAAGGGGGTTTTATTCGATATACATTTAAATGGTAATAACTTCTTAACCGAGTGTCCATTTTGTATATACACCATTTAAAATTTAATATTTTGATGAGATCTTTTAATTTTTGTCCCATGGAACCCTCAATAACCATTATTGTGTACAAGAGGTCTTGAAGGCCTCTAAATGACCATAACATCTTGTATGACTGTCTATTAAGGAAATATTTTTTTTTGAAATATAGACTTTATCGGCACTGGAAAAAATTAACTAATAATTGGGGGGGGGGGTTATCATTTATTCTAAAAAATCCCTAATAAAGACCAAAAATTTATTATGGATTTTTTTATATGCACTGATAAATACCCCTCCCCCATTTATCAGTGCCTTTTTAAAATCACCATTAAATGCCCATTTATTAGTGATTTTTTTACTAGCACAGATAATGGGGTTTTTTAACACTGGTTTTTTAGAACCTATAAAGGGTCCCATTTAACTGTGCTTTTTTGGGGATAATAATGTCCCCATTTAACATTTCTCAAAAATTATTATTAAATCCCCCACTTTTTCAGCATTTTTTCAAGAGTTATGAAATGGGGGGTTTTAACATCTCCTTTAGCGAGTACTGTAAAAGACACCCTTTATCATATTTTGTAGCACTATAAAATATTTTTTTTATTATTTATTTTATCTAGTTCTGTTATAACCATAGTGATGGATAATCCAAATTATTTAGTAGTTTTAAATTTTTATGTTTACAAGTTTATTTATGAAATAAAATGCTATCCAAATATTCTGATGATTTGTAGAATTTAAATTGGTTTTCAAGGAAAAATGTTCTAAAAAATGATTTATGATTTTCCCATCATCATTTATATGGGTTCAAAAAAAATTCCAAATAAAAGGATTTTGATTATTTTAAGATTTAATTATATTTTTTCACATACATTTTTTAGAAAAGAATATCTAAAATGATTTAAATCCTTATTTTAATGCTTTCAAGGTGTTTTCAAAGAAAAAAGTTTTCAAAATGCATTTTTTTAGAAAAATTTCAAGAAATGTTTTAAATGAAATTCTAAGGAACTATTTATAAGACAATGATTTGAAATGGTTTTATAAAGAGTATTTTCAAATAATGTATATTTTCATTATTCAGTGTTTCATGTGATCTTTAAAAATTATTCTTCATATAAAATTACATACTTTGTTATATTTTATGATTTAATGGTGATATGATCCAAAAATAAAATTTATATTCATTCATGAATGGTTTTTGTTTTTATGGAATGATTGTTATGGAACTACTGTCTTTTCCAAAAGTTATATCCTTTTGAAACCCTCTTCTTTGCATGGGTTATTCTTTGATGAAATGATGATGATACCTATCTATTTTCTATTGTGAATGATATGATGAAGAGTTTATGATACCCATTTCTTTTAATGGGTTATTATAGTATATTTAGTAAATATGTCCCTTTTTATGGGCCATGCTATGATGAATCATTTATTGTTTTGGGGAACATGTATGCATGTTTTATTTATGAGATAGGTTGGACCTATATCAAGCTTCAATGCATTGGGTAAATATTTATATCTAATGAGATTATTATGGGATATAAGTTAATAGTCTTGATCCAATGTGGGAAACATGTGCATCCTGATCCAAAATGGGACGATAGGGAATCCGTATCGATAATTGGATGAAAGGAAAACTAGATCCACTATGGAATGATTTGGAAACTTGTTCCACTATGAAAAAATGGGGAAATCCAATCCACAATAAATAGACAAGGAAACCAGATGTACTGTAGGAATATGGGAAAAACTGATCCCTTATAAAGAAAGGTCTATGAATGGGGATGATAGTGTGTCCTACCTAGTAGGTGAGTCCCCCTGAAGTGACTAGATAAGTGTTTTAGTAATGATCCTTGTGTTATAGGAAATGATGAATACTTTTTTGTGTCTTCCATGAATTCTATATCTTATTCCTTTGATTTTCTCAAATGGTTCATGTTTTTTAATATATTATGATTCATGTCTTATGAACTACGAATTTTATTCCAGGTATCATGATTATAATCTTCTTATGAAGGGTACGATCTTAAAATGTTATACTCTTGTTTCCATACCCTTATGTTCATGTTTTTCTTATGTATTTCTTTTATTTACACTTATTGAGCATTCAAGATCACCCCTTTCCTATTTTTCCTTTCCCCATGTTATAAATAATTTTTTTATGTAGGAGTAATAAAGGAGAATATATATACTCGAGGCATTGAAAATCTTTCACCTGATTATAAGATTGTTTTTTATGTATCTAAACACACTAAACTATTACAGTCCTCAAGAATTTATATTGTAATATGCAGACCACATAATTTCTTCTTTTCCAAAACACTAGGTTGTTCTTCTAATATTATTCTCAATGTCAATCTTAAGATTATGTTTTGTAATCTATGTTTTGTGAAAATATTATTCCCAAGGTTTCTACTACATTTTTTCAAATAAAAACAGTAATGAAATATATCCTAATAACCATGAGACAATGGTTAAATTATTATATTGCTTCCAAATACAAGAAATCACATACCAAAAGACCATATAGTTTAGTAGTCTTTGAAAACTAGATACCTACTTTAAATTCAAATGACATTTTAAAAAAATAAAATAAAATAATGTATTTTTATTTTTGAACCCCATTATTTATTTTATAATATTTCATCATATCAATCATAAGACACTTATTGGAATCCTAGGGAAATAGAACAAAATAAATGGGTGATATATACTGATCAAAAAGGGTAATATTACAGGGTAATGTAACAGGGCATGAATAACATGACATGAATAAATTATAATTAAATAATTCCATATAAATGATATCATGAACTATAAAATCATCCATGAATACCATAATAAATAATATTATCAAATGGACATCAATAAATGAGTCCATAATAATTTAAGGAATAATTATAGACATTTTAAACATAGTATCAAGGTCTTGTTGAGAAATATATGAAATATATACGAGGACTTGAGAATATGAATCTATATAAATTGGTATGTAATTAGACAAAAAATAATTTAGATTATACCATTATATAAAATGACACATTGAGGGGATATAGGAGGCTGAAACCTACACATAAAACTTCCACTACATTCCCCATATGAATGAGATGAAATATAATCAATAATAAAATCTTATTAAAATCCATCATATAATAGTTTAATAATTTCCCCAATAAATAAATATAGCCATAAATCATCCATAGTAATTTTAATGGTATCAACATAGTACACGCCATTTTATTGTGGTTATAACCTATCCCGATAAAAAATAAGGATTTTATCTTTACATGAAATCCCTAGTGGATTATTGGTAGGATAAGGGTTGTTGGTATTTATGAATAGAAATTACCTAAAGAGATCATTGAAACAATTCTTGTGGAATTTAAATAATCCAATTTGAAAATCACTAATTTAAAACTAAATATGGACAAAATATTGAAAGAATCATTTTAATTAATGAAATTTTTTTATTCATATAAAATATAGTTAAAAAATTCAGTTTTCATGGTGGTGGAAAATTCCATTCATATCATACAAGATAAATAATATATTTCATACACATTTTAAGTAAAAATAAAAAAAAGTTCATCATTTAGAAAATTATAGGAAGATTAATTAATATTTTTCTGTAAAAAGTATAAAATGGATAAAAATCAATTTTAAAACTCATTTCGATAATTTAAAAAATATTTTCTAATTTTTTTAGTAAATTTAAATATGGAAGAAAAATTATTTTCAACTAAAGAGAGAAATAATGTCAGTTTTATTTAAAAACATTATATTTTTATATTTTGTTCTCAAAGAGAAGAAAATGATAGAAAAAAATAATTAAAAAGAAATAATTAGATGAGAATAAATTCAAGAGTTCATTGAAACATATATTGTAATATTTCATCATCGTAATCTTAATTATAAATAATCCAGATAAACAATGAGATTCTGACATAAACCATTACCAATTTGGTAACATCTGAATCAAAAGACCCCTAAAAGAAATACATTTAAATGAATAAATATATAAAATTTATATAAATTAATTAGTTATATAACATATAAAAAAGTCAGTATATACCCAACAAAAAAATAACAAATATGTGAATATGGAGTATGCCCCACAAAACTAAAAGTGGGAATAGAACCCTTACCTTAGTGCTGAATTCCTTCATACATTTTGAATATAATTTATATATAATATATATTTATAAAAAATAAATTAAATAAACATAATAATATATATAATGTCACATATGATTTTCTTATATTATTTTATTACATGTTTATTAACAATTCTTTGTTAAAATCACTATTCTAGTTGATAATTGCTTCGTTTTTCATATATGTTTTAGTTCAATAATTTACTTCCTTTTACCTTTATCATGGATACATTATATCTAAATTTTAAAACATAAAATAAATATCACATATAATAATTATATAATTAGTTATTATAGTTTATAAAATTTTGAAATAGGGAAATGAGTTGTATTGTTCATGGAGACCGTAGACCGTACACATGCATGAAAATCATATATCTTATTCCAAAAGATAGAAAGTAAGAAAGGTAAATAATATTTAACCTTTATAGTAAAATTATTAAATAAAATATATATTAAATATTCATTAAATATATCCTTATTTTTGTCCACATCAAAACAAAATTAAAAACATTCCACATCGTTCTTTTGATGTGGTAGTCCACAGGTACACACGAGTGACATAATTGTTTTCCAATGGATCGAAAGGTAAGAATGGATACATGATATTAACATTAAATAACTATATTAATGTCATAAATATCTTATAAATACATGAAATCCATATTTATATCATGAAAAGTGATGCATTGATTGAAAATGAATTACATCAGTTGGCATGGTTGTAGGCTACCATACACACAATTGACTGTTTCATTTCCCATTTGATGACAGAGTGGATGTATATAATTTATATAATTAAAAAAATGAAATATACATATATAATATATACATTTTTTTATTTTATCCTGCATTGATATGATTTTAGTATGTTAAAATAAGAAGTTAAATAAAATCCATAGTTGAGAACATTACATCTTCTTCAGACATCCTTTTTAGGTTTATACATAATGGCTACCAAGGTTAGATTTTAGATGAAACCAAGGAATATAGGATTTATTAAGGTATGCAATAGATATATATAGAAAGGTATTTTCTGAACCAAAAAACATTAATAATGTGAATAATATAAGATAGGGTGTGTTCTTTTATAAGTGGGGGGGGGGGGAATTGTATTTTTTAAAAGAAGATGTGATACCTAGAGCTTCACGTTGAAAAAATCTTCAAAACTGGTTATTATTAAATAATTTAATATAAAATGTATAAATATATCCATAAAATAAGTATTGTACATGTTTATTGGTCATTTTATCTTTTATACTTTTATTTAACCCCCTAGTAAACCTGTTTTAACCTTAACCACGATAATTTATTTTTACTATGTGTACTATTTATTATGAAAAAAACTAGGTTGTAATTATTATGTAATATTGAATATGTTTTAATTTTTTTTTTCTAATTTTCCAAATTCGATTAACTTAATTAGAAAATTTTAATTTAAAATTTAACCTCTTGATGTAACAAAAGTGTGGTTTTCCAAAGAGTAAAAACTTATAAGTTCGATATGTTTAAACATCAGAAATGAAAATCAATTTGATTAAAATGAGAAAATTGTATTTATAATAATAAAATTTTACTAATTTACCCTTCAAAACAATTTTAAAAAATAATTTAACATTAAATTATTTTTAATTAAAACACTCTTTTAATTAAAAATATAATTTTCACTATTCATTGAAAAATAAATTGTTCAAAAAATTATAAGAAATTCTATATAAATTAATTTTCATATGATAATTTCAAAAATAAAGATAAAATTTAAAAATAAAACTTATTAAGTGGTAAAAATTATCTTTAATATAAGTGAGAAAATGGTGATAGAAGCACCTTTTAGAAAATATAATTTTTCTAAAAACATTTTTTTTCAATTCAAGTAATATATCATTTATTTTTAATCAATAAAAACAATTTAATTTATTTTATAAATATATGGCCATATAATATAAATAATTTATTTTTTCTAGTCATACCATACATTTTAACTGATAGATTATAATAGCAATATTTAAATAATATTATTCATATTCTTTTTTATTTAAAATTGGGATTGTGTGTTTCAAAAGATATTGAGGATTTTGAAATTTAATAAATATATTCTATGGGTAAATGATTCATGCTGTTTTGCATCACATACACTATCAAACACAATTTTCTTTATTTAAAATATTATGGGGTTACATAATTAAAATTACATGTTCAATATATTGCTAGGATTTTCTAACAAATAACAATGTATTGATAATAACTAATAAGCTTTATTCACTCTTGAAAAAACCACACAACTTATACTGGACAATAACATAAAAAATATATATTTCGAGTGGTTATTTATTTAGTATAAATAGATATTTATAAAATATATGTTCTATAATATTTGAGACAAAGAAGAATCGAACAATGAGTTGCATTATTTTGAAATCATTTAGCAATATATATCGTTCTTTCTTCATCGTTCATTGTCATCACTATTTGATAAATAAAATAAGGGTCCTAAAATCCATATATTGAGGTAGTAGTATGCTGAATATAAAGTGGTTAAATACCCCTAATAAAAAGAAAACATAAGTATTAAGATTCAATAACATAAATTAATTGAAATATATATGATTATTTACCTTCATGGAAAATAATTGCATCAAATTGATGCTCAAAATTTCTATAGTTATAGGACACTTTATATCTCTCTATAAATTCATCACTTTTAGTTCACACCCAAAATGTTTTTCATCCTTTTTAAGCTCATAATAATCCAACAACAAAGATAAATATGTTGATAATATATTAAGACCATATGAAGTTGTATATGAATTCATGGGAGCCAATAATTATTGTTGTCTCAACATTCTGTATTTAACATTAATTTATTCCTAAAAGGAAAGTTAATATATAAATATTAAAATGTTAAAAAAATTCAACATTGATATGAAATAAAATATATAATCTATACATACCATAGTGGTAATTTTGTTCAAAAATACAGATGAAAAAATAGACAATATTTTGTCCAAAAAATGGGGACCTTATCTATAAAAAATCACACTCTTATTGATGAATCTATAATATTTTTCATGATGACTTAACCTACTCCATATTTTTTTATGGTGAATAGTATACATAATGAAATATATAACCCCATTTGAAATATTATGATATTGGGTATCTTCAAAATATAACTCATAATAGATGGGGAGATATGGAGGAGAAGGTGTATGAGTTGGATTAGTAAGAGGAGGTGGAGGGCTCATATTTTTAGGCTGAGGTGGAGGAATGGGATATATAGGTGGATGTAGATGATTTAGATCTATAGCATGAAACCATTTTTACATTTCTATAAAAAAAGACTATATTGATGATCTGATCCTTTATTCTTTCATCGCACCTATCTTTTGAACATTAGATTACCAAGTCTCTATTTTCCTTTTATATGTGTCCCCATTCAATGAATCTACAAAATGAAAAAATATTTCATCATCAATAATCCTAGCGCCTATTGTCACAGGAGACCCAGGTGTTTGAGATTTCCAAATATATCTACTAAAATATCATTCCTACCCTTAGGTATGAATATCTATAATCCGAAATTCTCCTCACGGAATTCCTGTATAGAATATTTAAAAAATTTATTAGTTATTACAAGAATATTATAATTTGAATTCACTTAAATAAAAAAATAAATTAAATGAATTCTTAAAATCCCCTTCGATACTGTCCTTGACTCTTATATAATATAGTGTGCCTTTTTTCATTCGGGCCCTATTATGTTTTTTCACATATAGTTGTGGGGGGGGGGGGGGAGTGCCAACCTTTACAGAGTATAAAGACTCGTCTCTTATTTTTTGAAATTTCTTAGCTATTATTTTTTCTTCCAACAACGAATACCATCCATGAGATAAAGTATGTGGATATACATTGTTTGATTAGATTACTTGTTAGTATCCCCTAATTTTAAATAAATTAAGATTAAATAAATAATTAATATGATCAATAATATAAAACACATCTAAAATATAAAATTTACCTTACTAAAAACTAATCCTTTCATCTCATTTAAATAAACTACTTCTATATATGTTTATATAGAAAAGGAAATATATCACATGGATTTTAATTTTGTATTTCCCGAAAAGTAAAATCTGATGTGATGGTTAACATAATAACACCCCACATCCAATAAAAAAAGCTTAAAACATCATCATAACTTATATAGTTTTAACTATATCATATTTCATCTAATTATATGGGGAAAATACAAAAATAGAAAAAAAAAGTCATGATTTTTTTAAAAAAAAATTATAATACCAAAATTGTGGCACAAAAATGAGATATTTTCACTTTTTAACACTTTCCCAATAAAAAATCATAATTAAATAATTGGATCAATAATGTACTACAATAAAAGTATTAATTTTTGTTTTATTTTGGAATCTTGGGAATATTATTATCATCAAACTGAAGATGCATCATTTGGTCCCGACTTTAGGAATCATATAATTTTGGTTAAGGTGTGCTACCACATTTACCATCCTTAGATGTCTTCTCCACCCCTCTGGATGAAGATGCCTCTTGTATATAAGGATAAAGAGGAACCTTAGTAGAAGTATGTGTATTATCATCCCAATAAGCTTTAGGTTACATAGTAATAATACTTAAAATTATCCAAAAAATCATATTAACAAATGTAATTAAGAAACAATTAATGAAAATATACAAAAAAACATCTATTATATGTAAAATTACAAAAATAATAAAATTATCCAAAAAAAACTAATCTAAAGTAAACAAATTTATTTAATATTTTTTAAATTTGAAAAATAAAATACTAACAACATTAATGGGTGGTGAAATTTCATAAACAAAGGAAAAAAATCAAACAGTTACCAAAATATTTTAATATTTTTTTAAAATGATACCAAAATCAAAACAAAAGTAAAAAAATAATTTTTTTCATCTTTATTGGAGCAACACTAATGTAATACACCATTTTGGAGAAAAGGTACTCTATAATGGTACATTATTAATAAATGTGGTCCAAATATATTACACTATTTTTAACACTAAAAATAATATTATTTGAGTATAATGTTTTATAAATTTTGTTTTATTTTACATATTAAATTCTCATAAATGTTTTTCCAAAAAATAAACAAATATAATATATTTTTGATTTAATAATGTTAATAATTAAATTAAATTATATACTCACATATATTTGAATAAATTAAAATAAATATGATTACATGAATTGATTAATTAATTTAAAAAATTTAAAAATAGTTAAAAAATAGTTAAAAATAGTTATTTCTCCTTTAACTATTTTTCAACCTTACTTAATAGTAATTTACAGTAACTTAACATTTTTTACCCTTACATAACATTATTTTAATCTTATTTAAGGCTTAAATAAATTAGTATAATGTTAATTATAATATGGTATATGTTATTTAAAGGAAAACTAAATTTAAATAATATTTAGTTTATGCTTTAGTTTTTTTCCTTAACTTAACTATAATTTACCCAAACATATCTTTTTTTTACCTTTACCTAACCTATATAAGTTTTCAACCCTTTCATAACATTGTTTTACCCTTAAATATCTTCTAATAACCCTTATATACATTTATTATAATGTTATATATCTTTTTTTACATTTACCTAACTTAGGTTTACCCTTAATTATGTTTTGTTCAACATTAAATAATTTTGTTTTCCACTTAATTAACATTAGTATACCTTAATTAACATATATAAGTATCATATAGTCCATATATAATTTTTATTTTAATTAAATTCAATTTAACCTTAATTAGCTGTATTTTAGACTTACATAACATTGTTTTACCCTTTACTAACTTCTGTTTACCATTACATAACTTCAGTTTTCCCTTACATAAATTATTTTACCATTATTTATACTTAGTTTAATCTTAATTAACCTCTATAATTTTGTTTTACCATTATATATCTTTTTTTGAACTTGACACAAATTCTATTTACCCTTAGATGACATTATATTACAGTTACACCACATAGTTTTACCTTTACATAACTCATGTTTACCATTAATTTTTTACTCTCTTACATTACATTAGTTTAATAATAATTAACATCATTTTACCCTTAAAAAAATTCTTTTTAGTATTTTATAACTTTTTAATACTACTAAATACATTTTGTACTAATAAATTACTTTATTTTCCCCTTAATTAATTTTTTTAACCATTGATAACATTAGTTTATCCTTAGTAATCTCATATATATTTTTATTTGACATTTAATATCTTTTTTAAGCTTAATTAACTTATTTATCCCTTAAATAATATTATGTTACCCTTACTAAATCTATTTTACCCATTCATAACATCTATTATCCCTTACATATATAAAGGATAAAACAATGAGATGTTTGGGTAAATATATACTTCTACAAGTTAAGTAAGGGTAAACTAGAGTTAAGAAAATTAAAAAAGTTATATAAGGGTAAATAAGTTTTGTAAGGGTAAATAGATGGGTTTTAAGGGTAAAAACATAATCCAAGGGTAAAATAAAGTAATGTATGTGTAAAATAATACGGATTTACAAAATATTAACATACAAGCATTAAATACAAAAATTAAATAATTATAATAATATATAAAATTTTGTTTATAATTAATAATAGAATTTAATAATAAAATAATAATCTAATTGATATAGTGAAACATCTAATTTAGAACTGGACTAAATGGAATTGCCAAATTGGTGTTGGGGGTATCACATGTTGAAGTTTAATTTAATGCCAAAATGGAATGGGTTAAAGATGGGCCTGGAGTAGTTAAAATTTTTTGTTGAGAATAATAATGTTAAAATTCTATAGATTATTCTTTAGTATTGAATAGTTTTAATAGAATAAGAATAATCTATATAATACATAAAATGATATAGATAAAAAAAATATTATATAAAAATTAATAAAAATCCAACACCTTTATATAATTTTTAGAAATTGAAAAATAAAACAATAAAAACTAAAATGAAATAATTTTTTTAAAATATTACTTATAATTTCTTTTATGTAAAATAAAATATCTACCCTTTTATGAAATTTAAAATATTAGAAAGTAATTAAATATAAATCACCTATACTATGATTGAATTACTAAAGGATTTTGTCCCATATACCTTACACATGATCATTTTAAATGACACAAAACATGACTATGATGGGGTCACCAGTATTCTATATTAATATTTCTATTGAAGTAAGAATCCGACATAAATTTGGATCTATGTACGGTTTTTCACAACCAACATACTATATTTTTTCTTTATAAAATGTTATAATATTTTATATTTGATGGATATAGAGCATATAAAATCTGTTTTTCAGATATTTCTATGATAAAAAGGAGCATCTATATATTCCAATCTATTCAACTTATCTAGTTTCATGTTTAATTAATCTTGTATGATAATATTGTTACTGGTAACCAATTTATATTTAGACATGATAACTCTATATTTTATATAATAAACCTTACATATTTCATTAATGACTATGTAATATGAACTTGATAACAAGATAATGTTTTTTCTTTGGAACTCGCAAAATGAATTGCTTCTTGAAAGGCCAATACACCACTATCATGAGGATCAAATTTATTATCATGATCCTAAGTATGAAATGTATAACCATTATTGATATTCTTGAATTATATTATCAAATTTAAACATGGGACACTCACAAACAATCTCAACAATTCTGATATATTTGATATACTATTCACAATCTCATTAAATAATGAAAACTGTTTATGTTATACTCATTAAAAATCCAAATATATTTCCTATTTGTATAACAATATTTTAAGACATTAATATTCATTGTAATATATATATATATATATATGAGAATCATATTTTTTATTCAAGATAAATAAATGTACCTAATTTATCTGTTCACCTGTAAATGATTTTAATTTAAATCAATAGACCCCCTTTCCCCATAATTGAATCATTCATGGAAAGATGAAGGTGAAAATATGTGATCAACTACACATAAGAATCTTGTAAAAAATCCAAAACATCCTCCTAAATATAATTCTAAACAATAAATTCTTCTGATCTATATGGGTTTTCAAGATATCATTTTAATATCTTTATTTACATTTCATAAATGATACATCCAATATAGATATACAGTTCTCCAATATTTACTTCCCCCTCCAATCGAAATATCTAATTCACCATCATATCAAAATAATGGAGTAAAATAATTTCTAAGATAAAAAAGTATAGAAATTACACCATTCTTAAAATTATTCAATGAATTATGATCAATTTGGTTATTTAAAATTGAATGGAAAAATATCACACCATTGTGATAGGAAATCTGACATGGATGAGAAATATTATGTCATGAAACTTTCTAGTATTTTTTGCATCATGAAATGACTATCTGAATAATTCATTCGTATAGACTTCAAATGTTTTAGTGGTACAATTGTTTTACCTTTTATGAACAACCCTTTAACACATTCATACCACATAGATTCTAAAAAACCATTTTTATCTCTAATGGGTAATGCATGGCATTCCAGATTAAGGTACATTCATATTTAATTATTAGTAGTAGGTAACTAGAATCATAATACCATTGACAGTAAGTCTAAAATTTCATGTTAACCATATATGGTAGTTCCGTTAATATCTAACAATTTTCCAGTCAAAATGTTAAGTATATTTTTCTCTCCCCGCATGTCGGAAATTTTATTTCTAAACTCATGATATAAAAAATATAGAATCACAAAAGAAAAAAGTAATTTTTTGAAAAATATTTATATCATTAATTTTTTTTTTGTTTCTTTTATAATTTGAAATAGATCTTATTCACCCTCACAAAATATTAATATGTGTAAAGCAGTATTGGGTAAAGATTAAATTATTGTGATACATTTACCATATTTTTTAATCTTATAAAATATTAAAATATTATTCAAAAACCAATAATTATCATGTATACTATTTTCTCCTATATTGTAGTTGATTATATGAAGCCTACTTTTCAAAAATTAGATAACATTTATTCCCCCTAACACCATATCCAGAAAAGGTTCTATATGATAGGAAGTCATTTATAGTGATAATACTAATTGAAAACAATTGAAAATGTTTAATTTTATAATAATCCTAAAATATTATATCTTCCTATAATAAAAGTTTAAAATAATCATTTAATGGTGATAAGAAAAAATAAATATGATTTCTAGGGTATTTTGGTCCGGAAATCATTAAACTCGACAATATATATTAATGCTTCACTAAAAATTCAGGAGAAAAGTTTATAATTACTAATAAAATAGTAAACAAACTACTGTTACTTATATGTATTTTATATGGATTTATTCCTCCTATGAATACTCTAATTTATATATTTTTAACTCCATTTGTTAATATAGGAAACTGTTGATCATTTTTCTTCCCCAATGGACTGTCAGCTGGTTGATATAATTTTATCTCAAACAAAAAGTCATCTACATTCCATCTAAACATTTTTTCATTATTTTAATTTTTTAGTAAACTTTTTAAATGAGGAATTATAGGAAGATACCAAATTTCATTCATATGATTCTTTATAACTACTAAATCATCCAATGCTTTTTTTTTCAACATATAGCGTGATATATCACATTTAAGACACATTGAAAGACCTTTATATTCCATCATATATAAAATAAAATAATTTAGGACTTCATGCATCTTTTTATACCCAAAAACCATCATTAATATTAATTTCTTCACATTAAAATTTTTATCTAGAAGATAATTTCCTTTATGTAGTTTTTCTTTCAAAAAATCTAAAAACTCATTGAAACTCATGCCACTCCATGCACTATTCATCATCATGTTAATCAATCTTAAAACCATTGATAAAACCATAAATTTTAAAAAAAAACTAGATACAATTATTTTTGAGTGTCACCATATATATTCTTAATTATAAATCCATTCCCAATTTCCTGAACTTTAATATCATGAATTATTTCCTGAATTTGATAATACTTATCATCTTGAAAATCACCATCATAAATAGATTTTGAGTTTTATAAAGTTTCACTCTGACAAATACACGGATTGTAACTTATATTAAAAACATGAAAAACTATATTATTATTTATTTCTTTTATATTTAACTTCTTCATATTTAATCATATCAAGCATGTATAGACAATGATGTCATTATTTGGAAGAATTCATTTATTAAATTCCAAAAGAGCATCAACCATATCTTGATATTCATCACTTGTTAATAGTGAAGTAATCCAAATATGACTAATTAATATCTATAAGAAATAACAATAATTGAGGACATGGTATTATCTTTTTATTTTTAATTTCACATTTACATATAAATTAAAACTAAAGAATACAATAAAATACATCAATAATAAAAGAAAGACAACATATTTGATAAATAAATGTTTCACTTTGAACATAATTAAGTATCATTATTTCGTAAAAAATAAAAATTATCAGGAAACCATTATTTTATTCTAAATATAAATTATCAATACTCCATATTCAATCTCTAAAATCCAACATACATTGAAAACATCCATAAAAAATGAAGAAAAAACCATACTTGAGAAACATATTAGTCAGTAAACTAACATTATTTGTAACACCTATTCATCAAAGAATCATTTAATTTAACCATAATATAAGAAATGTCATATATTCATGAATAATTAGAACTCTATGTTAAAAAAATGAGGATAAGGTGACAATAATGTAACATAAAATGGAAAATCCAAAATAGAAATACAAAAGAAAATTCCTTGGATGCACTTAAAACTGAAATAATTAAAAAAACCAAAAATTTATATCTAATGGATGGCTCTTTATAATAAGAAAAAAATGGAAATATAATGAATAGAGAGAAAAATCAGTGGTTGATAACAATTTTGGGTGGTTGAAGGTGGTTAATTCTGAATGAAATATATTCAATGTCATGTAATTTTTCACCGACTAATGGATATTGAGTGGTATGATTATCATATAAACCCTTTTCTAGGTTTGTGTCCAATCAAGCTTAGTTATCTAGATCTAAATATATTAGTATAATTTTATGTTAAATTAGGAATTATTTATCTATCTTTATAAAGAAATTATAATGATTTTTCATATAGACAAATGTCCTTCCATATCGAAAACAAACCCCTGACCATCTAGTAATGAATGGTTAATTATGAGTTTCCTATAGAAATTAATTTTATATAAAGATTCAAATTGTAATGATTCAATTTCATTATGGGGATGGGTTAATGTAACTTGAAGATCTTTTAAAAATTGAATTCCATTAGATAATTCACTGTGTTTATTAACTTGTTCCATACTCAACCCCAAACGAAAATAAGATCGTGGAATGTTTAACATGTTAAAAACCTTATAGTTGAATTAGTGGTAATGAGTATAGGTAATTAATTTTGGAAATATATATATATATATATAAAGTATACTATTATTATGAATTATTATGAATTATTTTACCTTAATTGATAAATAATATTTTTTTTATTTTAAATCGTATTTTTATAAAAAAATCTTTTTGTTCGACTCTCATTCCTTTTAATGAAACATATTTTTAATGATAAATTATATCAGATATTAATAATTTGTTATCACAAATTTATTTGGAAAATTATATGAATTAATAATAATGAAATTAAACCATTTAAATGTTTAGTTTCCAATAAAAATGGGTTTTCATTATATTTTTTGATTTTATTCCAAAATTAAATTTATAATTTTTTGAATTTCAAATTAATAAAAATTATCTTCATGTGGAAATTAAACATATTAAAATGCACTCAGTATGAATTTTGGATCTATCTTTGAAATGTAATTTTTTAGTTGAAGAATACAATTTTCAGGAGACTTTCAATTTTTAAGACATTATCAATAAATAAAAATGATTTATAAAATAAAAAAACATTTAAGAGATAAAATATGAATCCATAAAATAAAATTATGAATTTCCAAAAATTATTTGATCTTAAAGCTATTATGTATAATATTTTTAGAATAAATTGAAATTCTAAATAAATTAAAAAACTACATTTGGTATTTTCTTTGAATCAATTAATTTCAATTGAGATTCTTGTTTGGATTACAATTGTAGAATCATATAATTTTTTTTATTTTATAAAAAATAAATTTTTGTATTAAAAACAGTCTACAAAATAATTTTATCTTATATATAAACTTAAAGAATAAAAATTTTATTTCTCAAAAAACTTTTTTTCACAATTAAGTGTAATTATACTAAAATTAAATTATTACACCTTAAGAAATTTTATATGATAAAACGATTTAAAAAATTTTAATTATAAGTATCATATTAGCTAAAAAGGTAAATATTAATCTTTTTTTCATTATGATTAATCACTAAGGGTATAAATTAATTACCATGTTTAAATTAAACAAGGGTAAATGTTAAAAATTTAAAATAGAAAATCCTGAAAACTCAAAGAAGTCACAAAATTGAGTAGTTGCAGTGAATGTCAACACACACTAATTTTCCTGTAATATTTTTTTCAAAACTACTATCCTCCTCACTTAAAAAAGTGACATTGACACTAATTATGGACTCAACTACCCTTACAATTTCCAATTTAAACTCTAAAAATATTATCCTCCCAGAAAAATAATCCATTTTAAATTTTTCTAGTAACCATTACTAAATATAATACTTCAATTTCCAAGGAGTCTTATTAGGAATATTTATGTCCCTGATCTCTGTATTATCAACAACTTAGATTTTCATGTTAATTATCTTCATTCAAATTTATTATAGCTAAAATAATATAACTTTTTTAGTATCATTTTGTTACAATATTAGTGGTAATTATGGTGTTTATGATAACTTTAAGGATCTTATATAGCAATATAAATAATATATTAATTACATCATAAAAAAATTATCATTAATTTAATCATTTTAAGTTAACATAGTACGAGGATAACCTTTTTTCAAATTGTTTAACATTCCCAATTCAATAAATTATTCCTCTAATTACTTCAAATTTGGATATATCAAAATTAACAATAATAAATAAAATAATTTTTCTTCTAGTATAATTATGATATAATAAATCCACCTTACAATCATTCATTAAATCTGGGTGTGTTCCTATATTTTTCGGGTTATCAACCTAATTATAAAATACTAATAATTTATATCATGAATGATTATGGAAACCTAATTACATGTGTTATTTAATATGTATGGGAAAATAATTATTTTTTTATTCATACTATTTTTTATTAATATTTAAATTTTAAATTATGAAAATTCCCATCAATTGTTAATAATCACCATAAAAGATTATTTTCAAGTTCATCTCTTGAATAAAGAATAATAAAACAATGAAAGGAATATGAATCATATTAAATAATTATAAAAATACCCTTTATTAATAAAAACAACCCATTAATGATGAAGTATGAAAGAAGAATGAATTTGGACACGACTGTTGTGAAACTAGTATAAATGATCAAATTGTTAGACACCAAATGTGGAAAATCAAAAGAAATCATGTAGAGAATGACTATTTATGAGAAATATGAATGGAAATGGTAGTGAGTAAGTTTATGAATTACGTTAAAATGATATTTTTTATATAGTAGGTTAAGTTACATTCATCAAATTCAAGAAACAATATTTGGGGTTCGTATCAAATTTCCCATCAGCACGAAAATCTTTTTATTATGTACCCAATTTCAATTATATTGTGTATGTTTCTAAATCTGTAATGGTTATCTCAGTCTCAATTATGATTCTTTGATATATATCATATTATTAACATAATGTTTTATTTAAATGGTTTATTCAATACCCATGGATATTTTATTATAATAAACCATTTTTTTATATATCATACTACATAAATCATGTTCCATTATTCATGTTGATATTTTTTCAGTTATTTTCCCAAGTTGTAACATGTTTGGGAACTCATTTTTTTCACTGATATATGATAATTCCATTGAACTTATATCATATATTTTTGGTATATTATCCTCTTTGATAATTTTATTGGGTATTCTATCCTTGTTTTATGGGGTTATATGTTACATCTACATAAACTTCTTATAAATTATTTCTCACATCATTGTTTTTTTTCTTTGGAATCCATTAATTTTTTTTATAATTAATGATCATGTTATTCAAATCCCAAAATAGACATGTACTAATTTCTTTATATAGTGTAAAAATCACATTTGTACAAAATTCAGAATAGATTATCTCCACCTAGATAACTTATTATTCAATTTATATTGGGAAAAGTATTAGTATTCCAAATGTTGTTATTCTAATGCAAATGATTATTTGAATTTTTACATTGTATTGTTTATCCATCAAATTTATTCCTCCAGAAGGGTTATGATCATCTTATAACTTTTATTTATAGAGGGAAAAGTCTATAGATTCTTAATTATTATTTATTTATATCATAGGTTAATAGTTTATTGATATTCCCTATTCCACGTTATACAAATTAAAGTGTCTTATATTGTAATAATTCCCTTAGAGAATGGTATGTAAGTTCATTTTGATTCGTATGTTGAATGCATTGGGATTACTGAAATGATTGGTGGGGATCATAATTATATAAGCATTTGATTAATTGATCATTCTAATAAGACCAATTGGGTTTGGGGTTTTGGTTTAATGCTTCCGAATTTAGTATGATGTGTTGACTATGGTCTCAATGGAAAGTAAAGACTCTTGGAACCAGTCAATGGAAACATGATTTTCATGTCTGATATTATGTACTCCATTAGTATGAAATTAAAATTATTAATATCCATGTTTTAATTTATTATCATGGACAAAGAATTACCCCAGATTCATGTTTGTTATGTATTCATCCTTTTTACCTATCCCATCCATAATATTTATTCTAGGCTTACTTCATAATTTTTCAGTTGTATGTTTTATCTTAAATGGAATTTGGGATCACCCCTTATAATGTTTCAATATCCTCAATTTCTGAATAAAATTAAAAAACATGAAATGTGTAGAAGGATAGAAAGTGTGGGGGAATCTATGGGAGATGTTAGAGACTCCTTATAGATTAATTAGTTTCTTATTTATAATGAAAAACATCTGTCAAAATACAAATAATATGGGAATTATATGTTTAAGAGGACTCATAATTATATTAGTATCTAGTTCTAAAAATATAAATTGTGTTTAATAGACTCAAAAATTAGTACTGATTTTGTAATTATCTATTTTTATTTTCTAATATTTTATAACTCATATAAAAGTAAATATGTAAAGTACATGCTTATAGAAACAGATCCTAGTGTACTAGTCTAGGGTATCATAATAATATATAATAGGAACTAAATAAAAAATAATTATCATGGATACATAGTATAAATATAGTTTATAAAAGTCTCTATTTAAAAACATTAAGGAATAAATTTCATAAAATGTAATAAAAGTGTTTTCATTGTTATAGAAATTTTAATTTAAAGAAGAAATTCCTAAATGTGATGACTTTTAAGTGGTATACATTAGAAATTTTTTCAAAGGTAAGAGGGTAATATGAGAATTATATAACCATTGGGTATATAGTTTTTAGATATATTATAAATTTTTATATAACCATTAGGTACATCATTTTATGGTACTATTCACCCCAATTTCACTTTCAGGTCACAGAATGAGGCCTATGGGACACAAGTCATACCTACTAACAATTGAATACATGCCATAATGAATCTTGTAAACATGACCTGAAGAAAAACATCAATAAGTCCTTTAATTTATAGGCCCTTTGGGATATATTTAGAAAGAATTATGTCAATTTGAATTATAAGAGAAAAAACTTACTATAACTTGTATGCCGTGTAACTTAGAAACATGTAAGAACTATTGAGTTGGAGACCTCAAAAGTGGGATGGGTGAATTGGTTACCATCTACCAGAAATCCTTTATCATATATTTTTTATGTGTGATTGATGAGTTCCCTTCTACGTAATTAGCAATATAGTGGGACTAGAAAAATTGTGTGACATAATAGGCGGGATATGTAGAAAGGCACTATGCAAGAATCACTGTGTTGGTGACATGTAAAAAGATGGGTGTTCTAGAACATATCATGTGACCCACTTCCTCCATGGTTATATGATATGGGATAGAGAGATAACTGACCATGACATGTTAGAAGAAAGTATTATTTAAAAAAATTGTGAGGGGTGTGGGACAAACCTTTTAAACTGGTATCATGTTTTGAGGACGATTGACACGGGGTTTGTGAGGTGTAATTTTGACATAAGATCATGAAACAAGATAAAAATTTGGCACAAACCATGTATTTTTCTTTAGAGATATCTGAAATTTGAACCGCCGATGTTATAAAGAATTTGTGCCTATGGGTATTATAAAAGATCCCCCCTTAGTTTTTTTTGGTTTGTGTTTCTTGACAACAACCATGCAGCATATTTCCCACTCACATGATTTCAGAAAATGATTTTATATACAAAATAGATACATATAGGTTATATGTAATGGTAATAATGTTTCTGAAGCTAATTATACATATATATTTTCATATAATAATGGGAAATATCTATTGAATGAGATCACAAATTGAATTCAGGCATGGTGAGTAAGTTATGATCATGTTACGAAATTTTCCCCATTGATAGTTTTCATATGAAAAAGAATAACATATTAAAATACCACAGTAAAGGAATTTTGCTATTTGTGGGTGTTAAAATATTAAATTATGTAAATATACAAAAACATGGCTACATGAAATGGTCATATGTAGAAATCATAGAAAAGTGAAATAATTAAAGAAATTATAATATGAAATCCAATGTGTGCGATTTAGAGAACTTAAGGGATTTCATCTATGTGGGTGATGTTTGAAAATAAAAAAATGTAGATGGTTTAGAATTTTCAAGTCAAATCATCCTTCTGATTGATCATAAATATTAATATAGAAGTGTATATGATTTTTTATCATTGTATAAAAATTATACAACGATAGATAATATTTCTTCAATGTATTTTATGAAAATTACAGACAAATAAAAAACATCATGTGATGCACAAATTTCCAGTGATTTAATTCACTATCATAGAAATTCAAAATTTTATCCCTGATCCCAAATTATTATGATGAAATTAATTTATGGATGGTATGTGGTGAATTAATTGAAAAAATATTCATGATGCAAATAAAAGAGATCTAATTTTGATTCATCTAGGAACAACTGAGGAGTTGCATAGATATTATTTTTATTCAACCGAGTGTTTTTAATATAAATACCCAAACTTTTCATATAGAGACACTTCATATTTTTAGATTAATATTCCTTATATAAAATAACTATCCACTCCAAAATAAAATAGGTATAGTTATTTCGGAAACATGGACACATAAATAACTGGTTCATAAGAGTCTCCTATTCATTTCTCCATGACTAGAAGCCAAATGTGTTATATCATCTGTACAAACGTTCTTCATATACTAGGTAACAAAAAAACTTAATAAAAGGTGATCTCAGATTATTAGTGAGGGTAAGTGAGGGAGATTTCAAAGTTCACATAACAATAACTTGATCATAAAGCTACAAGAAAATTAATTTAACATTTTAAATCCATACCCATGATATCATAGATCATAATATTATTTCATGGAATAAAAAATGATATTTCATAAGAAAAGAGTCATAAAGGATTTAAAAAATATGATCCATGTGAGGATAACAATGGTATAGGATGTGTACTTGTGGCTTACACATAAGCATAGAAAATCATTTCCATAGTAGTTAAGACTAATAGCTGATGCTATAATAGTGGAATGAGGTCACTCCCCAAAAAATTATAGTAGTCAAGGTTAACTCCCAAGACTATCATTGTGGAAAAGTATCTTACTATAATGGCTTCAATCCCCAATCATTTTCGATTTATCTCAAGAGATATAAATTATTACCCAATGAATTAGAGGTTTGTAGAATTTTGTGCCCACCCATCCTCAATTATAATGTTACCACTGTCTATGTTTTATAACGAGACAACCATCCTTAGTTATAATTAAGCCAGTATAACATAAGGTAAAATATATATATATGTTCACAAAGTTAATTAAAACATTCATCATATCATTATATCATAACCTCTGTAAAGAAAGTTTTTTTCGTATACATTTCATCATTTCATCATAGCATAAATGATAGAAAATAATTGGTATTCATAAACATATCAAAAATATTAAACATATAGATAAAGTTCAATAACTTTATCATTTGTTTATATCTATAGTAAATCATAAATAACATCAAAGGGTGTTATAATATATGAAAATTCCATTAAAAGATCAACAAAATATTTTTTAGTGGAAAACAACATTTCAACATAGAAAATAAATTTTTAATTAAAAAATATTCGTAAAACATTATGGGGAATTTTTTATGAAAACTTATTTAGTGCCATGTAATTTATGATTTTAAACATTTTTAGGTGGCAGTGTTTGGAAATTCCATTAATTTCATTTAAGAAAATGACCCTTTCAATTTTTTTTTGTAAAAAGTCGAAAATTACCTTATTTTGAAAACAACAAGAGGATTCATAATTAAATTTGTTTTAAAAATTCAATCAAGGATAAAATTTAATATAAAAATCATAGAATAATAGAAAAAATCTAAATTAAAACATTTTTTAGAAAACCAATATATAGATGGAAAAAATTGAATGAAGAAATAAATATAGCTTATTTTTTGAAAAAACAAGTTTATAGTATCTTGATAACATAAGTAGAGGAAATTAAGAGGAATAAATTTATTTTATAGAAATAAAATAATTAGAATAAAATTTTTAGTTTCTTGAAAGATAGATCATAATATTTAATTCTTTTATAATTAATCATAAACAACCTTGATAAACAACGAGGGTGTAAGATAAAACCCTTAACACTTTGTTAAATTTTTAATTGTATTAACCATAAAATAAATAAAAATATATGGATATTTAAATTTAAATTAATTAAATAATAATAATAATAATAAATTAAATTTATGTGATTTATATAAACCACACATGTAAAACTAGTGGTAAATATAACTTGCATCTCATAAAAATAAAAATGAGATGAAAATCCCATACCTCATGTATGATTTACTCCATACAAATTGGAACCTATTGTATTATAAATTAATATTTTTTATAGATATATTCAAGAACAATAATGATATATATAACAAAATATATAATTTATTTATAACCTTTTATCACTAAATTAATTACAATTCTTTTATAAAATCACTATTTTGGGTGATATTAGGTTTGTTTTTCATGAATTTTTTTGTTTGATATATTTTTTCCTTGTAAATTGATCACAGTTACATTATACACATAATGTTAAATATCATATAAATATTCCATATATTCATTATATAAATATTTATAATCATTAAAAAAATTATATCAGAAATCGAATTTTATCGTTCACGTAGATGGTAGGTCGTACGTACACATGAGAGTTACTTTCATTTTTTACATATGGAATGAAAGAAAGATAAATATTAATTAACCTGTATGAAAAAAATATTTTATCATATAAATTATATATATTCTTAAATTTTATCCTTTTTACACTCCATTTAAAATATAAATTGAAATTTAATCACATCACTTCATAGATGTTGTAGTCCACATATGCATGAGTGAAGTTATCATTTCCAAAATTATTGGAAGCTGAGAAGGTTGATTTGATATAATCATTCCAAATGTATAATTATCTCATATATATTTTATATAACCCTTAAACACAACATAATAATCGTACGTGAAATATGAATATGGAAAATGGATTGTATCACTATGTAGAGATAGTAAAACTTACGTACGCATGAACAATATTTTCACATCCCATTTGATGGAAATAGGGTGAATAAATATTGTTTAATAATATTAATAAAATATAATTATATTTAAGATAATTATTTTATTAGTTTATGAATAATTTAATCAATTTATTGATGTTTATATAATAATAAAAAATACAGCAATCGATTAAGGTGATAATCTATCCGTTGAAAGAACTCAATTATATGTACTCTTAAGGATGATAGGGTTGGTCTTTTGGGATGAAAAAAACCAATAGAATTTTTCTGTAAGAGTGGATTGTAAATATTTTAATAGTTTATTTTGGCTACAATTATGAATGTATAGAAAATAAGAGAAAGAAGGGGTGCCATTTTATAATTGAGGTCCGTGACATTCTTAGAATTTCTTTAATGAATAAAATATATTAAATTTATTATATATCAAAATGGTACCAAAGGGAATATAATTTATAAAGTGATGAAATTTTAACCTATATATCATACCATTTACCTCTTTTAATATTTTTATAACTTATGGCTTAATTTAACAAAATATTATTTTCATATATTTCAATATTGAAAATTTAGAAACTACTCAGTTAATTTGAATTACAAGAGATAAAGAAAAAGTTTTAAATCAAATATAATCCTTCAAATAAAAAAAATATTACATTTTCATCTAAAATATTATTTACAAAAATTTATACATTAAAATTTTATTACATTTAATATTTGTTAACTCATATATAATTATTTTATATTAATCGAAAAAATACTGTATTGGTGTTGCAGACGAATTTAAGGTCATCAAATAATTAATAAAAATTTGAAAAAGATTTATATTATAAAAAATTTAATTTATCTTTATATTAACACTTATATAGGTTTATAATTTTTTTTGGAAACCTAAGAAATATTTAAAACTAAGAGAGTGACATTTTGTAACATTCTTTGATATATATATAACATAGACCATTTCCAATGAAATGAGTCAATTAGAAAAATAAATTTGGATCATGTAGGGGTAAGGGTAAAAAAATATCCAATAATAATTTTGATGAACAAATTATGGCCTTATCACTTAGTTTTAATCCAGATTAACCCCTTATCGAGGTGATATTTTTTTATCATGTAACTATTCAAATATACCAAAAAAGGTTCTTATTTACCAAATTTTAACCTCCTAATTACAAGTATAGAATATATTTTATAAAATTAAATACATTTAAGTGGTATAAATTAATTTTAAAAATAAGAGTGCATAGTTCAATGAAACCCAATTTTTACAACAATACTGTTTTTTTAAGAAAATTGGTGACATGAATTGGTTTCCCAATTCATGTCTCCTATAGAATTTATTAAAGTCAAAAAAGGACAATACAACCTCAAGGTGTAAATAACATACACCTATAGGGATTTGAAGTGGTTACAAAAAATACTCAATCCCAATAAAAAAATTTCCTAAAGACATCCCAGAAAAATTACCATTCAATAGTTTCAAAGCTGGATCTTCGAAAATGCAGTCCATCCATAAAATCAGCGAGCTATCCAATTGAAGAAAATAGATCAGTCCGAGCCTTCCTCCCTTGCAATCAGCATGAACTGCAACCATGCAGAGTAGAGGAAAAGAGAAGAAAGAGGACATCTTACTGAAATAATATCCTTGTCACATCCATCAAATAGACAAAAAGAAAACTAATAAAACCAAGGAATCAGAAAACATAAGTCCGTTACTTTAAACAGATAGAGAAAATCTTCAAAATCAACCAGTTTCCAGGAATGAACAAGTTAGAGGTTCAGAAAATATAGTCCTTATGGCGTGTTATTAGTAGGATTTAAAGACCTCACTTCTCAATCATTCAACCTTAGATCAGGCTAATACCGAATAAATCATGTCCACCAATCCTAGAATTTAACAACATCATAAGAGCATGCAATAAGAAGACCAAAAAGCAAACACTAGAAGAAGATAAGGATAAAAACACCAGAAGAGACATCATATTGAAAAGAAATCAGTAATAAATCCCTCCAAGAATAATATTCAAGTTGAAACCAGAATCAAAATGCAGAGAAGAAAAGAATGAATCATTAGGAAGAGTGCATGGATAACTTTAATTTCTGGTTAAAATAATATCGCTTCACCTCAAGATATCTCTCTGTTGAAATCTCACCCTGTTGAAATTTTTGAAAAGCAATGTCCATTTATCCCTCCATATAAGAGAATTATTGTTTCACCTCCTCAGTACAGTGATGAGAAGAATCTTCAGTTGATTGAGCAATAGAATTCATGTCTTGGTGATTCTGAGAATAATCATTCCTAGCCACATCCAGAGAACATGTGAAGAATCACTAGATTCCAAGTCATACTCTTTGTTTCTATCTTCTAAAGAGTGAAGCGAATTATTTTGTTCCTGTGGTACAACACTCTCTTTACCCTAAAAAACCCCAGCATGAGGATCATTATCCTAAATGGAAGATACACCTTTAGAAGCATAATCATGCTCAATAACATCCATGACAACATTGACATAGTCCTCAATTAGATTTTCAGTTACTGGTTTAAAACGTGGTTATTAATTAAGTCCCCCTTTTTACCTGTATAGTGGGTCCACCAACCCAGGGAGATACACATTCCCCAGCTAAGAAATGGTGTTGAATAGCCCTCTTCATAATACGAACATTGACCGAGCCTGGTGGGACTCGAACATGTGACAGTTCCCCTAGACAGAAATATGGCCCAACTGGTGAACCACTCAACTAACGCCATGGGGGAAGTATAACAATACAGTATCAAAGAAAAAAATCAGATTTATTCATATCCTCTGCCTTGAAAAGTATTAGATGAATGATAAAACTTTTATTCAGTATATTATATATATATATATCATTAAAATACTTCACCAATAGTGATAAATTGAATTTATTTATGTTAAAATACATTTCACACATTAACGTTTTTCAGGAAAATGCATTCCTTAAATTAAAATTTCTTTTATAATATACTAAAACAGAAAATTGAATCTAATGAACAGAATATTTTTTTTATATATAAGTGATTTTATTTGACTTTGAAACCATATTTATTTTTGTATAAATTTATACTCACATAAAAAACATATTTTTCATCAAATATCAACATTTCTGAGTATTCAGTAAAAAAAATATTTTCATAAAATTTATAAAAATCAATCTTATGTTATTTATAAAATTTATAATTTAAAAGTTATATTAAATTTAGAAAATAAAATTCTAAAAAATTCAAGTAATTAATAATAATAATTTCCCACAAAAATAAATACTCTTTATTTGAAAAAAATGTATTTTTGAAGAATAAAATGAATAATGAAAATAAATATATTATTTACTAATATTTTATCACTACATTTATATTGAGTATAATATATATAGCACACGAGCCTCAACCCAGTTGGTGATGACTCCGTAAGTGCATCCAAGATACCCGAAATCAAATCCAGGTGGGGGATAATTTACAGGTACTGTAGCAGGCACTGTAGCAGGTACTGTAACAGGTACTGTAGTAGGAACTATGCAGAACTGTAGCAGGTACTGTAGCGGAACTGTAGCAGGTAGTGTTTGGCACTATAGAAACTGGGAATATGCCCCAATTTGGACCTTGGGGCCACCGATTTGGTCCCCTCGTCCTTTAAGGCCTTCGGGCCACCCAGTCCTTCGAGTCAGTAAGGCCTTCGGGCCACCTCAAGGCCTTCATCCCACCTTTAAGTGTATATTCAAACCAAACAACCTACAAGGAACAAGCTTCAGAAGGAGGATGAGCAATGAGCTTTCACCATTGTAGAAGCAAAACGGATTGCAATAATGAGAGGGTATGGTTCCTACTATCGGGACAAGGCTGTGCATACATGGGAAAGCCTAGCTGAATAGCCATGAGAAGGTGGAGAGCTAATTTCATGATGAAGATGCTGGGGAGGAGCAGTTTCAAGTAGTTAGTCTGGGTTGTATGTAATGTTTGAAGCATACGAGCAATGAATTCCTCTAAGGCCTATGGGCCATGTAATTCTAATGCTTACAGGCCTTGTAAGGGTTCCACCTCACCCCTTGGAATGTGGATTATCAAAAATCAATAAAAAATTAAGGCCTTCGGGACATTAAAGGATGAGTATAATATATATATATCATAAATTATTTAATCCTATTCATAACTAATAATTTTACATTAAGGATATAACTGTCAAAAAAATTAATAATATTTTAATATTTTATCACTGTCTATTTAAACTCAAGGTAGCATGTAACCCAAGATAATGATGAAATTAAATAAAAAAAAAATATTTCATGAAATATATCCCCCTTTAATAAATTTCTCACATGAAATTTGAACATGTTCTTGGTAATCAAATGTTTAATATATGAAAATTGATATATGGAAGCCCGCATCACAAAAAAAGGTCAGTAAATCATCCTTTTAGTAATAGGAAAGGGATGATAGAAATTTCATCTAGAATAACACATAACATGTTCCCAAAATGAGGTAAAATTGTGAGAATTGAAAATTTGGACATGGAAGAAAAAAATAATTCAAAAGGGTTAAAAAGGGTGATATATAACATTTTATAGAGAAATTTAAAAAACACCAAACCATGAATTAATAAGGGGTTAAAAGACAATCAATTCCTTATAATTTATGTCAATATTAATTTTGTTATATTAAATTATTACTCATTTTATTGAGTAATTCCATTAGCGTAGAGGATAATAAGATAAGGAAATATAATTACCTAAAAATGATAATTTCATCCATTAACCAATTTCCATTGTAATCTAATCTATTTCTTTAATCTATGAATATTTGAGATGAATTTTTAATTCACAAAGAACTAAAATAAACTTAAAAATTATTGAAAAGTATATCATTATATTTCTCCTATATTTATTCATTTACTAAAACAAAAAATGGTTTTCACAAGATACTATAATTACCAAAATCAATAAATCTTGAAATAATACATATAACTCAAAACGTTTCTAGAATTACAATACAAGTTCTAGTTAAATCGTTTAATAAATAACCCTATATCACAAATAACCTTAACAACCTCAAAAGTAATGAATGTTTTAACCTAAAAGGTGTTCTTATTCTTTTCATCTTACATATCCAAAATGTAGATGCTTTATTCAAAATTAATTTTTATTGTTAAATCACTTTTTAAACCTAATGGTGACATATAGTTGAACCCAATGAAACCTATTCCAAAATATCATTAATCACCCTAATAAATAACTATATAAGTGTTTAATTTAGTGAAAATAGCTGAATACCATGAATGAAATTTAGATAATAACTTTAAAGGTAATCCTTAACATGACTATAAATATCCTCTAAAATATCCCTTTATTAATGAATAATTTTTAAAACATCACGATTATATATATCCCACCATTCAATAGACTATAACTAACATAACATCTAGTCATATTCAAATTCGTTGTATTATTTTGACCACAATAAGTTATTCTTCATGAAACCCAGTATAATTTTAGAATTACTTCTTAATCCCATCACATTGAATAATAAAATGGGGTGCTGATTCATTAAATGTTTGATCAACCTTAAACTAGTATTCCCATGATGATATTCATAAATTTTAAGTTAACCTCACTTGAAAACATATATTCTTCAAAAGTATTAACGAAATAAATATTTGTTAAATGATTTTAAAAACTATTGAATATATTTCATAACTAAAAAATAAAAGAAATGTCATCAATGATGACGGAAATCACTTTTTCATCGAATAATAATTTTTATGGTCACCAATACTACCCTACAAATGACAATAATCTCTATATCATAACTAAGAATAGGTTTTGAAATTATAAGAAGGAACACTATTTTGATGAATAATGATCCTTATATACAGAATAAAATTGATATAACTCTTTAATATCAATATGTAAAAAATAATAATGTTCACTTCAAATATCTTAAGAGTATATGCACTTCCCTTATCTAGAATTTAACATTTAAAATAGGGAATCAACTTATAAGGACTCAGCCTTAGACATTACATAATCTTGAATTAAATGGATAACTCACATTGAAAATATTTTTAGGTTTAGAGTTTTATAGAATTAGGTCATAACATTTACATAACAACATAAAAACTAAATTTAGACAATTCTACTCAGTATCAATTTTTTCATAAAATAAAAACCCTTGAAAAAACGAGTCTTGTCTAGTTTTATGTTTTAGACAGAAAGTCTCTTCAATGATCCCATTCTTGACCTTATTCATCTTTAAGTACTGTGAAAAACATTTCAGAACTTGGGATGAGAATAAAAAGATCAGTAAGTGCTATAAAATAAAAAAGAAATCATTAGTCCATCAACACTTACAAAACATAAACACTTTTACTTACCTTATGAAAACATAATATTTATGAATTAAACATAGTAATCAAAAATCATAAAGGTACTTATGGAATTCATATCATACTTACATTGTAGCTTTCACAGCTACATACGGAGCTATGTTGGAATACCCATCACAATATACTCCCTAAATCTCTTACGAGAAACATTCATGTTTACCATTGTCACATTACCCAACACATTGGAGAGCTATCTTGGGCTCACCCGCCCTAGGTTTATCACAGAACAACCTTTATATGCAAACAATGCCCAAGAACCATAACATATTCATAACACATAAAAAAATATAAAGGAAAGATAATATTTCAACATTTCAATCATAAAATATCATTTAAATATATTTACATATCAAATCTCTTATAAAAACCATTTTCTATACCAAAATACATAAAAAGTATCTGGTATTTATTTTCCTTTAAAAAAACACTACAGCTGCTAAGGAAGAAAAAGATCAAATAATACCCTCAGAGGTGGAAAAAGGTTGATGTCACCACTTATGTTAAAAAACATTCCTTTTGTCGTTTAATATAATGATTCATATAAATATATTCCCTTTTAATGAAATTATAAGTCAAGGGGTTTATACAGCGTATAAAAGAATGTCATTTATAAAACAAAATAATGCTCAGTGAAAGGAGATTGAGAAGATGTCTCTTACCTCGTGTCTGACTTGAACAATTAAATATTTAATATTATGAATAATAAACTAAAGATAATTTCTACATGCTTAAGAAACTTTTCTAAGTTTATTATTCCTTTTATATCACTTATTACAATATTATAAACACTATGTAATCATTTATGTTAATAATGGTTAATTTGTCGATATTTGGTAGTTGAGTCAAAAAATGAACATCTTATAATTAAAAGTTTTCCATGCGACCAATAGTCAATTATCTCCCTAATGATATATATATTATATATATCCAGTATATATATGTATTTATAGCAGTACATAACATTTGGAGATAAGAAATGAAATGTAGCGTTCATGGAGATGGTAAGTCGTACGTACGCATGAATGCTAATTTCATTTCTATTTGTTATATTAATGGAATTAAAGAATAATGATAAATTGGTATATTATAATTATAGTATAATTTAATATATAATATCATTAAATATATCCTTTATACATACAACATATGACATTAATTAGTCCTATCACTTTGTGAGGGCGGTAGTCTGCACTTCTTCAAATGAAATTATTGTGTTTACCCATTATAGAAACCATAATGGTAGGATATAAATATAAAATAAATAAAAATAAAGAAAAAATAAACATAATATATATCATATATAAATATAGATCCATCTTAATATCCACCAATAGTGGTGGTAGGAGATAATCGAACAATCATCGTTTCGTGAGGCGTTAGTTTTCCATCCACAGAAACAGTATGTTCTTCACCTATTTGATGGATTTTTGTGTAAGTGTAGTTTGAATTATTCTCAAAAAAAAATCCTAGTATATTGAGGATACTGTTGTTGTTATAAAAGAATGGAATAAAAAGTGTTTAGGGGTTGGAGAAGTAAAATAATATAAAATATGTTAAGAGGAACCATTACCTTTAATTTGGGTAACTCCATTTGGTTTGAACCAAAATGACTTATTGATGTACCTTATGCCTAAGGTAAGGATTCTAGGAAGAGGATAGGTATATTGAGAGAATATTTGGGTAGGTGTTGGTATATCCAAGGGGCTTTAGAGGTGTGATTAATGAGTTATAATTGAGGGGTTTTTATAAGGGAGAGGAGGGGCTCTTTAGGAATGTGTGAAAATATTATTTTATTATATAATGATATTCAGTTTTAAAAAGTCCATAACTAATTAAAGTCGAAGATAAGATGAATAATGGTTGAAATAAAATCATCCAATTAGAATTGGATAGGTTATGGATATTTTTTTTAATATTTATAATCTTATATATTTAAATCAATTATTAATGAGGTAAATACTACAGCATTATTGTGTAACAAATAATTTAATTTATTTGATGTCTAAAAATTATAAAAAATATACCATGATTTAAGGATTTTTTTTATCATTCCAATTAATATTTATAGTCTAAAAGGTAAGTTATATAACCCCATATAATAATATATTTTATTAAAATATATTTATTTATGTCATTTTTGCCTTTACATTATGTTAATTAAAATAAAGTGTCATTTTCACTCATATGTGGCTCCATGGAGTCCCAAAGTGGACCCAAAGATGATCATGGTTGTAAATGACTTGACAATGAAGGCTAGGACAAGTGTTAAGGTAATTTTGTATATTATAAAATTCTTTTTACCTTGAATAACCCTATTTACCTTTAAATACTATAAATAAAAGTCAATAGTTAATATTCACTAAAAATTATTTTAATATTATTGAACCACATTTTACTTACTAATAAAAACCATGTATGTTAGATTTTCTAAATTAAATTCATAGAAGCGGTAAAATATCATTTAAATGAAAATTCTATTTTTTAACTACTACTAAGTAGTTTCACTTTTCATAAAAATTGATGTTTTTCAGAAAAATACCAAAAAATAAGCCTAAGATCTATTTGATATTCTGAATTAAAAAATTATATCTATTATACCAAATTTAAAAAAAATAGAATTTGGATTAATTAATTTAAAATTAATTCATGTTGTCAATACAATTAGCATGTTTTTGGGAAACAATAACTGTCAAAAGATTGACAATTGTTTATGTCAAATTTCATATTAAAATTAATTCTAATGAACAAAATTGGATCAATTGGTAAAAATAAAATCTAATAAAACTTTAAAACCAATTAAAAAGTTAATATAAACATATAAATAAATTATATTAAAAGGAACTTTTGAATACAAATACATTATTTTTTACTATTCATTAAAAAAATGAACTTTATCAGAAAAATTCCAAAAATTTACCCAAAGTAAATTTTGATGTGCCGAATCTAAAGAAGAATTTTAATTTTTCAAATAAAACATATAAAAATTACCAAAACTACATTTAAAGTGGGTTCTCCCTCAAAAGGAGGTAAATCGACCTTTTAGTGAATATTAGAATATTTACGCTTAAAATTAGATTCATTATTTTTTTAAGCCCTTAAAATTTATTTGATAAATGTAAAAACATTTAAAAACTTGTATATTTATATTGTAGTTAGATCTATTAATTCATGCCAATACAGTGGCTAGAAGTTAACAACCATTTAAAATAATAATATTATATTATTAGTGTGTAAAGTAAGATTTCCCAGAAAACTCTTGTTATGTAACGAGTACACCATAGAACACAGCATCCCCTTTAATGTAAAGTTAATATTTAATTCCAAAATATTAATATATATATGAAATTTTATTTTTCTTTATTTACATGGGATGCTACATCCTTCCGTCCTTTTGGGAATTGCAACTTGTAAATAGTTTTTCATTTATCATATAAATGGGGGTATTTATCCCTCACACATTTTCAGATTCCCATGTTTCCTCTTCAACCACATGGTTTTTCCACGAAACTTTTACCTAGTGAATTACCTTATTTCGCAACACTTTCTCTCTATAGACAATAATTTGGACTGGTTGTTCCACAAAAGAGACATTTTCCTCTAACTGAACTACCTCTAGACTTAAACCATGAGATGGATCTGGAATATACTTTCTTAACATTGAATCATGAAAAACATTGTGTACATGGGATAAATTTGTGGTAAAGACACTCTGTATACAACTGATGAAACTTTATCTAGGATTTCCTAAGGACCAATGAACCTCGCACAGAATTTTCCATTCTTACCAAAACACATCACACTTTTCCATAGAGAAACTCTAAGAAAGACTGATCACCTACCTCAAATGAGAGATCCTTCTTCTGGTTTTCAACATAAATTTCTTCCATACTTTGAGATATTCTCATGTTCTTCTGAATCAACTGAACCTTTTTTACCATCTCTTCTACCAATTATTGTCCCATCAGTTTCCTTTAACCTACTTCATCCCAAAATGCTAGATTTCAACACCACTTCCCATAAAATTCCCCAAATAGAGCAATCTGTATACTGGAATGAAAACTGTTATTATTAGAAAAATCAACCAATGAATGATGTTGGTCCCAACTTCCCTGGTAATCCAGCGAACAAGCATGTCACATATCCTCCATGTTCTGAATTGTTCATTCTTAATACCCATCTGATTGAAGATGAAAAGCTATACTAAAATTTAATTTAGTACCCAATTTTTTCTAAAGGACTATCCAAAAGTTAGAAGTAAAACATGGATCATGATAAGATAAAATGGAGAGGGAAACTCCATGTAATCTAACTATTTATTTAACATACAACCATTAAATTTGATCTAGAGACAAAGTATCTTGAATAGGAAATAAATGATCAGATTTAATAAACCAATCAACAATAACACAAATTGAATTATTACCTTAAGATGTATTTGGTAATCCCACAACAAAGTCCATGGATATATTTTCCCATTTCCACTATGGCACCGGTAAAGACTGAAGCATCCCCTTTGGTTAGTGCCACTCTGCTTCAACCTGCTGACAAGTCAAACACTTCACAGTAAAATTAGAAATAACTATTTTCATTCCATCCCACCAATAATACTCCCAAAGATCACTGTACATTTTAGTACTTACAGAATAAACTGACTATGGGGAACTATGAGCTTCATATAATAACTCATTCGTCAACTGTGAATCACAAGGCACACATAATATTTTTAAATACCAAAAAACACAATCATTTTCAATGTTAAAATTTGGAAACATACCCTTATGAACTAACTCTACCTTTCTCTATGAATCACTGTCTTCGTTCTACGCTTGAATTATTCTGTATGATGGAGATGTTTTCACTGACACCTGAAACAAAACAGAAGAATTTATTGCACCAACAAATTCTCTGAAAAATTTCCTCAAATAAAAAACCATATGATCTCATTCTAAATGTATCATGGTTAATGATGCATTACTATTTTGACATAAAGCATCATCAAATTTATTTTCCTTTCCTGGATGGTAATGAATCATGCAATCATAATCCTTGATTAATTGAAACCATATCCTTTGTCTCATGTTCAATTCTTTTGGAGTGAATATATACATCAAAATTTTGCAGTCAGTATATATTTTACATTTTATTCCATACAAATGATGCCTCCAAATTTTTAAAGAAAAAAATATTAGCTAATTGCAAATCATGTGTAGGGTAATTTAAATCATGAGGTTTCAACTGATGTGAATAGTAAGCAATTACTTGATCATTCTACATAAGGACACAACCAAGTCCTTTCAACGAAGCATCACTGAAAATAAAAAGCTCACCATTTATGGAAGGTAGTGCCAAAATTGGAGCATTCACTAATATTCTTTTCAATTTCTGAAAACAATCATCATATTATTTTGTCCAAAGAAACTTACATCCTTTTAGAGTTAACTTAATCATTGGACTAGATAACTGTGAATAAATTCTAAAAAAATCCGGTATTAACCTACTAAAATAAGAAAAATAAGGATCTCACTTATATTTGAGGGTCTTGGCCATTCTTCAAAATACTTTGATTTAGCAGGATAAATAGTTATTCCTTTTTTTGAAATAATGTGACCATTGAAATATATTTTTTGTAACTAGAACTCAAACGTGATGAATTTCCCAAACATCTTCTTATATTTTATGGTTTGTAATAAAACCCTTAAATGCCTTTCAAGTTATTTTTTTTACTTATGGAATAAACCAAAATATCATCAATGGACACAACCAAAAACATATCCATCAACTCAAATAAAATTATATTCATAAGATCCATGAATACAGTAGGTGAATTGGTTAAACCAAAAGCATAACTACAAATACATAATGTCCATATCTAGTACCAAATATAGTCTACCGAATGTCTACTTACTTTACATTCAACTGATGGTGCCCCAAACCCAAATCCATCTTCGAAAAATACTATTCTCCCTAGAGCTAATCAAATAAATCATCGATATTAGGCAAAGTTTACTTTTTCTTAACAATGATGTTATTCAATGCTCTATAATCAATGAAAATTCTCATTGAACTATCTTTCTTTTTAACAAATAATACAGGACCACCCCATGGTGATGTTTTAGGTTGAATGAAACATTTATCTAATAACTCCAACAATTTCTTCTTTAACTCTAAAATTTCAATATAATCCATTCGTTAAGGGTGTTTTAAAATTGACTTAGCCTCAGGAACTAAGTCACATGTAAATTAAACTTCCCCATTAGGTATAATACTATGAAATTCGTCAGGAAAAACATCAATGTACTCATTTACCACTGGCACATCATTAATATGAACAATTACATTTTTTTCAACAATATGCGAAATGTAACATTCATTTTCCTTATTCTACAAGTCTCTCAGCTTCATAATATGTTTTTAACAGTAAGGGTTCATTATTGTACATAAATTGAAAAAATTTATGAAAAGAAACCTCTTTAGCTCTATAGTCAATCTTAACATGATAAACCGAAATTCAATACATAACGAAAATAACATCAAACTCTACTAGAGACAAAAAAAGGGTTACATGTATATTCTTTTCACACACAAAGATAAGAAGGTTATTATAATTTTATTTTGTCTAAACATTTTCCCTAGGTTTTTTAACAAAAGATCAGGATTCATATATTTTGATGGTATTCCCAATTTATTAGAAAACATCATAGAAATGAATGAATGTGTAGACCCTGAATCAAACAACACATTTGCATAACATGAACAAACAAACAGCGTACCGTATAATACTTCATTTGATGGCCCAACATCGGCTGAATTAGTTGCAAAGGATTTCACCACCACTTTAAACTTGTAGTATAGTACATTTCCTTCATTTTATTTCTTTGTTGGAAACTCATTTTCATAATGAACCATTTCATTTCACTTAAAACAATTTACTTACTATAAATATGATTTGGTCTTACCATTAACCTGATATTTTTCAGTGCAATTTCGAGCCTTATGTCCCATTTTACCACATGGGTACCACTTACCATAATTTAAAAGACATTCCCCTGCATGTTTTTTACCACAATTTTTACAAACTATAAACTTATGTTTCTTACCATCAGACATTTTTGAAGAGTTATTCCCTTTCTCCTACCTCCTCGACCTCTTATTCTATTATTTTCATAGAAAACCTGATCTTCAGCAAACTCCATTTCCACTATCTCTGCACAATGAACAAGTTTTTCATAAATCTTGAACCCATGAGAAGTTAAATCCCTTCGATACTTTGGATATAATACTGTGTTAAAATTGTTGATTTTACTATTAAAATATGGTATGAAATCTAGATCAAACCTTGCGAGTTGAGTGAATTTTGCATCACAAGCAGCCACTAAGTCATCCTCATGCCTCAATTACAAGAATTGTTTTTCCATTATAAGATGAACCACCATAGGAAAATATTTCCCAAGAAACATACCTTTGAATTCATCCCAATCAAGAGCATCAATCTCCTCACTATCCCTGATATTTTTCACTATAGACCACCACTGATCAGCTTCACCTTCAAAATGGTAAACAATTTGACTAACCTTTTGTTGTTCTGAACAACCCAAGACATCAAAAATATTTTATAGAGCTTTAATCCCCCCTTCTGGTAGCACCGAGTCTGATGATCAACTAAATGATGGGGGATGTTGCCTTATGAAATTCTCAACTACATACATGTTCCTATGCGGTTGATCTAGCTAATATTGTGCATGGATACCACCACCATTTATATCCTGAGTCAATTATTCCATCACTGCAACAAATTGTTCAGTTCTGATTCCAACCATCTAAAGTTGATAATTTGGAAGGTTGTTTTCATCCTTATGTCTTTCCAACATAGTTGCCCGGTTTCCTCTACTGAAATCCATTTTGACACAAAAATATCTTAGGCAATGTGACATGGTAATCTATAAATTCGATATCATTTAAATCAAAACATAAGATAAAAATAATTTATTGATATTAATTTAACTATATTTTAACTCATAATGTTGTCTAAACTGACCTCTAATACCAACTACAAGGATCCGACCTTAAACATTACATATTCCTGAATTAAATGGATAATTCACATTGAAGAGATTTTCAGGTTTAGAGTTTTAAAGAATTAGGTCATAAAATTTACATAACAACAAGAATATTACATGTAGATAATTCTACTATGTATCCATTTTTCTCATAAAATTAAAACTCTAGAAAAAAGTGTCATGTCTATTTTCATGTTTTAGACAAAAAATAATTTTCTATGATCCCATCCTTGACCCTATTCATCTTTATGTCCTGTGAAAAACATTTCAAAACTTGGGATGAGCATAACATGCTCATTAATGGTTATAAAATAATAAAGAAATAATTATTCCATCAATACATACCAAACATAAACTCTTTTACTTACCTCATGAGAACATAAGATTTATGAATAACACATAGTAATAAAAAATCATAATGGTACATGTGGCATTCATATCATAATTACATTGTAGATATGACAACTACATAGGGAGTTATGTTGGAATACCCATCAAAGTATATTCCCAAAATTTATTAGGAGAAACATTCACATTTACCTCTATCACATTACCCAATGCATTGGAGAGCTATCACGTGCTCACCTACCCTAGGTTTATCATGGAACCACTCGTATACATAAACAATTCCCATGAACAATAATATATTCATATCACATAATACAAACATAAAGTAATGATAACATTTCCACATTTCAATCACAATATATCATTAAAATATATTGAAATAACAAATATAGTATTAAAAAAAATTTCAATACCAAAATACATAAAAAGTATATGGTATTTATTTTCCCTTAAAAACACTATGACTTGTAAGGAACCCAAAGATCAAATAATACTCACGGTGGCGGAAAAAGGTCTTTGTCACTGCATACATTAAAAAAATATTTCTCTTATTCGTTTTGTAAAACAATTAATATAAAAAAATCCCTTTGAATTAAATGAAATGTCAAAGGGGTTTATACACTGTATAAAAGAAAGTCACGTATAAAACAAAATATGCCTCAATGAAAGGAGATTGAGACAATGTCCCTTACCTCATGTCCGACTTAACCCATTCGCTCTTTAATCTCCGGAATAATAAACTAAAGATAATTTTAACTTTCTTAAGAACCTTTATAAAGTTTATAATTCCTTTCAAATCTCTTATTACCATGGTTTAAACCTTATGTAATCATTATGGTAATAATGGTTATTTTGTCAATATTTGGTACTTTGGTAAAAAATGAACACCTTAGAATTACATGTTTTCCATGTGGCCAATAGTTCATTATCTCTAGAAGGATATATATCTTATATATACAGTATATATAGGTATTTTTAATATTATATAACATTTGAAGATAAGAAATGAAATGCACGGTTCATGGAGACGGTAAGCCGTACGTACGCATGAATGCTACTTTCATTTCTACTTCTTACTTTAATGGAATTAAAACATAATGATACATAGGTATATTATAATTATAGTACGATATCATATATTATATCATTAAATATATCCTTTATACATCCCACATATGGCATTAAAGAGTCATATAACATTGAGGGGGTGGTAGTCTGCACTTCCTCAAATGAAATTATCGCATTTACCCATTATGGAAACCATAAAGGAAGGATATAAATGTAAAATATAGAAACATAATGAAAACATAAACAAAATATATATCATATATAAATATAGTTCCATGTTAATGGACACCATGAGGGGTTGTAGGAGATAATCAAATAATCATCATTTCGTGAGTCTTTAGTTTTCCATCCACAGAAACAATATGTTTTTCGCCCATTAGATAGAGGTGTGTGTAAGTGTAGTTCGAATAATTCCCATAAAAACATCCTAGTATATTTAGGATTCTGGTGTTGTTATAAAATAATGTAATAAAAATATTTTAGGAGTTGTATAAATAAAATAAAAGAAAATATGTTAAGAGGAACTATTTCCTTTAATTTGGGAAACTCCCTTTGGTTTGAACCAAAAGTACTTCTTGAAGTGCCTTCTACATAAGGTGAGGCTTCTAGGAGGAGGGTAGAGATATTAAGAGCTTATTTGGGTAGGGGTTGGATGATATAAGGGGCTTGAGATGTGTGAGAAATGAGTTAGAATTGAGGGCTTTTTAATAATGGGGAGGAGGGGCTCTTTAAGAAAGTGTGAAAATATTATTTTATTATATATTGATATTCAGTTTCAAAATGTCCAAATATAATTAACGTCAAATATAAGATGAATAATGGTTGAAATAGAAACATCCAATAATAATTTCACAGGTTTTTTATATTGTTTTTATATTTATAATCTTATTTATTTAAATCATTTTGTTAATGAGATAAATACTACATCATTATTGTGTCATAAAGAAATCTATTTATTTGACGTCTAAAAATTATAAAAAAATACCATGACATAAGAAATCTGTTTATCTTTCCAATGAATATTTATAGTTGAAAATATACTTATATAACCCCATATTAAAATTTATTTACAAAAAGATATTTGTTTATGTTATTTCTGCCTTTACAATAAGTTAATTAAAATAAAGTGTTATTATCACTCATAAGTGGCTCCATAGGGTCCCAAAATCGACCCAAAGATGATCATGGTCATTAATAACTCAACCAATATGGTTAAAACAAGTTTTGAGGTAATTCTTTATATTAAAAAATTATTTTTTCCTTGAATTACTTTATTTAACTTTAACCGCGATAAATAAAAGTCAAAAGTTACTATTCATGAAAAATAATTATTATATTATTGAACCAAATTTCACATACCGATAACAATGATGTATGTTAGATTTTAAAATTTCAATTCATTGAAGAGGTAAAATTTCATTTAAATGAATATTCAGTTTTTTAACTACTACTAAGTGGTGTCACTATTCATCAAAAATTGATGTTTTTCGGAAAAATTCCAAAAACCCAGCCTAATCCATATTTGATATTGTAAATAAAAAAATAATGTCTATTTAAAAAAAAATCTAAACATAGAAATTGGATCAATTAATTTAAATTAATTCCAATTGTCAAAACAAATAGAATGTTTTTTAGAAACAGTAACTATCAAAAGATTGACACTTGTTTATGTCCTATTTCAAAGGGAAATTAATTCTAATGAACATCATAAGATTAATTGGTAAAACTATAATATAATAATACTTTAAATAAATTGAAAAAAATAATATAACTATAAAAATATATTAGATTAAAAGTCACTTTTTAATAAAAATATACTATTTTCACTATTCTTTAAAAAACAGTTTTATCAGGAAAATACCAAACATTTTCCAATGTAAATTTTGTTGTCCCGAATCTAGAGAAGAATTTTATTTTTTGCAATAGAACATATAAAAATGACCAAAACAAAATTTAAAGAGGGTTATGCGTTAAATGGAGGTAAATCAACCTTTTGATGAATATTAGAGTATTTATGCTTAAAATTATATTCATTCATATATTAAGCACCTAAATTTTATTGGATAAATTTATAACATTTAAAAAACATGTATAATCATATTTTAGTTAGTTTTATTCATTCCTATCAATACAAAGACTTGGGGTTAACTACCATTTAAAATAATATTATTGTATTATTATTGTGCAACGTAAGATTTCAATGAAACTCATTGTTGTGTATCATGTAAACCATTAAACATAGCATCCCCATTAAAGTAAAATTAATATTTAAATCATGAATATTAATAAATATGAAAATATATTATTTTTTATTTACTTGGGATGTTTCACAACTTATATAATTCTTTGTTTCTTTACATATAATATGTTGGAATCCTCAAAAATTATTTTATCTATACCCCTTATTTCCAGAAACCAACAATATCCCCTGTTATTTGAGATATTCTTCATGTTTTTTCTTCCCAAAATTTTGATCAAAATGAAATTGAACTTTCTTAAATCCATGATACTTTCCACCTAATCATCCATAATACTCAATTTTCAAGTTATTTAACTTTATATGAAGATCTCTTATTTTTATGATATTAATAATATATCATGATAGATAATTTGGAACAATAAAAAGGTTTTATATTTTAGTTACCATATAATTTATTTTCTTAGGAGGAAAATAATTTCTTTATCTATCACATTCACTATTATTGTGACATCTCCTAGTTCCATTTACTGGCTAAAAAATCAACATTATAGAAATAATAATCATTGTGAGGAATGAAAAAAAATAATATATATAATTTCTAAATCATGAAACCTCATTTTAAATCAATTATACATTAGGTTTAACCAAGATTATCTATGATCATTATCAAATAATTAGAATGTTATCGTATTCTTGGAAATATCTATAGGGTTCTCATTAAAGTATTCTCACCGAAATTTCCAAAAGTTAACTAATCCTTCCTTGAATACAAAATAGAGTGACCTATAATTTTAATAAGGTTATATTGCATTTTCTTATGAGTATTAATTATATAACATAATTATTCATGCCTGAATAATTTTGTTTTAGTGCCTTTGGAAACCTAGACATATATATGAATTTTCCAAAAGAGTCCCCCATTATCTTCTTCACAACTAGAACCATTATTACAAATATTATTCCTAGAACAATTCATAATATCTAGTGGATTGGAAGACATATGAAAGGCTGAGCTCATATTCTCATTAACGTTATACTAGTGAGATATAAAAGATCATATAAGAATAATATGAGCATAGGGTATGTAAAAATGGGATTAACATTTGAAATCCATACCCAGTAAATCAAATATCATAATATTATGTGATGGAATAAAAAGTGGATATTAATATGAAATAAATAATAAATGAATAATATTTCATGATCCATGAAATCATAATATGGCATAATACATGAAATTTCAAAACATTCTTAAATATTGAAAATCGTTTCCATAAAAATAATTCCTCATAAACAATGATATCATACTAGAATTGGTTCACTACAAAAACCATCTTAGTAGTAAAGGTTCAATCATAATAATATCATAGGGTATAAATTACCTTACTTAATTTTATTCACTTTCCATTCCAGTCCTGTTTATCTGATGAGATATCAATCATTACCCAATGCGTTGGATGGTTGTATGATTTCAGTCACACCCTTTATTTATTATAACATAACCACCATCATTGGTTTATAATGAAACTTTCATCCTTTTTTTATAATTTAAAAACTATCATATAATTAAAACCATACATATGTGTTTCACAAGATAAAAAAAATTCATCATATAATAACACCATAACCTTGGAAAATAAATCATGTTCCATAGAAATTTCGGAAATTCGAAGCAACATAACCCAAGGAAAATAAATGGGATTCATAAACATCTCAAAAATAGTAATCATACATAAATGTAGTATTAATTTTATTTTTATATCAAATCCAAATTAAATCATAATTAACATTAAAGGATTTTATCATATATGAAAATTCTAATAAAAGATCACTAAAACATTTTTTTGAAGAAAATTACCATACTAATTTGAAAACAATATTTAAAATAGGAATATAATAAAAATATTATGGAAGATATTTTCCATGAAAAAAACCTAGAAACATGTAAAGTAATATTCAATACCCTGAGTGGTTAGGAAAAGAGAAAATTCTGTTCATCCAGTATGATTAACAATTCATTTCACATTTTTGTAAAAAATTCAAAAAACACATCATTTGAAAAATAATAATTAGATTACTTTTAATTTTATTTTTTAAAATAAAATAATGGTGAATAATTACCTTAAAAAACATATAATAATATAAAAATATTTCTCTATAATTTTTTTAGAAATCAATGACATATAAGAAAAAGGCTTTTTGATTGAAGAGATAAATAAAGTAAATTTTCCTTAAAAGAAATATTTTTAGTCTCGTGACTGCAAAAGTTGTGGGGAACGAAAGATAAACATGTATTTTCATGAAATAACTATATTATAATATTACTAAAAAGTTTATTGATAGATATATTATTGTATATCATCATCATATAATTAATTATAAATAATCTCGAAAAACAATGAGAATGTAAAATAAAAGTATTACCGCTTTGGTAACTTTTGAATTGAATTCCCAAAAAATAAATTAACTGAGATAGATTTTTAAATATAAATAAATTTCAAAATAATTATCATAAAATACATTCATGGTTATTATATACACCACATATGATAAATAAGTGATGAATATAGCTTGTGTCAAAAAAAAATTAAAAGTTAGATGAAAATCTCATAACTCAAGTCTAAATTCCTTTATACACATTGGAACCACCATTATAATAAATATTTAATTATTGAAAATATATTACATTACCATAATATTATATATAATACCATATATGATTCATTTATTACTTTTATCAACAATATATTAATAATTCTTTATTAAAATAACTATTGCGACTGACAACAACTTTGTTTATCCTATATGTTTTTGTTTGTTAGTTTTGTTCGTTGCACATTGATCTTTTTTCCATCATATATAAAATATTAATCAATATTTAAATATAATATAGATTAATTATGTAGATGTTTAGAGTCTTTCATAAAATTATATATAGGAAAACAAATTAAAACATTCATGGAGATGGTAGGAAGTATGTATGCATGAACACTGCTTACATTTTTTGAAGGATGAAATGAAGTAAATTCAAATATAATATAAACGTTCAAGAGACATTATTATATCATATAAATCATATAAAATCATAACTTTTTTTCAACATCCATGTAACATAGAAATGAAAAAAAATCACATCGCTTCGTAGAGGTGGTAGTACACATGTATGCATAAGTGACATTATCTTTTCCCAACAGATTGTAAGGTAATAAGTTGTATATGATATTATAATTAAATATTTAAAAAAATTTCATAATTTTCATTTATAAAAATTAAATATATAATAATAACCATCCCAAAAAACTGTAAAGTAAATGAATTGTATCCCTATGTGGAGATGATAATCCGTACATACGCCCAAACAAAACTTTCACTTACCATTGGATATAAATATGATGAATAATGGTTGTCTCATAATCATAATAATTTATTTATAATATTTTTTATACTTCATTTATTATTTTATAAAGAATATATAAAATTTAAGGGAGGTAAAATAAGAATTAAAAAGAAAGTGACCAGTTAAGGTGATTACCTATCAATTCAATGAACTCCTTTAAATATAATCTTAAAGATCCTAGGGTTTATCTTTTTATAAGGAAAAAACTATAAAATGTTGAAACGGTAATGAGAATATTAGTTGGTAGGGATTTTTTGAACTATAATTTTCAATGTTCTATGAAGATGAGAAATTATGGGTTCTCATTTATAATTAAGGGTACACACAATTTTGGAATTTTGGTAAAGACTAAAATTTATTATAGAACATTGAAATAATAATTCTTCAAAATGAACTATAAATGGAAATGGGATCACATATTTTACTATATGTTATCCCCATTGTCCTATTTAAATATTTTTAGGCTTTTATTTAATTTAATAATATATTATTTTTTAAAAATTTCTTTATTTACAATTTAGATAGAATATATTTAATTTGGAAATGAAATACATAAATAAGAAGTTTTAAATTGAATATAATAAATTTAATATGAAATAATAATAATAAATATTTATCTAAAAACTTTATGGTAATCATTATCCCATTAAAATTATCTTACATTTAATATTTTCAAAATCATTTATTATATTTTTTATTAATTGGAGAAATACTGCATCGATTTTTCTTAAGTATTTAAAAACATTCTATAATTACTAAAAATTATAAATAAAAGTATACCATTAAAATAATTTCATTAGTATAAAATTTGATACTTATTTAAGTTCACAAATTTCATTGGTCCTTATTTGGGAACCTAAGTGATATTTTAAACAATGAGTGTGACATTTTGTAACTTTCTTTGATTTAAGTATTATATTGTTCACTTTCGATGAAAAGATTCAATTTAAAAAGATATATCTATATCCAATGGTGAGCAGGGTAAAACAAAATTTATCCATTAATAATAATGATGAAACAATGATGGCCTTATCGCTTGGTTTTAATCTAGATTAACTAATTTTACCCCTTACTAAGGTGATAAATTATACAATAGTTATTATTAATATTGAAAAATATAATAATGGAATATTTATAAAATTTGAGTATTTATATTTCAAATATTGAATCCATTTTATCAAATTTAATACCTACAAGTGATAGAAATTTGTTTTAAAAATAAGTGTGCAATGTGTGATAACAAACTCTCTGTTAAAAAATAAAGTTTTAAGAATAACATTGGATATATTCTTATCCCATTCCTAGAAAAATATTTTATTAATAATTAAAAAATTTAGTTGGTATATAATACATAAATTTAAAAAAAAATTAAAATGTTAATCTGTTTAATTTATTTAGATAAAAACACATTCCATGTATAAAAATAGTTTTTGCAGTAAATTAATTTTTATGTATATGAATGTTTTTATACTAAATTCAAATATAAAAGTGATACCAATAAACATAAATATATTATCTAATATATAAGATTACATATTTGACAATTAAACTATATTAAAACAATATACATTACTCTATACATTACTGAAATAAAAAACAATTTTAAAGTAAAATTAAAATTATTCAATATTCATTAGAAAGTCAATCATTTGAGAAAATTATTAAAAAATAATCCTAATATGGTCTTAATATGACGATTGAATTTTTTTTTCAATATATAATATAAAATTTTAAAATGTTTTTAAATTAATTGAAATATTTTCTCTCATGTGAAATAAAAAACATTTGGCTTGAAAATATATATTTATACAATAAAACTACTTTGCTAAAAATTGATTGATTACATACTACGAATATTTCAATATATTTATATGTAGTTGAAAATTTATATATATTTCATAAATTAGTTCATATTATTCATACCCTCTACTATAACATCAATTTTTAATTATCACACTAAATAATAATATTTTAATAGTGTGTTATGGTTCATTTAAATTTGGTATTGCATTTAATACAACAACCAAATAATTAAATTTAATTAAATTAGTAATTTCATTAAATATAGGGTTCTTATATTTAATACTTATGATTTATTTGGATATCGTAGATCTATTATATTTGTAGTACATCAATTCTAATCTCCATAAAATAAATGAAGAGGACATGTGGATTTGATAATATTTCAAAAGGTGTATTAATTGAGAATTTATTCCATGTTGGAAAGAAGAAAGAAAATTTCCATTTAGATATTCTACCTTTTAAGGTATTTATATGAAAACCATGGGGTTTTAATGGTGTATTTGAGGTCCTTTATTATTTTTAAATGTGGGAAGTTAATTAATAATGATTCGTCCTTATTAACAAGGGTGATAGAGATTCTGCCTGAAATTAAAAGAGTCAAAACATATACATAATATGGTTAGAAGAATTATATAGACACGATGAAAATAAATAAGTGGAGAAGGAGGAAATTATAGTGTAATGACATCACATGAATGTCCTCTATATTGAGAAGTAGTGAAACCAATTTTTAAGTGTGTATCCACATTATTTTTCTAAAAAAGGTAATCCTTATTTTTAAAGAAGGAGCATTAAGTTCCTTTTTGTGATGAGAGGTAGTGAAATTGTTAATTCATTTGAATAGTGAGTTAAAAGGGTCTATAAGGCCAATCAATTGTTAAACCGATAAGAAATAGTTCACTCAAGTATTTTGGAACATATAAACACCTCATTTTCATTTTCCTTAGACCATCTCGATTAGGTTAATCAATGTAAAATCATGTATGTCATTTATTTATTTCTATCATTTAAAATGTAAAATTATGGGAGATAAATATTTATTTATCAAATCGAGTGAACAAGATAAAAATCAAGGTTCAATGATTTAAATCAAAATTACCCTGATTATCTCCCCTTTCAGGGTAATATCTATAATAAGGGACCAATATTTTTTATCAAAGGGTTGGATTTTAGGGTGATGTTTTTCTCTCTCAAATGTGTTAAAGAAGTGCTAGTGATAAAGAATAATGGTAGATTAAATGAATAAGGACAAATTTTATTATGATGGTAGAATATTTTGGAACAATAATTTTATTTATGTGTGCGGAATTTTGCAATGTATTTATTCATAGAATAACGATGAACATGGAAAATGATACCTTATCATAAATAGACCACAAGGATAAATAAGTGGATTAAAAGAAAATAAATTCATTTAATGGAGAAATACAAATAACTATATATACTAAATAAATCTCTTGTAAAACTCTCACACTATGTAAAAATGTGTTGAATACTTATGAATTTGATTCCAATGTTTGAGTAATGAATTTGTCGGTTCTGTGGAATAAATTAAAAGACTGAAGGATGAGATCATCCAAAATAGTGGATGGATTCATTGGACATATAAACATTCTTATTGAATAATAGATTTCTCATAGATAAAATATGAAATATGTAAGTATAATTAAGATAATCTAGAGAAAACTTCATCATTTGTTTAATGTAATTATATATATTCTTGAATACATGGATCCAAAAGAAGTATATATGGATAGCCTTTATTATTTACATGTCCCATATGAAATGACAAATGATTAAAATTAGTACATTTTTAAGGATAACTCATAAGAGGTTGTATTAATGAAAATAAATAAACCTTATATTTATGAATATCTATAAAAATATTAGTTCTGTAGAGTTAAGTATTTATATTCCTCTAAAGATAAAAGGAGAAAACAAAAATCCAAATTCAAATTCAATTTATTTCAATCAAAGTGGTAACGTTAGACATCCTGATAATAAGTGTTTTAAAAACATCCATGATGATATGGATGATGATTCTCTCAAGAAACCTTTTAATGGAAAAATAATTAAGAGAAAATCATAATGTAAATTGTTGAAGAGGAAAAAGGTTCTATCACATAATGGAAAGCTTAGATGATTAAATAGTAGATGAGGTTGAGTATTGTAGGGAGCTTTGTGAATATTCATTAGTTTTTATTAAAAGACTTGATATTTATTATAGTGATAATAGAAATGATAAATCGGTCAGAAGAGATGATGTTTTGGTTGAGCTTAAAGGACCCCTTGAAAAACATGCCTAAAAAATGGATACAACCTAGAAGGAAGTTGTAGTTATGAATGAATCATATATGTATATGGAATAACATTATGAACATACATTGGAACTAAAAGTAGATATTTATGATATGAAGTTTGGAATTTTTTAGAACTAATAAACTTAAGGGGATATGAAGTTTCATGTGGAATAATTTGTGATAATCATAGATTTATTGACAGACAATATGGAAGAAAAGTCTAAAAATAATTGCTAAAAATAATGAAGATGTCATAGATTGGTGAAAAAGGGCAGATGATGATGAATAAATCATCAAAAATGTAATTAAATTTTATTTTTGAAGAAATTACATTTATTTAGAGCATTTGAAACACCTGGAGTGATGAATAATGAAAATATTTCCACCCCATAAGAAAATAATTTAAAAACAAATGGGAGTATGTAATGGGTCATGAATATGTGGACAAAACAGATTTTCCTCATAACAAGACACTATCATCAACTCCCTACAGGAAATTAGAATTTGGAGATGATTGTGGTGTTAATTATTAAATTGAAAATGTATGGATGGATTTGTAACATCTGGACCCAACTCAAACCTAAGACAGTGGGTGGACTGGTGGGTCACATGACCTCATGAGTATCTCCCTGAATGCCAGAGGATTTCGACTAGTAGTGAGGGCCTTTTTAATGTGTCTGTTGGAGGGAATATTCCCTCATAAGTAATAGGTAATGAACAATAGAAGAAAAAAAGTTTATAAAAAATAGTAGAAACACAAAAAATGAAAACATTATTATAAGAAACTGATTAAATTATAAATGCGGAGACTGGAAAATAAACTAGATATTAAATGATGTCATGATACATTATTTGTGAATAACCGAAAGCTCATAAAACAGAAACCCAAGAATACTATTAACTAAAAATGAAACATGCAAAGGGAGACAACTGCATCACGAGCAAGGCTCAATCCTCTACCATAGTCTCCATCCTATGTAAAAAGAAACATTCAGGCATTAGAAGTAGCATGATTCCCATAGTCAATACATGCAAGATATTATCTACTCGGATGTCAATGATAGTTGAGTAGGGTGTGATATAAAATCCCAGTAGGCTGGATACCATGGGGTCTAAACCTTTCTATTTCGTGCCATAATTAAATGTAGTGTGTCATTATATAATAAATGAAAACTATAAATTAAGTGAAACAAATAAAAAATAACTCGTTCTGTGTTCCCAACGACACCCATCCCTAATCACCTACTTCGGCCTAAGTCAGGATTCGGAAAGATGAACCTATAAAGAGAAGGATGCACTTATGTATATATATAATACTGGAAACGAAAGGAAAAACAAGGAAGAGGCATACCCCCAATCATGTGATTTAATTTGGAGTCTAAACTATGTGTCAACATAGTGTGCATCAAACACTAGAAGGGTATCATAATTTACGAAGGAACAATGATTCATAATTAAGAACCTTCCACACATCATTATTATTATTAGTTTTATATTGTAGAGTGGGAGTCTGATCATACCCCAATGGTATAACTACAATATATCCTTAAATTTATCCAATACCACTAATCCCTTCCAAGGAAATCTATCGAAATACCAAATATCACTCAAGGAATGGTTTTACCATAAGTCCATCGTGATATCGCCCAAAAGGGGTCAAGTATCATCTGAGGATTAGTGTATCCACATTTCTAACGGATCTGTCCTCAATGGATCCTTTGGGAAATAGTATCACATGTATTGAGAAAGCCTGACAAGTTTCGGTCTGGAAATTCCTAAGACATCGCCCCTTGGTGCATAGTGGTAACCAGTCAGGAACAGAGAGTCCAACCGTGAGTCCTTAATATGGAACCCATTTCCCTCACCTCCCTATACATAATTAGATTTAATAGAACATGTATCATGGAGTTTCATTTGTAATTGAAACTAAACAGTATAGGTAACTCTATCACAAAAAATGATCATTTAATCTGAGAATCTATAGCTAAATCAATTTATTAGTGAAAGAAATAAAAATAGCCATATTAATTTATAAATTAACATTAGATTAATAATTGATGAAAATAGAAATTCATTTTTCAATAACTTACCAACACAACCAAAGATCATTATTCAAAATTAACGAAAATTATTTATTTAAATAAAAATCAACAAAAGAAATAATGTAACATGTGCAATTGATTAATTTAATTAATTTGGGGCTAATAGAAAATAAAAAAACATCAAAACACCAAAAAGAGTATCTAATGATGTTGCTATAATTTAAATGGGATAAAATGCCTCAGAAAATTGTGTGAAGGTTCTGTAAAGTAGTTTATTTAGTTTAAAAATGGTAAAAATTAGACCTCGTTAGTAGGCACCAACGAGCGGCACAACATGCGATTTAAATAAATCAAAAAAATGAAGGGAAAGAGATTAAATTTCATACATTATACTTATATAGGATCTTACACTCCATAATGATCTTTTATTTGACCTAAAATGGAGGAAATAAGACAATTTTAGAAAATCACCAATTTTGAGTAAAAACCATCAGTGGAAGATCACATGAAAGATAGAGAAAGAGACTGTACGATTCATGGCCCATGAAGTTAGCCTTACCAAGATCCTTAAAACGCAAATGAAGGTGAAAAAAAAAGATTAGAATTAGAGTCGCAATGGTCTTCCGAACGGGGAAGGAGGTGGTGTGCACCACCTTGGGAGGGGGTGCTCCACACACAGGAGAGAGCAGGAGAGGAGGAGAAGAATGAATGAAAGAAACAAAAAGGAAAGGAATAAAAATAAAATAATAAGGGTAAAATGAAATAAAATAAAATAAAAATAAAATGGGAGGGAAGGAAAATATAAATATAATTAATAAAAATGGTTAGACCCATTTTTAATTATTTTTTTATTCATCCCATTCCAACTTTTAATTTTATTATTTATTTTCATTCCTTTTATATCTCTTTTAATTTATTTAAATCTCATTTAATCGATTTTAATTATTTTTATTCCAAACGTTGTGCTAAGGCATGGTGTAAAATTTTGACATAAATCCCTATCAATTATTTAATTAATTTTATTAGCTGATTATGACCCGCAAGAGGGTGTGCAAGAACACACTCTGCATCCTTTTAAGAATTTTCAATAAAAACATAAACTGTCTTCTCCAAGATTTAAGATGAGACATTACAATAATTTATGTGTGTAATTAATAATGTTTTATCAAACCCAAAAATAAATATCCTCCTATAAATATTAACATGCTATAAATATATATATATACATATTTATATATTCATATATATACACCTGCACATGGATATATAACTATATATATGCAATCCCCATATATATAGATACACATCAGATATATATATACATCATCATTTTTGTCCAAAACTAATAATAATGACAATAATTAAAATTATTATTATTTAATAGTACTCATCAATGTGACAATTTACAATTTAAAAACAACAACCATAAAAAAGGATAGCGGTTATTAAATTAAAATTGATTACTCATTTTTATTTAATTGAAATATTTAAAAATATCATATTTAATACATTGTCTAGTTATTATTTACACTCCGACACAATTTTTTTTTGTGGAGGTACATTTTCATTTTTTTTCCTCATCACAAATAATAATATTAATAATAAAATTATTATTATTATTTCAAAGTTCCCAACAAAAATATTTATAACCCGACTAAATTGTTTTCCAGTGCGATCTGAGAAAATGTTTGATACTGAAAAAATTTATTCCCTGCCTAGGGTAAACCCCATATCCCAGATCTAATGGTGGCCTCAGATTTATAATACAAATATTCTTTTGAGAGACATCTATTATATATTATTAAAAAGTTGGAATAATAAATTTATCAAATATAATAAAGGTATTATCACATATGAGCTTTCCAAAAACCCGATGCGAATCAAAGTTATACCCTTCCTAGGGTGAACCCAACATTCCAAACCTAATGGTGGTATCAGATTTCTCATAAGATGCATTGTTTGAGTGTTATTTTATTTTTTAAATAAAACGCACACTTGAATATGAATAAAATAAATTCAATATTATTATTCTTTCAACGTGGAGGGTACACGAGTCATGGAACCCCATGCTGACTCATTGCATAACTCTGAAAATATTTCATAGAATATTTCAATGTTATATGAAAATACTTTAACACTTATTTTAATTTTTTTCCATTTTAATTTTAATCTAATTAATTAAATAAAATTTATTTAAAAGACACACTGTAGTGTTAACTATCAGAAATAAAATGTTCTGACAGTTGATTTTAAATCCGACCTGCCCAGCTAATGGAAAAAATAATTTCTTTTTCTTTTTCATTTGGTTCAAAACATAGAATATTACAAAGTTCCCATATTAGAAATTCTCGTCCCTGATAAGCCTTCGGGAACAACGTAACCTTAATCAGATACAAAAGTGTCCTGAATCCTTGCTCAAAATATTGTGCTACATCTCTAAATGAACAGTGCACATTAAAATATTGGTTATGAAAAACATCACAAAAGAAATTATGATCTGAGTCAACACTCATTTTCGAACTAAAACACCAAGACAGTACTTAAACAAACCAATTTACCTAAAGACAAGACCACGTCGTCGTCTCATTAAACAGTAGGTTAATGTTACTTCGAATCTTAGGTTTTAACATTAGAAAGGGAATATTCCATATCATGACACCTTCCAATATAATAATTTCATACGAGGCATGACCTTATGTATTGTAGGGACGATTCTCACATGATTTCAAAAATGGATAAAATGGGCGATTCCCCATTAATCTAAAATCCCATATCAATCTATTTTTTCTTTAAAATCTTAGTCCAACCCAAAGCGCACTACTCTCACCAAATGACTTGCCAATTTGTTTTTTCACTGACCACTTCATTGAACAAGAGAGATAACTAGTTAAGCCACTGCTTCCATCCCTTTAAGAAGATACTCATATTAGATGACCAACATTTTTTAAATTGCACTGTGATTCCTTCTTTTGAGGTATCTCACATTCACCATGAACACATCCATAAACATTGATAACTGAATCTAGTGACCATACATGATTTAGGCATCACTAAGCCTAACAATAAGTCCAGGGTAACCTCATATTGGAACAATAGGAGCAAAAAGAACTAGAAAAAGGTATTCCATACTCTATGTTTATGTGTGAGACATTAGTATAAAGACAAGATCCCTATATTAAAACATTTACTAAGCTAAGGGTGGCATTTTACTGGTGGTCAAGTTAGATGAAACACATGAGCACAAGAGTGTGTGAGGAATTACTATACGAAATCCATGGTCTACTTAGGGACAACCAAGAAGCGATTAGAATGACATGTCAGTGTGAAACAATGAGAAAACTGCCCTAAACAAGCCCAAAAACCTTTAAAGCATTAGCATGGGATAATACCGATGCTCTCCTAATGTATCAAGGATGAAGGAAATATAGGGGGACATGCTCATCTCATAATGGAGAGTACACTAAGAATATTTGGAGATTTCTAGAAGGAAAACGTTTAAACAATGCATGAAAACCTAACCAAACTGGCTAGTGTGTCAAAACACCTCAGTCTCTATAAGGCATCCCAAGCATTAAGACAAACATGGTGCCTTTAACGTAGAAGTCATTGTACCACCCAGTTGACCATAAATGTATTTAATAGTGCAAGACTAGATGATTACACTGAACTAGACCGGTTCATCAAAACGTTAAGCACTTGACGAAACAACGTAAAAGAACGTATTCTACCCTGAGGTGATATAGAAGCATAATGAATTTTAACTCAGAGAATGAGGTACTGAATCATCAATCTCTATAGAAAATAGATGGTCAGACAACCTACAAAGAATTTGACCATGCCCGAGCCATGCCTAACTTGGTTAAGAGGAATATTACTTGATACTCAAACCAAAAAAAAATTGAAGACTACCATGACCACCTATCCGAACAAGGGTGACATTTAGAGAGATATGTAGTTTGACTTGGGAAAATTGAATGTGAAAGGTTCTTTTCCAAAGAAACTAATGGATAAAATTAAACTACCCCTACTCTATGGTCTTAAATAGAGGACATAACTATAGGTTCCATATCCAACCCATTTATATACAATCACATAATATTTAATCATCAAAAGATTTAATCAAAACATCATGTACCATTTTTCAAAACAAAACAAAAGGTACTTGATCTTATCCAATGTCTCAAGGAAAAAACATTAATGTTTTATAAAACTCCATTTTAAATTTTTTTACATTAATTGAAATGCCATCCTTAATTAGGCAATATATCATATAAATTCCCTTTATGTAGAAAAGGAGACCTAAAAGGGTCCCACTAGCCTACATGAGATCATTATAATGCAACCCAAAAATAGTTGTTTAATTATTATGAGTCCCAACACCCATAACATGTTATCTCATAAAGAACATGCCTCAACTAGCCTACTTGGTCCTAGTTTTGACTTCAAGTAGTTAACTAATTAATTTGATATTATAACATGGTAAAAAAAATATCATCCAAGATACATGGGTGGCTATCAACCTATAAAGAAACTATAAACTTTATAGTTTTTGTAATTTGGATCCCATTAAAAGGAAGCTAATAAATTTTAGAAAATATACCAATTACATAACAAACAATAGAGCATGTCACTAAAGGAATCTAATAGAGAGACACAAGTTGTAATCATAAAAGAATAATATTTGAATCATACAGACATTCTAATAGGCATAAAATAATTATTCAAGGAAATCATGGTATTAAATAGAAGCATGGAAACAATTTATCTTGCTAAATATATAACCGAAACATGGTATCTAAAAATTCATGATAAATAATAAAATGACATGGTATACATTCAAAGAACATAATTTGAATCAACAAGAAGAACAAAAAGAAACTACATGGCATGTCCCTATGCATGGCATCTGAATTCCTAGGTGCCCATTATGATGCATGAAATTATCCATCCTTACCTTAACATGATAATGGTAAAATACTATAAAATCCATAAATACATAAGCAATGTAAATTACACCAATCCCTCGAGGTGAAATCATAGAAATTGTAACATTGAAAAGCATGAACATAAATCCGAACCCCATCTACTTGGTCATTTCATGTACGTGGGGTGATCAGTCCCAAACAAAACTATTAACCAAGAAATGAAACATTACTAGCCTCTTTTATACCAACCCAAAATAGTAAGACAATATAAAATACCACATTTGATACTAGTTCGTAACAACCTGACCCGGCTCACCTCTAAGATGGTGGCGAGACTGGTGGTTCACATGACCTCAAGAACATCTTCTTGAATACCAGAGGATACCAACTAGCAGTGAGGTCACTTTTAATGTGTTTGTGGGAGTGAATATTCCCTCATAGATAATAGGTAATGCATAGTTGAATAGACAACAATTTATAAAAAATAGAGGAAGCATAAAAATAAGAAAACTACAGAAGAAGAAACTAAGTAATTTATAAATGTGAAACTTGATAAATAAAATTAGATACAAAATGATTTCATTATATGATGTATGTGAAAAACTAAAAGCATGGAATAAAAAAACACAAGAATATTATCATATAAAAAGGAAATACAAGAAGTGCAACAATTGCATCACAAGAAAGGTTTGGTCTTCTACCACAGTCTCCATCCTATGAAAAAAGAAACATTCAAGAATAAGAATCAATACACCTTCATTTGTCAATACATGCAATTATATGATATACTCGAGTGTCAATGACACCTGAGAAGGGTTTGAAATAAAATTTTAGTAGGATGGCACCCACGGTGTCTTAACAGTTCCATTTCGAGCAATAATTAAATGATTTTTTTTAAGTATATAATAAACAATCAATTAAGCGCAACATAACCAAAGAACTCAGTTCTGGTTCCCAACGACACCCCTCCCTAATCACCTACTTCGGCCTAAGACGAGAGTCTGAAAAAAGTTCCTATAATGAGTAGGATTCACACACATATATATAATCCTGAAATCAAAAGGCAAAATAAGGATGAGGCATACCCAAAGATTGTTCTTCAACTTGGGGTCTAAATTATGTGCCAATACTTTGTGATTAAAGTACCATAAAGGTATCAAAATTTACGAAGGAACAAGGCTTAATAATTAATCACCTTCCACAAATCATTATTATTAATAGGTTTAAGTTGTAGAGTTGGAGTATGAGACTGTCCCAAAGGTATCGCTATGGTACATCCTTCAATTTATCCAATACTCCTGAGACTCTCTTAGTAAATATTTGGAAATAAAATGTATCGCTCGTGTCATGGTTTTGTCATGTGTCCATCCTAATCACGCACAAAACGGGTTGAGCATCATCCAAGGCTTGGCGTAGCCACATTTCCAATAGATCCATCATTTATTGGCCCTTTGGGAAATGATATCACTCGTAAGTATTTAGGAAGCTTGGGGAATTCTCATTCTAAAAAATCTTGTGACACCACCCCCGACGCGTAGTGGTAAGAAGTCAAGAACAGAGAGTCCAATCGTGAGTCCTTAATATAGAACTCCTTTCTCACACCACCCTGAATATAACATTATGGAACAGAACGAGTATCACAAAGATTCATTTATAATTGAAACTAAACAGTATAGGTAACTCTACCACAACAAACTATCATTTATACTGAGCAGCTATAATCAATGAAATTTATTAGTGAAATCAATAAAAATAGGAATATTAATTTATAAAGTAACCAAAATATAATAATTTAACAAAATATAATTTCATTAGGAAAGAATTAATAAACACAACCAAAGATCGTTGTTCATAATTACCTAAAAAAATTTATTTAATTAAAACTCAACAAAAAAATCATGCATGATGTGAAATTAATTAATTTACTTAATTTGGGGATAAAATAAAATAGGTAAATAACGTCTGTACACCCAATGGAGTGTCCAATGATGATTCACTAATTTAAATGGGTAAAATTGTCTCACACAATGGTGTGAAGGTTTAGAAAATCATTTTATTTAATTTAAATAGGGTAAAAATTATGACTCTCTGGTAGGCACCAATGAGAGACAAAATGTGAAATTTAAAAAACGCAAAGAAACAAAGGGAAAGAGAGTAGATGCCCAACCTTATAAGTTTAAAGGATCCTATGCTCTATGAAGATATTTGATATGACATAAAATTTAAAAAATCAGATGATTTTAGAAGAGCCCCAATTTTTGAAAAAACCATCAACAGATGCTCTCATGATAGATAGAGAAAGAGATCATAAGATTCTTTGTGTGTGAGGTTAGACTTATCGAAAACACTATAACCCAAAAGTTGAAAAACAGATGAGAAATAGTGTCACATAGATCTTCTATAGCAGGAAGGAGGTGGTGCACACCACCTAGGGAGGGGGGTGGGGGGTCACTACACAGAAGAGAGGAAAAGAAAGAAAGAAAAAGAAAGGAAATAAAAAAAATAATAAGAGAAAAGGATAAAAATATAATAAAAATTAAAAAGGAGTTGTAAGGAAAATAAAAAATAATAAAAATGATTAGACCCATTTTTAATTATTTATATATTCTTCCCATTCGTGATTTTAATTTTATTATTTATTTTTGTCATTTTACATGTATTTTAATTTCTTTAATATTTATTTAATAAATTTTAATTATTTTTAACCGGAACGTTGTGCTAGGGAGTGACGTAAAATTTTTTACATAAAGCCCAAGAAATTATTTAATTAATTTTAACAACTAGACGAGACATGAAATAGGGTGAGATAGTGTTCAACCTGCGTCGTTTTAAAACTTTGGACTAAAAACTAAAATAGTCTGGACCTTGATTTAAGTGAGACGTTACAAGCATTTAAGTGGGTAATTAATAATGTTTTTTTGAACACAAAAATAAATATTTTCTTATATATATATTTATTTGTTATACATACATATATACATATATGTATATTCATATATATACATCCACATATGTATATATAACTACATATTTATTTATTGCTCATATATATATATACCTCATATATATTTATACATAAATGTTTTTTTCCCATGCTATTAATAATAAAAATAATAAAAATTAATTTTATTTAATAAAACTGTTATATGGAAGCATTTAAAATTTAAAAAAACCATATGAAAAGGATAATTTTTATTAAATTAATATTGATTGCACATTTGTGTGTAATTGGAATAATTATAAATATCACATTTACTACATTGCTGAATTATTATTTACACCGTGACACAGTTTATGAATTGTGATAGTATATTTTCATTTGTTGTCTTCAAAAAAAATATTAATAATCAAATTATTATTATTATTTCTAATGTCCCAACAAAATATTTACAACCCAATTAAATTATTTTTGGGTGCGATGTCAAAAAATTTCTGATGCTGGTAAAAGTTATTCCCTACCTAGGGTAAACCCCACGCCCCGAACCTAACGGTGGCCTTAGATTTATGATACGATGATCAGTTTAAGAGAAATAAATTATTTATTGTTAAATAATTAGAGTAATAAATAAATTAAAAATATTGAGGTTATTATCCAATGTGAGGTTTCCAAACACCCAATGTGAAAAAAAATTATAACATTCCTTGGGTAAAACTGATGTTCTGAACCTAAAAGTTGTCTCAGATTTCTCATATGATACAAAATTTGAGAGTTAATTTATTTTTGTCTTGAAAAAACACACACAAATATATGAATTAATTAAATTTAAAAGTTTTATTCCATCAACGTTGAGGGACTATGGGTCTTAGAACCCCATAATGGCTCATTGTCTAAATCTGAAAATATTTCAGAAAATATTTAAAAGTTTTAAAGAATAATTTTACCATTCATTTAATTTATTTTCATTTTAGTTTTAATTGATTTATTTTAACAAAATTTATTTAAAAGACACATCAGAGTGTTAACTATCAAAAATAAAGAGTTCTGACACTCGATTTTAAAACCATTCCACCCAACTAACGGGAAAAAAATTCATTCTATTTTTCATTTGGTTCAAAACACATAATGTTACAGGAATAAAATAAATATTATCAGTAATTATTGAAAAAAATTGAGACACATTCAAAATGTGTGATAAAAATACAAAATGTTCTTTTAGATAAATACAACACTGAAAACAAGAATGTTATTTTTCATTATATTCTCATAATCATAAATATTATTTATTTGTGGATGAATGTTTAAAAATAAATAAGTATATTATCATATAAGGGATCAATGAGAACTGACTTCTAAGACTGATTAAAAATGGAAATGGATTCTGGTAATTTCAATAACTGCATAAAAAAATGCAAACTGATTACATTTTTTTAAGATGAATAGTAAATTGTTCAACCATGAGAGAAATTGGTGAATAAATCATCCAGAGAATTTTCTTAGAAGAAATGGATAATGAAAAAATAGTTTCAGAAGGTAAATGTTTATGATATAATATTTAGAGTATTACAATGTATGGTTTCTTGTTTTGGGATAGTTAGTGTACCTCATACATGAATGTTAAAATATAATTTAATAATATACTAAAATATAGAAAATGCAGTGTAGTTTTTTTGTAATAAAAAGGTATGGAAAATAATTTTTTTAGATGATAAATGTGGGTGTAAAGGATCTTAGAAAGATATATGTGCTCTTAGTGGATTGTTTTAACAAAAATCTACAAAGTGTGAGCCTGTTGTGTGGCTCGGGGCATAATGTGGAATTTCATAAAAATGATTGAACTGTTGAAACTCAATATATTTAAATCATTCTCTAATTAAAAATCATGAAAGGGAATATCTATCTGAATGGTGAATAAAATTGGTTCATGTTGTCCAATGAAGACAATGATATACATTATCATAATAGACTTAATAATTTGATCCAAAATTCATTGTAAAATTTGGAAAAGGATAATGGAGTGCATGATCTTCCTAAGATCACATGTAAGGATACCCATAGATGAGATTCATGTACCAAGGGGAAGAATATTAAGAATATTTACAAGATAAATAATGGAAAATCCAAAACATTTCCAATAATTTTTTATATAGAAGTTTGTTGGACAATAACTCTTAAAGCATATAATAGTAAAAGGTGTTATGTATTTTTTGTTGATCGGTATAGTAGGATGGCTTGGATGATGGTCATTAATCACAAATATAAAGTGTAAATGTGTATCAAAAAACATCAAAGAGACTATTAAAAAATATTTGGATAAAAATCATATAAATTACACTAAAAATGATATTGAATTTTCAAATACATGAGTTCAAGAATAAATATAAAAATATGGGATGCAACACCAAGTATCATCTGTGTTAAATAATCTATAGAATGAAATTATTGAATGAAGGAATCACATTATAAAAAAAATGGATACGATAATGAATAATGGAATGTCTCTACATGAGAAATATTGCAACTAAGAATTTATCATAATGTTCTATATATCAAATTCAGTACTATTATGTATAAATAAATGCTAGAATCTATATAAAATTGGGTTATGGAAATAATCTTACAAAGAAATACGTTTAGTTTTTTGTAAGTATGTAACACCCTGAAATTTTATGAGAAATTGTTTTATGTCTTATGTTATACCCAACACCCAAGGAATCTTTCACAGCACACAATACAGACTTGGCTTGCATTACACGCAATCACAACTTTCCTCGATAGCGTGTGTAGTACGCAATACCGGGTTTCACTAAACAACGATATATTATTATGAACTAGCCATTATGAATATTATTAACTACAGTTTGAATTTTATTATTCATCTTACACATTTTCTAGAACATGGTAAGAGAACAAAATAAATTTTTCGGGTAAAATAAGTATTTTTCAAGAAATGCAGTTTTGCAACCTTTTGATGAAACACACACATTAAATATAGTTTTTGACATGTTTATATGTTCAATTTGACAAAATAAAATTTTTCTTTTGTATCAAGGTTTAAAAATTTTCTTTGGATAAATTTTTGATATTTTTCTGATAACTTTCATATTTTGATGAATAGTAAAAATGCGCTAATTTTTAATTAAAAAAAACTTTTTTCATTGAGATAATTTATATGGTTAAATTATAATATTGAATGGTTTTAATGTATAAATATAATATATTTTTACCATTTAATATAATGTATGTAATTAGCATTAATTTCACATTGAATTCATAGGTAAAAACATTTTAATCTTTGGCAATGTTTTAACATCTAAAACCCAGTTTCATAACAATGGGATTTATTTTAAATTAATTACTGAAACTTATATAATTTTAATTTTGAAAAATGGATTCCATATTAGGAATCAGTGGGTCTAAATTATGTTAATAGGCTACTTTTTTTTCGGCATTACGAATAGTAACTACGGTAAAGTTTATTTACCATAGTTAAAGGTAAATTGGGTAATTAAGGGTAAATATAAGATTATAAAATTAACCTAACACATGGAAAAATACTATTGGATGACTAAAAGTCGACCCATATCACCTGAGGGTCGTATTAGATTCATTTAATGGACTTTTTTCTATGAAAATAATTTAATTATTAGTAAAACCAATGAATGTGACAACATGTCACTTTTTTAAATCTTATAAGTATAATAATTTTAATTTAGTGATAAACTTAATGAAACATAAAACATGAATAGTATCCAGAAATATAATACAATTATATACATCATAGGAATTTATTTTGAATTTTTAGGGATTAATTAATTATCATTAATTATGACACAATAGTGATGTTGAAAATATTTTATTAATTAAAATATCAAATAAATGGTTTTAAAAATATTAAAATAAATATTATATGAACTATTTAATGTGTTCCACTAATTTTATAGATACATATGACATTTTATGAATCTATTAAAGATTTTAGTTCGTACATATCTTCTGTATATATTTTATTTAAATTCAAATAAATGAATAGTTTCAAAATTGACACTATTCTTATTTTATAAAAATAACATATTATAAAATTTTTTAAAAATCACAAAAATAATTAAAAATTATAAATTAAAATTTATATGGTCTAAAATTTCATACAATGTCAAATTATGGAAAATTCACAACACATATGTAATTATTTATAATAATTTAACATTTAGAATATTATTTCCACAAATAAAATTAAATTGATAAATAAGGATAAATCAAGTTGATAATGTTTAAAATAAATTTATAACATGCCTAAATTTTATTGGTTGATGATATAACATCCCTATCTCATCTAATCTTCAGATATGAGCCATTTTGGAATCTTTTAAGTGGGGTTGGGATTTAATATAAACTAATATTTCTTATATTTCCAAAGGTGCCCCTCTCCTCCCTTATAAAAGGGCACCTCCTCCCTCTCCTCCTCACACCAATTTGAGCCTTCAAGCTCGTCCAATACCTGACCATTTCACTTCCAAACTTACCTAGAAACATCCTAGAGGTCCTGGTCTTCTTCAATGACCAATTGTAGTGCCCTAAGAGGAGGTCTCAAAGAGGTGCTTCAAAGAAGAGGTAATGTCCATTACCGAATATTTCAAATTTATTTCTTCTCACACTTCTTCTTCTTTAGTTTTTTCATTATTAATTAATAACATAATTATCACTCATATACTTATATGTTATTATAATTATGAAACGACCCTATTTCACCATCTATCCATCCTACGGAAAACGAAATCACCGCACTTGCGTACGTACGGAATACCGTCTCCACGTCGTGGTGTAATCTATTTTCCACCACCGCCTTACTGGGATGGGTATAATGGTGTAAAGAATGAATATATATGATTATTGTAAAGTTATATCGATTCTGAAATAGTATACATAGACTCCAATACAATTCCACGATCATGGGAACGATATCATCGCTCGTGCGTACGTACGGAATACCGTCTCCACGATCTGATGCGAGTCGTTCTACATGATTTTCATTGCATAAATGAATTTAGTGGATAAATATGATATATATTACACTAATACATTTCTGGAAATGTGGTATCTATAACCTAAAAAGAAAAATAATAATTTATTCGACAAAACACGCATAAGAACAAAAAGTAATAAACACCCGAATAACAAGTAGCAATGAAATATTACTAATAATAAGCTAAGAATATGACCATATATGATATCATAACAATGATTATGATTCTGGAATAATTCAATTACATTATTTAAATCATTATACAGGAGTTTCAGACACTTACGAAGCAAATCAGACCTAAGGTAAGGGAAATATCACAATCTCATTTTTATCCGAGATTGTTTATACTTTGGAATTTACTGTGGTGTATTTTATCATCCACATCCATGTTTCCTCAATATGTAATATTATTTAAATCCACCTACAATTGTATAAATCCAATTTTACCCTTCAGTGAGTTTTTAGTAAAATATATGAAAGGAATCTTTTGTCGTTTTTCGTATGAGATACTTTTTGACTTTTCCGAAAAAAGTATGAGAAGAATGTTTTTTAACTTATACGGTATGAATGGATTTTTAAAACATTATTTCCAAGAAGCTTCCTTTACAAGTTTTAAAGTTTATTTTTAATCAACTTCTTTTAGTTTAGCATTGTACGACATGTTAAGAAATGAAAAGTTTTTTTGAAGTAGAAAGGATATTTTCCTCAAGAATGGAGTTCATGTGTTTTATCAAAATTATTTTCCATATAAGATAATAAAGGGTTATGTTTCAATCCCTATTATTACATTGATTTGATTACGTTGTGATGGAATTATTTTTATGAATTCCTTTATCTTATATGAATTGTTTTATGATGTCACAATGTTTAAGAATCCCATTTTTATTACATGGGTTATGCTATGATGTATGGTTTATGATTTTGTAGAACACATAAGAATGGTATCATTATGAGATGGGTGGGACCTATATCTCCCTCCAATGCATTGGGTAAATATTTTATATCTCATTAGATATACATGGTTGGAACAGCAGGTTAAACCGGTTCAGTGAAACATGACTGAAACGAGGAATGAACTCGGTTCAGAAACGGACTTTGTCCACTAAGATAGTATTGGAAATGATTATTTACTAATAAGAAATGGTTCTCTATGATTATGTGTGTATTCAGCAAAGCTTCATGTTTTAAGTTATGATTATTGTTGTTACATTTCACTTCTATTATTTATCCCATGTTATAATATTATTATCTCTTTTGTAGGGTAAGATTTCCAAAATGATATGTTCTTACGAATATGATGAGATTGATATTTCTTTTGTTTACCATTACTGAGCATTTGAGCTCACCCTTTTGTATGTTTTCTTTCCCCAGGACAGGAAGAAGGTTATTGAGTAAGATATGCCAAAATAGACTATAGATATGATGAAATAAATGGGAGATAGTGTAGACGCTTTATGAACCAGTTGTTTATGTTTATGTGTTTCTAAAGACACTATACCTATACAGTCATTTCATGGTTTTGTTATTTGTTTTAATAAGTGTACTTCAATTTTGAAGTACTAACAATGTATGTAAAGTATGGGTCGTTATAGTTTGTATCAGAGGAATGGTATAGTCAACCTTTGGAAACTAGGGTGTGAAAGCCCTAGTAAGAACCCTAAGGATATGTCTAAGCATAGAACACAATCTTAGTGTTTTAGAAATGTACATGAATAACCTATGATAAGACATTATGTGTGATATTTTATTCTTGATTATGTGGTTTTCCTATACTAATTTGTGTTTCTCACACTATTCCTCTTGGTTTTAGTCAATGGCTGGAACCCGAAGGAACCGTGTTAATGCGGAATGCGACAGGCAATGCAATGATTGTCCCCCTGAGCAACCAAAAGTTATGGGAGCTAGAATTCAAAATAATGTAGCCATGCTCACACAACTTTCTCAAGCTATGAATCATGTAGGACTTCCAAACGAGCAAAGGAAGGAGCAAAATTCTGTTGAATCCTTCATGAGGCAGCGTCCACATTCATTCAGCGGGTCTACTGAACTATTAGTTGCTGAACAATGGATTAGAACTATTGAAAAGATATTTTCAGTTATTCAATGTTCTGAACATGAAAAAGTCATCTTAGCAGTGTATCGTTTGGAAGGAGATGCTGATCAATGGTGGAATGTTGTTAAGAATATGAGGCAAAGGGCTGAAATTGAGTCCATGGAATGGGACGAGTTCAAGAACTTATTTTTCAATAAGTACTTCCTCGAATTCTCCGAACAAAGATGGAGAGAGAGTTTCTTGAACTGAAGCAAAAGGATGATGAATCTGTTGGTACCTATGAAGAAAATTTTACAAGACTTTCAAGGTATGCTTCTGGTATTATTATCCAACCATAGAGTAAGATCGATCAATTATTTAGTGTCTTAAAACCAAGTCTTCGAAGGGCCTTAGCCATAAGGGACTTCAATAGCTATGAGGAAATTGTTCGATGTGCTCTCAAAGTTTATATGGAGATTGGAGTAACCCATCAGTCATATGGGTTTGATAAGAAGAGGAAAATGGAATTCAATGGAAAATCTAAAGAGCACACTGAAAAGAATATGAGCTTTCCCTGATGCTCAATGTGTGGAAAGAAACATGGAGGGACTTGTCTTAAAGGGACAAGTAAATGTTTCAAATGTGGAAAGGAAGGTCATCAGGCATTTGAATGCCACAATGATGGGAAGAAGATGTCTAATGATGCAAGAAAAATAAGGGATACACAGAATGAACCTAGTATACTTCAATGTTACAAGTGAAAGGAAATGGGGCATTATGCCAATCAATGCCCAAATCCATGGTTTGATGATGATGGTCGACGTCAACAAACTCTTAAGGATAATGACAAAGGAAATTCACATGGAATTTCTATCAGCGATGTGGAGTACGATAATGATGTGGTAAAAGGTACACTTACCATCCACTCTAAAGTAGAAAATGTTTTATTTGATTATAGATCCACCCACTATTTTATTTCTGAAAAATTTTCTAAGGGTATCGCCATATTACCTCAACAATTAGATGTTCAGTTAGCTGTGACAACCCCTAATGGAACAACAGTCGCATCAACAGTTTATAATTCTTCTCCGATTGATGCTTGTGGAAAAGTGCTTCCTACAATTATTGTGATCCTTCCTATATTAGAATTTGATGTGATTCTTGGCATGGATTAACTTTTTCTATATGGAGCGCATATCAATTGCCAAAGAAGGGAAGTCACATTTCATATTCCAAATCATTCTTTGATCGTCTATCGATGCAAGGATGAACATAACCTTCCAGGGGAAATATCTTCCATCTTATGGGTCTTGATTCCACTAAATGAAGGTTATTTACCTGAAATGGTTGGTGAGAAACTCATGATTAAGAATATTCCCATTGTACGAGATTTTTATGATGTCTTTCCAGAGGAATTGCCTGGTCTTCCACCAAATCGTGAAGTTGAGTTTTCAATATAACTCGTACCGGGTGCTTTACCTATTTCAAAGAAACCTTACATAATGGCCCTAATTGAGTTGCAGGAATTGAAGAAGAAAGTCCAAGAGAATCTTGATAAGGGGTTCATACGCCCTAGTGCATCACCTTGGGGAGCACCAGTTCTGTTTGTTTAGAAGAAAGATGGATCAATGAGACTCTTCATTTATTATCGAGAACCTAACCAGATCACTATCAAGAACAAATATCCTCTCCCGTGCATTGATGACTTATTTGACCAACTACGTGGAGCTCAATACTTTTCCATGATTGATCTTCATTCAGGGTATCATCAATTAAGGGTTAAATGTGAGGATATACCAAAGACAGCTTTCTGTACAAGGTATGGACACTATGAATTTATAGTGATGCCATTTGGTCTTACTAATTCCCCTGCTATCTTCATGGATCTTATGAATAGAGTCTTTAAAGACTATCTTGATCAATTTGTGGTAGTCTTTATAGACGATATTGTGGTATATTCAAAGGGAAATGAAGAACATGAAGATCACTTGAGAATTATATTTAAGACTCTGAGAAAGGAGAAGCTTTATTCCAAATTTACCAAGTGTGAATTTTGGCTTCAAAAAGTTGCATTTTTGGGTCACACAATCTCAAAAGAGCGGATATCTGTGGATCCAGTAAAAATAGAGGTTATCGAAAGATGGTCGAGACCAAAAATAGTAACTGAGATCCGAAGTTTTCTTGGTTTGGCTGGATATTATCGACGTTTTGTGAAATATTTTTCATGATTATCTAATCCACTCACCAGGTTGACTCGGAAATGAGTTAAGTTTGTTTGGACGGAGGAATGTGAAGAGAATTTCAAGGAGTTGAAAAGAAGGTTATCCAGTGCACCTGTGCTCACACTACCTTGTAGTGGAGAAAGGTTTGTGATCTACAGTGATGCATCCTAGAAGGTATTGGTGTGTGTTCTTATGAAAAATGATATGGTGATAGCTTATGCCTCACAACAGTTGAAAATCCATGAGCAATATTACCCAACTCATGATTTGGAGTTAGCAGCGGTAATCTTTGCATTAAAGATTTGGAGGCATTTTCTTTATGGAGAAATGTGTGACATTTATACTGATCATAAAAGTGTAAAGTATATTTTCACACAAAAGGTTATGAATATGTGCCAATGAAGATGGTTGGAGCTGATTAAGGATTATTACTACTCAATTCATTACCACCATGGGAAAGAACACAAGGTGGCAGGTGCATTAAGTCGAAAAGACCATGCCTGTTTATCCATGATGAGGATCACAAAAGATCCAATATTTATTTATTTACAAAGGATGGATCATGGGATTTTAATGGAAGGGGAGAAGTATTATCTTTCTCAAATGAATGTTCAACCATATGTACATGTAAAGATTCAAGAGGCACAAAAAGAAGATGTCGAGTTACAAAAGAAGGTGAGAAATGTTCCTGAATTCAACCTTGATTGTGATGGGATAATAATGTTCAGGAATCAGGTTTGTGTTCCTCCCATCCCCGAATTAAAGAAGGATCTGCTGGATGAGGCTCATAGTTCTTCATTCTCTATTCATCCTGGAAGCACGAAGATGTATAGGGACCTGAAAGAGTGCTTTTGGTGGGATGGAATGAAAAGAGATGTTGCTAAATATGTCTCTCAATGCTTGGTTTTTCAACAAGTTAAAGTTGACAGACAGAAGCCTAAGGGGATGTTAAAACCATTACCCATACCAGAATGGAAATGGGAAAACATCACTATGGACTTTGTCACTGGACTTTCTAAAACATCCAAAGGCAATAATGATATCTGGGTCATAGTTGATCGTCTTACAAAGTCTTCACACTTCGTTGCTATTACAAAGAATTTCTCTCTAGATAATCTTGCCAGGATATATGTAAAGGATGTGTTAAGATTTCATGGAGTACCATTTCTATTATATCTGATCGGGATCCAAGGTTAACTCAAAGTTCTGGCGAAGTCTTCAGCATACTCTGGACACAGAGTTGAGTTTCTGCACTAGTTATCATCCTTAGACAGACGGTCAGTCTAAGAGGACAATTCAAACACTAGAAGATATGTTGAAAGAATGCTCTATAGATTTGAAAGGTGGTTGGGATCAACACCATCCTTTGGTGTAATTTTCTTATAATAATAGCTTTCACTCCAGTATTCAGATGGCTCCTTATGAAGCTCTCTATGGAAAGAAATGCAGGAATCCAACTTGCTGGGATGAAGTTGGGGAAAGAAAGATATTAGGACCAGATCTTATTGATGAAATGGCAGAAAAGGTCAGATCTATTCAACAACACATAAGAGCAGCTCAGAGTCGACAAAAATGTTATGCCGACAACTGAGGAAAAGACATAGAGTTTGAAGTGGGTGATAAAGTGTTCTTACGAATATCTCCCAGGAAGAGGTTCATGAGATTTGGAAAGAAGGGAAATTTGAGCCCTAGATATATCTGTCCTTTTGAAATTCTAGATCATGTTGGGAAGGTAGCTTACCGATTGGCACCTCCACCGAATCTCTCTCATGTTCACGATGTGTTCCATGTATCTCTCCTGAGAAAATACATACCTGATCTTTCACATGTACTCAGCTCAGAAGTTGTACCGCTGGAACAAGATATTTCTTATGAAGAACAACCGATAGAGATTTTGGATCGTACCAAAAAACTCCTATGCAAGACGACCACTCGCTTAGTGAATGTTTTATGGAGGAACCACCAATTAGAAGAAGCTACATTGGAACATGAGGATATGATGAGAGAGAGGTATCCTCATCTGTTTGTAATGAAGTGACGAATTTCGAGGGTGAAATTCATTTTACGGGGGGTAGAATGTAATACCCTGAGATTTAATGAGAAATGTTTTTTATGTCTTATGTTATACGCAACACCCAAGGAATCTTTCACACCACACAATATGAACTTGGCTTACATTACACACAATCACGACCTTCCTCGATAGCGTGTGTAGTACGCAATACCAGTTTTCACTAAACAACGATATATTATTATGAACTAGCCGTTATGAATAGTATTAACTACATTTTTAATTTTATTATTCATCTTACACATTTTCGAGAACATGGTATGAGAACAGAATAAATTTTTCGGTTAAAATAAGTATTTTTGCAAAAAATGCAGTTTTGCCGCCTATTCATGGCGCACCCACATTAAATCTAGTTTTTGACATGTTTATAAGTTCAATTTGACAAAATAAAATTCTTCTTTTGAATCAGGGTATAAAAATTTACTTTGGATAAATTTTTGATATTTTTCTGATAACTTTTATATTTTGATAAATAGTAAAAATATGCTAATTTTTAATTAAAAACAACTTTTTTCCTTGAGATAAATTATATGGTTAAATTATAATATTTAATGGCTTTAAATTATAAATAGAATATATTTTTACTATTTAATATAATGTATGTCATTAGTATTAATTTCACATTGAATTCATAGGTAAAAACATTTCAATCTTTGGCATTTTTTAACTTCTAAAACCCATTTTCTTAACAACGGGATTTATTTTAAATTAATTACTGAAACCTATATGATTTTCATTTTTGAAAAATGGATTCCATATTAGGAATTAGTGGGTCCAAATTATGTTAATAGGCTACTTTTTATTTTTGGGAATTATGAATAGTAATTACGGTAAATTTTATTTTCCATAGTTAAAGGTAAATCGAGTAATTAAGGGTAAATATAAGATTATAAAATTACCCTAACACCTTCCAAAATCCTATTGGATGACTAAAAGACGACAATATCGCCTAAGGGTCAAATTAGATTCATTTAATGGTCTTTTTTCCATGAAAATAATTTAATTATTATTAGAACCAAAGAATGTGACAACATGTCACTTTCTTAAATCTTATAAGTATAATAATTTTAATTTAGTGATAAACTTAATGAAACTTCAAACCTGAATAGTCTCCAGAAATCTAATACAATTATCTAAATCATAGGAATTTATTTAGAATTTTTAGATATTAAATAATTTTCATTAATTATGACACAGTAGTGATGTTGAAATTATTTTATTAATTAAAATATCAAATAAATGGTTTTAAAAATATTAAAATAAATATTATATGAAGTATTTAATGTGCTCTAATAATTTTATAGATACATATGACATTTTATGAAGCTATTTAAGCTTTTATTTCGAACATATATTCTGTATAAAGTTTATTTAAAATCAAATAAATGAATAGTGTCCAAATTGACACTATTGTTATTTTATAAAAATAAAATATTATAAAATTGTTTAAAAATTAAAAAAATATTTAAAAATTATAAATTAAAATTTATATTGTCGAAAATGTCATAAAGTGTCAAATTATGGAAAATTTACAACACATATGTAATTATTTATAATAATTTAAAATTTATAATATTATTACCATAAATAAAATTAAATTGATAAATAAAGATAAATCAAGTTGATAATGTTTAAAATAAATTCCTAACATGTATAAATTTTATTTTTTGATGATATTAAAACCCTATCTCATCTAATATTTTGATATGAGTCATTTTGGATGTTTTTAAGTGGGGTTGGGATTTAATATAAACTAATATTTCTTATATTTCCAAAGGTGCCCCTCTCCTCCCTTATAAAAGGGTACCTCCTCCCTCTACTCCTTACACCAATTTGAGGCTTCACGCTCGTCCAATCACTGTCCATTTCACTTCCCCACATCCCTAGAAACATCCTAGTGGTCCTGGTCTTCTTCAAAGACAAATTTTAGTTCCCTAAAAGGAGGTCGCAAAGAGGCACTTCAAAGAAGAGGTAATGTCTGTTACCGATTCTTTCATATTTATTTCTTCTTCCACTTATTCTTAATTAGTTGTTTAATTATGAATTAATAACATAAGTATCACTCATATACTGATATGTTATTATAACTATGAAACAACCCTATTTCACAATCTATCCATTCTACGAAAAACGAAATCACCGCGTGTGCGTACGTACGGAATACCGTCTCCACGCCGTGGTGTAATCTATTTTCCACCACCACCTTACTTGGATGGGTATAATGGTGTAAGAATTAATATATATGATTATTGTAAAGTGATATTTATTCTGAAATAGTACACATAAACTCCAATACAATTCCACGATCATGGGAACGATATCATCGCTCGTGCGTACGTACGGAATACCATCTCCACGATGTGATGCGACTCGTTCTACATGATTTTCATTGAATAAATGAATTGAGTGAATAAATATGATATATATTACACTAATAACATTCTGTAAATGAGTTATCTATAACTTAAAAAGAAGAATAAAAATTTATTCGACAAAACACGCATAAGAACGAAAAGTAATAAACACCCGAATAACAAGTAGAAATTAAATATTACTAATAATAAGCTAAGAATATGACCATATATGATATCATAACAACGAGTATGATTATAGAATAATTACATGAAATTATTTAAATCAATATACAGGATGTTCGGACACTTACGAAGCAAATCAGACCTAAGGTAAGGGAAATATCACAATATCATTTTTATTCGAGATTGTTTATACTTTGGAATTTACTGGGGTGTATTTTATCATCCACATCCATGTTTCCTCAATATTTAATATTATTTACATCAACCTACAATTGTTTAAATCCAATTTTACCCTTCGATGAGTTTTTAGTAAATGATATGAAAGGAATCTTTTGTCGTTTTTCGTACGAGGTACTTTTTGACTTTTTCGACAAAAGTACGAGAAAAATGTTTTTTTAACTTATACGGCATGAATTGATTTTTCAAGCATTATTTCCAAAAAGCTTCATTTACAAGTTTTCATGTTTATTTTTAATCAACTTCATTTAGTTTATAATTGTATGACATGTTAAGAAATGAAAAGTGTTTTTGATGTAGAAAGGATATTTTCCTCAAGAATGGAGTTCAAGTGTTTTATCAAAATTATTTTCCATATAAGATAACAAAGGGTTCTGTTTCTATCTCTATTATTACATTGAATTTATTATGTTGTGATGGAATTATTTTTATGAATTATTTTATCTTATATGAATTGTTTTAGGAAGTCACGATGTTTAAGAATCCTATTTTTTATTACATGGGTTATGCTATGATGTATGGTTTATGATATTGTGACACACATAAGAATGGTATCATTATGAGATGGGTGGGACCTATATCTCCCTCAAATTCATTGGGTAAAGATTTTAAATCTCGTGAGATAGACATGGCTGGAACGGTAGCTTAAACCGGTTCAGTGAAATAGGACTGAAATGAGGAATGAACTCGGTTCAGAAATAGACTTTGTCTACTAAGATTGTCTTGGAAATGAGTCTTGACTAATAAGAAATGATTCTCTATGATTATGTGTGTATGCCACAAAGATTCATGTTTTATCTTATGATTATTGTTATTACATTTCACTACCATTATTTATCCCATGTTATGAAATTATGATCTCTTTTGCAGGGTAAGATTTCCAAAATGTTATGTTCTTATGAATATGATGTGATTGATATTTCTTTTGTTTACCCTTACTGAGCATTTGAGCATACCCTTTTGTATGTTTTATTTCCCCAGGTCAGGAAGAAGGTTATTATGTAAGATATGCCAAAAGGGACTATAGATATGATGAAATAAATGGGAGATAGTGTAGATGCTTTATGAACCAGTTTTTTATGTTTCCCGGTTTCTAAAGACACTATACCTATATGATCCTTTCATGGTTTTGTTATATGTTGTAATAAGTGTACTTCAATTTTGATGTAATAACAATGTATGTAAAGTATGGGTCATTATAATGTAAGTATTTTTCTGAAAAATAAAATAATATAATGTTCAAATAACATCGAGATAAAGGGATATTTTAGAACCCCTATCTCAAAATGTATCCCTCCTAGGTCTAAAATTAATGAATAGAGATAATGACTCAAGAGTTCTACCATTAGTAGACTCTGGGTTTGCGGATAACACCAAGTTTATAAAAATTTCATATGTGGAACTAATTACCCTCAATAGATAATTCTGTATTGGGTGGTATGATACCAATAATCCAACATCGCATTAAATTAATTCATATATTTATCATCTTGATATTTTAATTCTTTGTTTGGGAGAATTTAAATCCTTTTGAGGATGGATATTTTTTTGGGGGAAACAATATAATTTTCATTAATGTATATAGGTTTAAATTAATGGTGTCTTGGTATTAATGTGTCAAATTATTTTTATGTTTCTTTTTTGTTTTGGAAAATTTTGGTGGCAGTTTGGGGTATTCCTACAAAATATGGATTGTTGACTACTTATCGAAAACATTCATGGAACGAACTACTTACAACACATGAATATATTTCAAGACTGATTCCCTAAACTAGTGTAGAGCATGAACAATTTATAACCCATGACACTGGTTCACATCATAAAATGGCAGATCCTAGTTATTTTTAATCTAATGTGATGCCTTTTTTGGAATATCATGTAAAAGGGGTTCATCTCATTAATTGTTTGGGTTTAGTAGTTTTAAACCTTGTTTCACACATTATTTAATTTTTACTCGATGTGTAGGATTAAATATTGAAAACTAAGAGATCTCCTATTCAATTATTAGGACCTCTACTCATATAAAATTATTTGATTGGGCATTTGATGTGTGTGGTGGATTTTTTACATCTCTTTGTGTAATTTATTGTTCCTCTTATTTATTTACTTTGTTCATAGTTGACCTATTGAATTGTATTTTTAGATTTTTTGATACTATGGTGATTCTATTCTTGATACATTCTAGATCTTTTGTGTGGTCTTCTTTTGTGGACAATCCTTTGTTAGTAGCAGTTCAACATGTGTGATTTCTATGTAGTGTGTGTGATATAACCTATCTTTCAAACTTTTATATTATTGAATATAATTATAATGTTTTGTAATATTAGTTAGAACCTTTATTTTTTTTCTATGTTCCATATATTGGTTTTGGATCTAATTACGAGAATGTGGAAGAAGAGTTTGAGGTAGAAAATTCTATCTAGAGCCTATATTGGATGAACATTTATTTATTTGGTTTTAAATGTTTTTTCATAAATAAAATTTACTATTTTATGGATGGATTTCTCTGTGTGTGGAAATAGGTTTATATGAAAATATGTTTATCTCCATGTTTTATTAAATGGAAAATATGTCTTATTAAATCATTAAGAAATGGGTTTTTGAAATGGATTTCAAGCACGGTTACGATGAAATAGTTTAAAAAATGTAACAAATGGGGAATATTTTGTAATTTTGAGGAAGGTATATTAATATTCCCCATTCTTTGATACCATCTATGTTTTCCATCATGGGGTGTTCATCTACTATTTAGGCTTGTTGTTCAAGGGAATTATTGACACTATTGGTAGGTTCACTCTTTGGGGTGTTCCTCTACCCTTTAAACCCAATGAATATGTCTATAGACATGATGTGCACAATTTTCTATGGATGGGCATTAGTGTTATTGATAATTTTAATAAGGTTTTTTGGTTTTTATGAATAGAAATTACATAAAGATATCATTAAAAACATTTTTGAGGAAAATAAATATTCCAGTTTGAAAATCACCACTTTAAAACTAAATATTGAAAAAATATTGAAAAAATAATTTTAGTTGAAAATGATATTTGAATCTTATAATATAAGTGTTAAAACATTTAGTTCCCATGAAAGAGAGAAATTCCATTCATGTCATAAATTTTAGAAAAATATATATTTCACATTTTTAGTAAACGTAAACAACATCATCATTTAGAAAATGATTGGAAGAATCCTTTAAAACCATATTGTAAAATGATTAAAATGAGTAAATGTTACTTTTATAAGAAATTTGGAATTTTTTTAAATTTTTTTCTTTTTGGTAAACGTAAGTATTGAAGAAAATGGGTTTTAAAATTAAAAGAGAAATGAAGTTAGTTTTATTTAAAATAATTATATTTGTATATTTTGTTCTTAAAGAGAGGAAAAAGATAGGAAAATATGTATTACTAAGAAATAAACCAATGAGAATAAAATCAATATTTTATTGAAACATATGTTGTAATATTTCATCATGTTCTACTTAATCATAAACAAGCCTGATAAACAATGTGATTATAACATAAACCATTACCAATTTGGTAACCCTTGAATAAAAATCCCCATGATAAAAAGAGATTAAAATGAATTTTTATATACCATTTCTATAATTTTTTTATTAATAAATCATATAATATAGTTATTGTATACACTATGTAACACCCTATGCTTCCACGGTACACTTCTCTTTGAATAATATAGTAGCGTGTGTTTTATGCAACTTCGAGTTCTAACACACCACAACCAATCAAACTAGCGATTATGAATAGTAAGACCAACTTATTGTAATTTTATAAATTTTATCTTTCAATATGTAATTCATTTTTGGATTCGAAATATCGAAATTAGATTAGGGTAAATTTTTGGTATTTTTCTGAAAACATTCATTTTTTAATGAATAGTGAAAAACACCGAGTCATAGTTTAAATACAAATTTTTATTTTAAATAATTATTTATTTTATTTAAATTTATTTTAGGTCAAAAGGATACATAATATTTATATATGTTCAATGTAATTCCTTGGAGTAAGTTTATAATAATTTTAGATATATAAAAATTTATTGAACTTTTTTCCGTCTTTTACCCACCGCCTAGGAGCATTTGCAAATTTACAGAAAACATTTTTTTACTGATTCTATGAATTGAATTTCAAAAATATGAGAGACACTATTGATATCAGTAAGTAATATGTGGTTCAATAAGATGAATTTTTTTGTTGAATATTAACCTTTTACTTTTATTTACCACTGTTAAAATTAAATAGGGTAATGAAGGGTAAAAATGATTTTATTATTATCCTAACAAATTTTTTAATTCTACTGGATAAGTTTAATTAGACCAAAAACAACCTTAGGTATAAAATATGATCCTTTATGTCCACTTGGATTAGATTAGGACATTTATTATTATTTAATTCAAAGAAGAGTTAAAAGTTATAAATTGAAAGTTTAATAACTAATTAATTTTTAATATAGGGTTACATATAATATAAACTCGACTATAAATATTAATTATAAATATAAAATGATTTCCTACATAATGGTATTTTATTTATAATTTTTAGACATTAAATAATTAAATTTATTTATGACACAATGATGATGTAGTAATTACTAAATTAATAAAAGATTAAAATAATTGATATTATAAATATCTAAATAAATCTAATTTGAGACTTTTTATGAATTAAAATAATTTTCTAAGTTAATATGACATTTTAGGGTTTTTTAGATGAGTTTATTTTGAAGTAATAATGCTATTATGAATTTAGAAAAAACAAAATAACAAATCATGTCAAAATTGACATAAAAGAGTTTTTAAAACAAATATTATATTGCTAATTTGTTTTCTATTCCTAAAAAACTATGGATTGAATAAAAGACATAGATAATGATAGGTGTATAATAAAAAAATAATTTGGGGTTCGCTTATAAGTTTATAGTATGTTCATTAACAATATAATATAAAAATACATAGAGACACGGTAAATGTCAAACTATTTAACAAAGAGTTAAATCTAAAGAATAAAGTTAATATATTGACACAAACCTATTTAAAACCTATTGGTTTAGTGTTTTCTACCCATACCGAACATTTCCTTTAAATAATTCATTTTTGAGCCATTAGAATCCAAAAAGGATTTTATCATAAAATAATATTTCTAACTTTTCATAAGGTTCCCCTCACTCCTCTTATAAAAGGGCATTCCCCCTTCTCTATAATTCACACCTTCAAAGCCATTTGGCTCAGCCGAACCCAGTCCTAATATCCTTCCAACTGTCCTCCCTTCATCCTAGAGGCCTTCATTTAGTCATAAAGACAATCTAAGGTGCCCTTTTGATCAAATCAAAACGAAGAACCCGAAGAAGAGGTAATTTTTTCATCACCACTTTCAACTTCCATTCTTCTTCCACTTCTTCATTCATTGTTTTATCCATTCTAAAATATAAACACTAGTATCTTTTATATACTATTCTGTTATTATAAATGTGGTACAACCATATTCATTATTCTATTAAACCATTGAATGACATGTCACTATATGTGCGTACGTACGACTTACCATCTCCACAGCGTGGTGTAATTATTGCTCAATACATTATTATTTGCATGGGTATAATAATGTTTTGTAATTGATGTAAATAAAAAATAAAACATGGTTTTTATTCTGTATATATGATAAAAAATTCAATTATATATTATTTTAAAGTGAAAATAATGATATTGTCACTTGTGCGTACGTACGGATTACTATCTCCATAAACGTGATGAGATTCATTCCTTATCGTATCCATTCAGGACTAACTTTAATTAGATGATTAAAAATAATGTTTAAAGACATAGAATAATTCTGAATATTAATAAGATACATGCTATCCATAATAAACACTACTTAAGTAATAGATCATATAAAGGAAAACGAATCAATTAACACCTGTAACGAAAAAAATACTAAGATATTATTAACAAAGCAATGTCAAAAGATCATATATGATATCATATTAATGTATATCATTCTAGTATAATTTAATTAAATTTACTTCATCATTATAATATTCATTAATATAACCTTTACCTAGGAAAAGAACAAGGTATGGGTTAATTTAACAATCACTTTATTATCTGAGATTATTGTTAAGTAAGTATCTATTGGCACATCTTTATCATCCACATCCATGTCTCTTAAAAATTTATTCCAATTTTTTTTACAATTTAGTAGACTATGGGTTAAATTCATTTATACCATAATTTTAATTTTGGTAAAATGGTTTGAAAGGAATCTTTCTGTCATTTTCCCAAAAAGGTACCTTATGACCATTTCAACAAAATTTAGTTAATAATGTTTTCTTAACTTATACGGCAGGTGTGACTATTTTTCGCTGTTATAACATCATTGAATCTTCATTTAAAATCTTATAATAATATTTTGAAATATAAATGTTTTCTTTTATAAATTACATGAATTTTAAATTATTTCAAAATAAAAAGGGACATTTCAATAAAAAGTTTTTGATTTCATGGATTTTATGTTTGTTTGATGTTGATTTATTATGATACAAAACGTCTCTATTGTATTGAAGGTTTTGTGGAATTTTTGAATTTGGATGTGTTATTCCATACCATTCATGGTTTATGGATAATTTATTGACATCTCATATGCCAGTATTAATATGAATTCGTATGTTATGTTTAAACCTTTTCATATGAGGAATGAATTGGATTTACTAAGTGATGGGTGGAGCCCCCTATAGCTCATCGATGCATCGGTAGGTATCAGGAGACTAAATAGTGTCTTGGAACAAGTCCTTGACAAAATATTATTTTATAGTCTTAGCATAAGGCCTTGAATATGTGGTTATGAAAGTCTGGAATTATACATTACATCACTATGAAAGTGGCTATTGATATTTCATGTGAATATTCGACTAGAAGAATATACATGTGAGTAAGTAAATTGAATTATTTTGGTTTATATTTTCCATATTATGATGAAGTTTATTTTGAAAAGGATCTTGTTTTAGTTATATACATTACCTTAAATGTTTTTTCTTATTTATGAAAGTTTTTCTATATTGTTATCCTTACTGAGAAGCTGAGCTCAACCCTTTCTGTGTTTTATTTTTACCAGGATGTGAAGAAGTATATTATTACTAAAATGTAGGGATAGTCTATGGGATCTTAGTTTTTTCAATGGAAACAATGTTGTTGTAGTTTTCTATTTTATTATGTAATGTAAACCTATGAATGTATCTAGTACTTAAAAGGATACTAAACTAATCAGTATTTCGAGACTAGATCTTTTGTGATCATGCCAATGTTATGTAACAACGCATTGACTCTAGGATTATAGGGTTGGGACAATATAGTTGGTATTAGAGGATGTTTCATACAATCCATGGAAACTAGATTTAGATGAACTCTGATTAGAGAACATATCCCTAAGATAGACTTTGAGGATTAGTATAGAATGATTTCTTAGAATTTGGGTATTGAAGGTATTTTGTGATTTTTCCATGTAATACATCCCTATCTAGATACGAGTAGGTAGGTGCAGCTCTGGCATAGGTGTACCTTGGGGTAAACCCCCAAAACACTACTTTGTGTTAGACTCAAACGGGAACTGGTGCACAACAACGGGCCTTGCTGCACTCTTGGTTACGACACTCCCAGTGTATATGCATAGGAGAATTCTCATTTTCTTTACAAACCATTATGAATGGTTAATGAGTATATACTTCTCAAGTAAAACAGTTTTTATGATTGTGGATTATATCCATAAACTGTACAATTTATGTTAAAGAATTTTATATGTTTGGAATTATGTATTTTAATTCAAAAACTAATCTATATAATCCCATTTACTATAAATATATCCTAGTGGAAGGAATTGAAACTATATTAATGAACACACTCCGTGTAGTGATTGGCCTCATGCTCAAGATAATTATAGTTGAGATGGTGATACAACTGGTGCTGATCAGATTATCACTATACTGGGACAACTCACCGAGGTTATGAATAATAACCTTACCCGTATAGAGCACCCTGATCCACAACGTGGAGGATCAATGTTAGATTACTTTATGAGGAAAGAACCACAAACATTAAATGGGGGTAAAATCCACTAGTAGCTGAGAAATGGATAAATTCCTTAGAGAAAATATTCCACCCCATGGGGAGTAGCGAAATGGAAAAAGTTTTCATGGTAGTTTACCACCTCACTAGAGTTTCTGATCAATGGTGTTCACTCATTAAAAACAATAAGAAAGAGGATGATGTATCAAATATTTAATGGAGGGAGATTAAAGAAATGTTCTTAGAAAAATATTTTCCTCATGGTCATCGAGCAGATATGGAAATGCAATTTCTGAGTCTAAGGAAAAATGAGGATCAGAATGTCTCAAAGTATGAAGCTAGATTTACATGGTTAGCGAGGCATACAAAATATTATATACATAACCCAAGAAGTAAGATTGATCATTTATTTGATGGGTCAAAACCATTTCTCCGTCAAGCATTAGTCTCACAATCCTTCTCATCATACGAAGATAGTGTCTCATGTGCTGTGAAGACAGAAACATAATTCTCTATGCATTATGAATTTAAAGAAAAGTAAGAGAAGAAGAGATCTTCTGAACACTCTAGAAATGGAAATATGGGGAAGAAGGGAAAAGTGGAATATCCATCATGCAGTAAATGTGGGAAGAAACTCCATGGTACTTTCTTTAAGGGAATGATAGTCTGTAACAAGCGTGGTGAAAAAGGCCATCATGCTTCGGATTGGATGGGGAAGAAAGAGGTTGTCGATTTTGAATGCTAAAATTATAGTGAACGGGGGAATTATGAAAATGAATGTCCTAAGACTTAGAGGAACTTACCTCAGAAAATTCCAAGGGATCAAGGCTAATATTATGATATCACTACTGCTAAGGTTGAAGCTCCGAATGACATAGTGTCAGGTAATTTAATGGTTTCCACAAGTTGAGCCACTACTTTATTTGATTCTGGATCATCGCATCGTTTTATATATTTCTATTTTTTTTATGAAAATTAGATATTTACAATTTGATTTAACAAGGGAGTTGTCAGTAAAAACTCATAATGAAAGTGTCATTGAAATAATGTTTGGTGAATCAATTCCCATTGAGTCATATAAACGTTATTAATCTATTGATATCATCGTCATACCCATGACTGAATTTGATATAACCCTCGGTATGGATTGGCTTTCAAACCGTGATGCAAAATTTATTGTAAGAAGAAGGAGCTTTCAATTTTTGATGATGATAAAGAGTACCTTATATTTAGAGGAGAAATATCACCACCTAATTCTTATCTAGATCCACCCCTAGTAGCTCAACTAAATTCAATTATTGTAGATGAATATAATGAAATAACTATGGACGAGGAAAGTAATATTCAAATAGAGGATGTACCTATTGTGAAAGAATATGTGGACGTGTTTCCAGAGGATTTTTCTGGATATCCTCCAGAACAAGAAATTGAGTTTTCCATTGATTTGATTATGGGATCAAGGCCCATATCGATGACCCCTTATAGAATGGCCACTGTGGAAGTAGTGGAACTAAAGAAACAACCATAGGAATTGAGTAATAAGGGATTTAGTCTCCCTAGAGTGTCTCTATGTGGATCCCCTGTACTTTTTGTTAAGAAGAAATATGGATCTATGAGGTTGTGCATTTAATACAGGGAGATAAATTCTATAACAATAAAGAACAAGTATCCTCTACCTCTCATTGATGATTTACTTGACAAACATCATGGAGCTAAATACTTTTCAAATATTGTCCTTCGATCTGGTTATCATCACTTGTGTGTGAATAAGGAAGAAATTCTGAAAAAAAAAACATTTTGAACCATGTATGGGAATTATGAGTTTACACTGATGCCTTTTGGATTGACTAATGCACCCTCTGTCTTCACAGATATAATGAATAGAGTTTTCAAGGAATATCTAGATGATTTTGTAGTGGTATTTATTGATGATATCTTGGTATACATTAAAAGCTATGTAGATCATGAAAATCATTTGCTCATTATCTTGCAGAATCTTAGAAGACATGAATTATTGGGGATGTTTAGAAAGTTTGAATTCTGGCTTCCAGAGATTTCTTTTCTTGGCCATATTGTCTCTGAGGATGGAATTAATGTTGGTCCTTCTAAGACCAAGGAAATCCATGAATGGCCAGTATCGATGAGTATAACTGAGTTGCACATTTTTATTGGTTTAGAAGTTTATTATCGACATTTTTTCCCGAATTTGTCCTGGTTGGCTAACTCATTAACAAAGATTAACGAAAAGGGTTTAAATTTGTTTGGAAATAAGAGTGTGAATATTTTTTTGAATAATTGTATAGAAGATTAGAAAATTCTTCTATCTGGACTCTACCATCGGGGAATGATGGGTTTTCTATTTATAGGGATACTTCAAAAAAAAGGACTTGGTTGTGTCCTTATAAATAATGATAGGGTTATTGCCTATGCATCATGACAACTAAAAATTCAGGAGAAAAACTATCCTATTCATGATCTTGAGTTAGAATCTGTAATATTTTCTTTGATGATGTGGAAACACTATCTCTATGGTGAAAAATGTGAGATATATACCAATCAAAAGAGTTTGAAGTATATATTATCATTTAAGAACTAAAAATTATGCAAAATAGATGGCTTGAACTACTCAAGGATTATGATTGCAATATACACTACCACCTGGGGAAGGTAAATAAGGTGGAAGATGCTTTGAGTAGAAAGGATCGTGTAGTTTTGAACAAGATGAGAGTTGAAAAGGACCCTATATACATGGATACAGTAAAGATGGATATGGGAACCACCATGGAAGGTAAAACATCAATAATTTTTCAAAGGTTTGCCAAACCATCTTTACTAGAAAAGATAAAGAGTTATCAAACTGGTGATGAAGAGTTTCAAAATAAGATTAATGCTACGAATGATGGGTGATTGAGTGATTGTGTATGAAGATGGAATTTTGAAAATTGGGAAGAGAATTTTTGTTCCCAAAATAACTGATCTAAAAAGGGAATTGTTGGATGATTCTCATAGATCCAATCTCTCTATACACCATAGGAGAACCAAAGTGTAGAGAGATTTGAAGGAACATTTTTGTGAGACAACATGAAAAGGGATATTGTTGATTTTGGGTTAAGATGTATGGTTTTTCAACAAGTGAAATATGAAAGGCAACAACCTAGAGGAGTCATGCAACCTCTTCACATAACTGAGTGGAAATGTGATAATATTACGATGGACTTTGTCATAGGACTACCAAAGACCCCATGATGTAATGATGCACTATGGGTCATTGTTGATCGTCTTACCAAGGAAGCACATTTTCTTACTATAAGGGAAGATTACCACTTGAACATTTAGCAATATTATATATAAATGAATTTGGTAGACTTCATGGAGTACCACTATAGATTTTTTATGATCGTGATCCCCATTTGACATCAAGATTCTGGAAAATTATTCATAATGCCCTAGATACTGAACATCATTTGAGCACTACCTACCAACCCCAAACTGATGGACAATTAGAACAGACTATTCAAACCTCATAAGACATGTTTAGATCATTCTCACTTGACTTTCAAGATATGTGGGATCAATATTGACCTATGTTAGAATTTTCCAATAACAATAGCCTCTATTCAAGTATTAAGATGGAACTATATGAAGCGTTATATGGAAAGAGATTTCGCACACCAACCTGCTGGGATGATGTTAGTGAAAGAAAACCCGTAGGCCCAGAATATGGGGAGGGAATGATAGAAGAGGATAATGTAATCCAAACCCACATCAAAGGAGCTCAAAGTAGGTAGAATAGCTATGTCGATAATAGATGGAAGGATTTGATATTTCAGGTAGGAGATAATATTTTCTTGAAGTTATCTCCATGGAAGGGTGTTATACATTTTGGTAATATGGAAAAATTAAGTCTTAGGTACATCAAATCCTTCAAAATTCTAGATCGAATTGGGGCCATAGCTCACCGTTTGGAAATACCGCAATGTCTTTCCAAACTTCACGATGTATTCCATGTATCACTGTTGAGAAAATACATGTCTTCCCCAATGCATGTACTCACCTATGAGGAATTAGAAATGGAACCTGATCTATCTTATTTTGAAGAGCCTATCAAGGTTCTTGATTCAAGAGAACAAGTGTTGAGAAACCAGAAGACTCGTCTGGTAAAATATAAATGGGAAACCATAAGATGTAACAGGGAAAATGGGAACCCGAGGATCATATTATGAAGAAACACCCTAGTCTTTTTACACAGTAATTCTCTAGAAATTTCAAGGGTAAAATTATTTGAAGTAGGGGATAATTTAACACCCCGAGATTCCACGGTATGCTTCATTTTGAATAAAACAAGAGCGTGTGTTGTACGTAACTCCAAGTTCTAACACAACACAACCAATCAAACTAGCCGTTATGGATAGTAATACCCCCCATTTTTAGTTTTTTTAAATTTTAACTTTCAAAATGAACTTCATTTTTGGATTCTTAATATCGAAATCATCTTAGGGTGAATTTTTGGTATTTTTTTGAAAACTTTCAATTTTTGATAAATAGTGAAAAACACTGAGTTATATTTTAAAACCGAATTTTTATTTAGATAATTATTTATTTTATTTAAATTTATTTTAGGTCAAAATAGATACATAATACCTATATAATTCAATGTAATTCATTACAGCTAGTTTATAATTATTTTTGATATATAAAAATTTTATTGAACTTTTTACCGTCTTTTACCCACCTCCTAGAAGCAGTTGAAAATTTACATAAAATTGAAATTTACGGCATCTGTGAATTGAATTAAAAAAATACAAGGGAGAAGTTTGATATAAATAATTAAAATTTGTGTTAATTAGATGAAAATTATATTTGTTGAACATTAACTATTTACTTTTATTTACCACTATTAAATGTAAATATGGTAATTAAGGGTATAATATGATATTATTATTACCCTAACACATGTCATAATTCTATTGGATAAGTGAAATTCGACCAAAAATAACCTTAGGAATAAAATATGATCCATTAGGACCACTTGGATTAGATTAGGACATTTATTATTGTTTAATTCAAAGAAGAGTTAAAAGTGTTAAAAAAAAAGTTTAAAAACTAAACTGTTTTTATTATAGGGTTACACAGAAGATAGATTCAACTATAAATATTCATTAGAAATATAACAAACATTCCTACATAATTGTATTTTATTTATAATTTTTATAAATAAAATAATTAAATAAATCCATGACACTATGATGATGCAGTAATTACCTAATTAATGAAATATTACAATAATTGATATTATAAATATCCAAATAAATTTAATTTGAGATTTTTTATGAATTAAATTAATTTTATAGGTTAATATGACATGTTAGGGTTGGTTATATATTTTTTTGATGTAATAATGCTCTTATGAATTTAGAAAAAACAAAATATCAAATAGTGCCAAAATTGACCTAAAAGTGTTTTTAAATAAAATATTATATTATTAATTGTTATTATATTCATAGAAATCTATGGTTCGGAAAAAAGACTTATATAATGATAGTTGTATCCTTAATTAACCACTTGGGGTTCTCTTGGAAGTTTATTGTATGTTTATTAACCATATATTATAAAAATACAAAGAGACATGGTAAATGTAAAACTATTTAACTAAGAGTTAAATCTAAAGGATAAAGATAATATAGTGACGAAATCCTGTATAAAACCTATTGGTTGAGTTTTTTTTCGTACCATTCCCATATTATCCTTTAAAAAATTCATTTTGGAGCCATTTGAAACCGAAAATGATTTTATTATAAAATATTATTTCTATCTTTTCCTAAAGCGCCCCACCCCACTTATAAAAGGGCACTCCCCATTATCTCTATTTCACACCTTCAAATCCATTTGAATTGGCCAAAACTACCCAAATATTTTCCAAACTGTCCTACCTTCATCCTATAGGCCTTACCTTAGTCATAAATCTAACTTATGGATCCCTTTTGATCAAATCAAAAAGAAGAACCCAAAGACGAGGTGAATATTTCATCACCTCTTTCAAGTTCCATTCTTCATCCACTTCTGCTTTTTTTTATGTTTCCGTTCTAAAAAAATTACAGCAGTATATTCTATATACTATGATGTTTTTATAAATTTGGTACAACCATATTCATTATTCTACCCATCCATTGAGTGACACGTCACCATACGTGCGTACGTACGATTTACCGTCTCCACGTCGGGGTGTAATTGTTATTCAATACATTATTATTTGGATGGGTATAGTAATGATGTGTAATTGATGTACGTAATAAATGAGAATGAAACTATTTATATTATATAACATCCAATTATATATATTAGTTTAATATCAAAATAATGATATTGTCACTCGTGCGTACGTACAGATTAGCATCTCCATGGACGCAATGAGTTTAATTCCCCATCATATCCATTCAAGACTAATTTTCATTAGATGATTAAAAAAATGTTTAAAGGAAAAAAAAATTTAATATGAATAAGATACATACTATACATAAAAAACATTACTTACATAACAAATCATATAAAATAAAATGAATCATTTAAGATCCGAAACAACGATAATACTAAGATATTATTAACAAAGAATTGTTAAAAGATCATATATGATATCATATTAATGTATATGATTCTATTATAATTTAAAAACAATTATTTTACCATTATACATGATGTTAACCTACCCTTGACCAAGGAAAAGTACAAGGTAATGGTTAATTTCACAATCTCTTTATTATCCGAGATTGTTTTTACGTAAGTATCTACTGGGACATCTTTCTCATCCACATCCATGTTTCTTAAAAATGTATTCAAAAATGTTTTTTAATATTTACAAGACCATGGGTTAATGTCATTTATAACATTTTTTAATTTTTATAAAATGGTTTTAAAGGTATATTTCCATCGTTTTCCAAACAAGATACCTTATGACCATATCGACAAAATTAAGGTAAGAAAGTTTTTTTAACATATACATAGGATGTGGCTATTTTCCACCGTTATAACATAATCTAAGCTTCCCTTATGATCTTATAAGAATATTATCCAATATAATTGTATTCATTTATAAATTACGTAATTTTTAAAGGATTTCAAAATAGAAAGAGATATTTCTCTAAAAAGGTTTTGATTTCATGGAATTTAAGATTGTTTGAAGTTGATTTCTTATGATACAAAACATCCATATTATATTGATGTTTTTGTGATATGTTTTACTATAGAAGTGTTATTTCATACCATTCGTAGTTTATGGAAAAAGTATTGGCATTTATTATGCCAGTTTTAGTAAGAATGTTTATGTTCTGTTTAAACCATTTGATATGTGAAATTCATTATACCTAGTAAGTGACGGGTGGAGCCCGATATCGCTCGTTGATGCATCAGTAGGTATCATGAGAAAAATAGTGTCTGGAAACAAGACCTTGACAAAATCTTACTTGTAGTCTTGCCATATGTCCTTAACTATGTGGTTATGAAAGTCTGGAATTATGCATTCTATCATTAGGAAAGTGTCTATTGATATTTCATGTGAATATTAGAATAGAAGAATATCCATGTCAATAAGTGAATGGAATTATTAAGATTTATATTTCCATATTTTAATGATATTTTTTTTGAAATGGATATTGGTTTAGTTCAATATATTTACTTAAATATTAATGAATATTTATGAGAGATTCGTTTATATTGTTATCCTTACTGAGCATCTGAGCTCACCCCTTTCTATGTGTTATTTTTCCAATGATGCGAGGAAGTATATTAGGACTGACCTATAGAGATAGTCTATGTGATCTTAGTTTCTGTCTAGGGAAACAATGTTGTTGTAGTTTTCCATTTTACGATATAATTTAAACCTTATAAATGTATATAGTATTACCAACGCTACTAAACTAATCGGTATTTCATGACATGATATTTTGTGATCATGCCAATGTAATGTAATAATGCACCAAGTTTGGGCTTATAGGGTTGGGAAAATCTACACCACACAAAATAACTAAGTTGTGAATAGGGCATATGTCCCATGGAAGTAAAAGTGAGACCGAAACCCTTACCTCATTATCGATTTCCATTATACATGTTTGTACCAAATATATAAATAATATATATTCATTTAAAATAAACAATTTAAACATAATCATATATTTCATATAATATATCATTTACTTCAAGTATTTTATTATCTTTATATTGAGAATTGTTTGTTTAAATAACTATTCTTGGTGATAAATGCTTCGTCATTCAGGTCTGTGTTAGTTCAGTAATGTGGGAACTTTTACCCTAACCATGGTTACATTAACTCTAAAATGTTAAACAAGATTTAAATATCATATATAATAATTATATAGGTAATTATATTAGTCTATAAACTGTTTAAATAGTAAAATTGGTTACATAGTTCATGGGTACAATAGACCGTACAAAGGCATGAACATCATCTATCTTATTCCAAAAGATATAACAAAAGGAAGGTATATAATATATAGCCATTATAGTAAAATTATTAAATAAAATTTATCTTACATAATCAATAATTTTTTTATTTACATCCATATCAAAATAAAATGAAAATCATTACATGCCTCTCTTTGGAGGTGGTAGTCAACACGTACACACAAGTGACATAATCAAATGGACTGAAAGTATTGAATGTATATGTGATATTAAAATGAAATAATTATATTAATTTCATAAACATCATATAAATATGTCAAATACATCCTTATATCAACATGAGATATGCAGTTATGGAAAATGAATTACATCGGTTGGCGAGGTTGTAGGCTATCGTACACACGATTGACTGTTTCGTTTCCCATTGGAAGGAAGAGTGGATAGATATAGTTTATAAAATTAAAAAAATATAATCTAATTATATAATATAATTTTTTTATTTCAACATACTTTGATATTATTTTAGGGAGTTAAAAGAATAATTAAAAAAAATACAAGGTTTAGAAGTTTAAATCTTCATCCGACAACCTCCTTAGGATTATACTAAATGTCTTCCTAGATTTTATTTCTAATCTATCCAAGGGATATATTATGTTTGTATGTATTAAAGAGAGATATATGGAATGGTATTTTATGAACTAAAATAATTTTAAAGTTTTAAATGGATAAGATAGGGTGTGGTCTTTTATAATTAGGGGAGAGGATGAACTATGAATTTTTAAAAGAAAATATGATATCTATAATTTTCCTTTGAAAAAGTATCCAAAATTGGTAATTATCAACTAATTGAATATAAAATGTCAATATATTTCCATAAAATAGTCATTGGAAATGTCTATAGGTCAATTTATCCTTTATCATTTTAGTTAAACCTCCATATAAACCTATTTTATCCTTAACCGTGATAATTAAGTTTTATAGTTTTTACTATTCATTATGACCAAAACCTAAGTTAGACTTTTTATATAATATTAATTATTTTTATTCCAAATTTTTATTACATTTTTCCAACATCCATTAACCTAATTAAGGTATTTTAATTTAAAATTAAACCCACTTACGTGACAAAAAAAGGTTTTCCAAATAGTAAATTATCATATGTATGAAATGCTTAAACATCAAAAATCAAAATAAATTTTATTAAAATTAAAGAAATATATTTATAATAATAAAATTGAAATTAATTTTCTTTTAAAACAATTTTAAATCATATTTAACTATTAAATTATTTAAAGTAAATGACCTTTTTATATAAAAATCGGTATATTTCATTATTCATTGAAAATTAAACTTCTCAAGAAACTATCAAAAATTACATATAAGTTAATTTTGACATGAATATTTCAAAAATAAAGTTAAAATTTTAAAATATATTTTATAATGTTTTTAAAATTAACTATATTTTACATGATAAAATAGATATGAAACCAAATTTTAGAAAAATTATAACTTTTTTGAAAACATTTTATTTTTATTGAAGTTATTTTTAACTTATTTCAAATCAATAAAAACCATTCAATTTATTTTATACATCTGTAACCATATGCTATTAATAATTTAATTTTTTATTCATACCCACCAATTTAACTTCTATGTTATAATAGCCACATTAAAATACTATTAATCATATTATGGTTTGTTTAAACTCGGGTTTGTGTGTATCACAAGATATAAGGGATTTTGAAATTAATTAAATATATTTCATGGGAAATTAATTGTTCTTGTTTCGTGTAAAATACACTATCGTGCACAATTTTATTCTTTACAAATATTAGGGTTTTATATAATTAAAATTATAGGTTCAATACATTGTATTTTTTTCACAAATCACTATGTAAGGATAATAACCAATAAGAATTCTTCTCTCCTAAAAACCCACATAAAATCTAATGGACACTAATATAAAAATCTATAATGTGAGTGGTTATTTATTTATGAAAAATAATAGTTTATAAAATACACAATCCATAATCATTTAGGTAAAGAATAATCTAACATTGAGATTCATTATTTTGAAACAATTCATAAATATATACTATTCTTTCTGGATCATTCATCATCATTAATATTGGAAAAATATATTAAGGGTCAAGAAATCTATATACTTTTGTTATGTCATGCTAAATATAAAGTTGTTAAATATACCTAATAAAAAGAAAACTTAAGTATTGAGATTTAATAAATTAATATTATTGAAATATATATGATTATTGACTTTCATAGAAAATACATGCATCATATCGATGCCCAAAATATC